>JAGFNQ010000887.1:390568-730464 GCA_024364735.1 Boesenbergia rotunda | reverse complement strand
GCACCTGGCGAAGGACTGCTGGGCAAAAGTCCATCCGGGGGAGCCGGTTGGCATAAAGGTAAACTCTCCTGAGAGGAGTAAGTGAGGACGCGTTCCCCGTGGGTAACAGTAGGCGTCGGTTCGACCTAGGGTTCCATTTGGGAGACCCGAAGTCAGAACCAAGACAACTACGGTTGTAAAAAACTAACTAACATTCTTCCATGTTTGGTGTGGAACTAACCTTGGATGCAGGGACCAAAGGAATGTGTTTCTGCAGCTCAGAACGCCTCAAAAGAGAGGGGCAAGCAGCTGGGCTAGGCGCCCGGGAGGTCCCGGGAGCCTAAGGTCAAAGCCAAACGAGCAGTTAAGCAAGAATCGCTTCAAAAGCTTACCAGGCCAGGCGCCCCTGATGGTCCCCGGGCGCCCTGAAGGTCCCGGGCGCCCTGGGTCCAAGCCAAATTGTGATCGAAGCAAAATCAGGCCACGAAGCCAGCAGACCAAGTCAACAGGTGCGCCCCCAACGTCCCGGGCACCCCCGTCAGCTCCGAGGCCGATTCTGGAGGATAAGCGCTGACGAGCTGCGGATGAGGTTTCTCGATCGGAAGGCACGTGTCAGGCACCCCCCAGCGTCCCAGGGCGCCCCCAGGAGCAGTATAAAATGGGCTCGGACCCCTAAGGCTTCAACATCACTTTTTCTAACGCCTCCAAGCTCTTCGTTCAAGCGCTCTGCTCCGGCAAACTCCGTTCTCGACATTCTAGCGCCGACGACCGACCCTCTGCTTCGAAGTACGATCCACACCGTGCGTCGGTAACGAAGAGTACATTTGTTTATTTACTGCAATAATATTGTAACAATTTCTGTAAACTTTTGCGCTATTATAGAATTGCCCGCAGTAAAACGATCAAGGACCGTGGGCCTCAGGTTGCATAAATAAAAAAGGGGGAGATTATTGGTGCAGGCAGCACCTAAGTCGAACCTGGGTTTTGATAATGACAAAGGGTTCAAAAGTTAAAATTTATTTTTGGTCTAATGTGTTCACTGAGTGTGCAGAAAGAAGTCCTGGCGAAGGGCTGCTGGGCACCTAGCGAAGGACTGCTAGGACCTGGCGAAGGGCTGCTGGCTAGGTCTTAGACTCCTAGCAGCCCTTCGCCAGGTGCCCCAGCAGCCCTTCGCCAGGTCTTAGGGTTTCGATGCCTAGCAGTCCTTCGCTAGGTGCCCAGCAGCCCTTTGCCAGGACTTCTTTCTGCACACTCAGTGAACACATTAGACCAAAATAACATCTTAACTTTTGAACCCTTTGCCATTATCAAAACCCAGGTTCGACTTAGGTGCTGCCTGCACCAACAATCACCCCCTTTTTATTTATGGCAAACCGGTTCAAAAAGTTAAGTTTAAACAAAAAGCAGGTAAAATGCAAATTTAATTTCCTCCCCCTGGAAGAATCTCCCCCTAGGTTTTTCAAAGGTTCGCGGGGTTTAAAAACATTTCTAAGTCTAATAAAGGGAAATGGTTTTTCAATACTTAGAATATTTTAAAAAATGTAAGTTAGAAAATATTTTCCAAAAAAAATATTTTGGGTTGGGCACGTTGGAAAATTTACACTTAGAAAAATTTATAGTAAATTCCTAAGTTTTTGCACTTTAGAAAATTTTAAGGAAATTTTGAAATTAATATTTAGAAACTTTTCTAAGAAATTTTCTACCATATTTTTGAGTTGTGAAAAAAATTTCCCAACCTCTTTAGCCCTTTAGAAAGTTTTCAAGACAATTTTGCAATTAATACTTAGATACTTTTCTATTTAAGTCAAGTGCTTTGAAATAAATTTTGAAAATAATTTAAGTCAAGTGCTTTGAAATAAATAATGAAAATAATTTAAGTCAAGTGCTTTGAAGTAAATTTTGAAAATAATTTAAGTCAAGTGCTTTGAAATAAATTTTGAAAATAATTTAAGTCAAGTGCTTGGAAATAAATTTTGAAGATAATTTAAGTCAAGTGCTTTGAAATAAATTTTGAAAATAATTTAAGTCAAGTAAAAGGCAATTGACTTAAGGAATTTTACTTTTTGAAAGTTTACTTTTTGAAAAAGGAGATAATTAAAGTTTTAAATTTTGAAAAAAATTTTAACCCTTCTCTCCTTTCCAATCTCTCCCCCTTTGCCATATATCAAAAAACAATATAGTAAAACAATATTGTAAAAGAAGTAGGGTGTTGTACTGAACCACTTCGAGGTATAAACTGGACCAAATCAATTTGAATTAACTTTTTCGGGTCCTGTCTAACCCAATTAGCTACTTACTAACTGTTATAAACAGTAGCTTTCGCTAGGGTTAGTCAGGTTAAGTGTTCTATTCAAGTTAGATTTTCTAAGCTTGACATTTAACCTGATTACTGTTTAATTTGTATAGTGCCCTATTTACTGCAGATGCACTGACTTAAAGCATCTTGAATTAAGGCAAAGACCTAAACATCTCAACCCATTCTACGTTATCAATCAAAAGTACCCTAAGGTGCTTGTGAGATGCTGGCTTCTAGATCTATAGGTGCATGCAGTTCTGGGGTTAGGGCCTACGCTAAGTCCATTTGCGAAAAAGCCCTAGTTTTGAAAAGGGGGTAATTTTTAAAAAAACTAAGTCAAAAAAATTATTTAAAAAATGATTTTTCAAATTAAGTAGGAACTAATAAGTAATAAAACAGTTTTACCAAAACAGAAGTAGAGCAAACCTATTCTACCAAGCATAACCCTAACTGCCTTTTTAGTGAGCTGAACTCAGACTCAGGTAGGGGTTTGGAGAATATGTAAGCTAAGTTAGATTTAGAGTCTACATGCTTAAGGATTATCTCCCCCCTGGCTACATGATCTCTTACAAAGTGGTGTTTGACTTCTATGTGTTTGGTTCTAGAGTGCTGGATTGGATTCTTAGTTAGATTAATTGAGCTTATATTGTCAATGTAGACTTGAGTTTGTTGAGGATCGGTAGAGCTAGAGGGGGGGGGGGGGGTGAATAGCTCGCTTCGGTTAGGTTTTCTTCTTCCAAACCGAGATCAAAAACCACACACCAACAATCCAATGCTAACACTTAGATTTACTTGGTCTCCACCTCCTTGAGGTGACTAATCCAAGGGTCCACACCAGCGATCGCAGATTTCACTATCAACCCTCCTCGGAACAACACCGAGGGTGGAGAAACCCTTTTACAACACCCTTGAAAGCTTTCACAAAGAACAATACAAGGAAGAAGAAGAGAAAAAAATATTACACAATAGGCTTGCTTCTCCTTCCTTTGGTTGCTTGAAGAATGTGTTGGAAACTTGAGCTTAGCAGAGAACTTAGAGCACCAAAACCCTAGCCAATATTCCAATGGAACAGTTGTTGCGTTTGTGCTTGATTTTCCGTTTATAACGGTCTTCTTTGCTTCCTGAATCGATTGGTGAGAAGCCCCAATCGATTACCAAGTAGTCGTTGAACAGTACGGATGTCGGATGAATGGCTGGGATTACGCCATTTGAACTTGAATCGATTGGCTGATCGATTAGCATCCTGAATCGATTGCATGATCGATTACGGAGCGTTCTGTCTGCGCACGGAGTAGCTTGTAATCGATTCACCAATCGATTACAGGGATTCTAAATCGATTGGTGGATCGATTACGGAGCATTTCATTTGCGGGCAGAATCACTCGTAATCGATTCATGAATCGATTACAGAACCTTTTGTTTCCGCACAGAATCAGCCTGAATCGATTCACCAATCGATTAGTCATCTTCTAATCGATTGGTGGATCGATTGATACGCTCAACTCTGGACTTCACGCCTGGAGTTCACACCTGGATCGATTGAAGACCTTCCAATGGATCCGATTACCTTGTGCCAGCGAAACCTCTCGTTTCCTGGACTTCACGCCTGGAGCCTCCCCAGCTCCGGGTCTTCATGCCAAGAGTTCCGTCCACGACCATCCCTTGGACTTCCTGCCTGGAGCTTCCTCAACTCCAGGTCTTCATGCCAAGAATTCGGTCCCCGACCATTCCTTGGACTTCTTGTATTATTGCACACTAAATCTCAATGTTAGATCCAATGTATTAGCTTAAACTTAAATAAGTGTCAATCATCGAAACTTCTCATTTAGGGCATGATTGCATCTACAATCTCCCCCTTTTTGATGTTTGACAATCTATTTAAGTTTAAGCTAACTTTCAACATAATATCAGCGATATTAATTCAATAAGCATGTAGTAAAGTCATTTCAAGCATAATCATGAATATAAACTTAAATGTCTGCAAGTCTCCCCCTTTGTCAAATATCAAAAATGACAAAAAATCAGAAAAGAGCTCCCCCTCAATGGAAGCACATACAAGATAGAAAATCGCATACACATAAAACAAATCAGTAGCACACGCACACGCAAAGTATATAACGCATAAGATGGGAACATAGCATATCACCATCAAAAGTTGACAATATCCATAGACAAAGTATATGACAACAAAAACAACCAACGAAGACAGGAATACATAAATCAAGGCTGAAAGAAGAACTCGTCGAGAGCAGAAGCAGGATCCGCGGCCTGGGTCTCCGCAACATCGCCAACTGCCGACGGTGGAGCATCAGTAGACGGCGGAGAAGGAGGACGCTGGCCGCGCATCCCGGAGCGAACCATATCGCGCACCTCCAGCAAGGTGCGCTCAATGGATGTGAAGCGTGTCTGCGTCTCGAAGTGACGCATGTCACTCTCCAACCGCATCTCCTCAAGACGGGTGTCGATGGTCTCCTCAAAAGCAAGGGCCCTATCCCGAAGGTCCTCCTCCTCGTCATCATCCGGAGCAGCTGCAGCAGCGGGTCCATGTCCAGGGCGTGCTCGCGGCCCCTCCCCGACCTGCCGACCGTCAATCCATCGAATGACGCCAAACTCGCCCGTCATCCCGGACTTGGAGAAGGAACGTGCTGAAATCCGGGAGTATTTTGACGATCATGGGCTCCACCTTCCCCCGGGTGACGTCAATCCGCATAGAGGCAAGCCACTCTGTGATGATATGTCCAAAAGGCATATGAACGGTACCGTGCACAGGCTGAGTGAAATGGACAATGGAATGAAATATGTTCAGAGGGATGTTAACATCAAGACCCTGGTGAAGAGCATAGGCCAAGAAAAGCTGAGAGGGTTTGACGGTCGCTAAGGTGCGAGACACAATAGGCAAAAGACAGTTGATTACGACCTTATAAAGGGCATAATCGATAGCGGAGAGCTCAAGAGCAGGAAACGTGGTAAGATTGGCATAAGGGCCGTCTGGACGCGGACGACGAAAGAAATGCTGATACATCGAGTCAATGGAAATATTCTCAAACGGCGGAGGTAGAAGCTCAGGAAGTGTAGGAAAGAAGACAAAGCAATCGGTAGAGGGACGGCACTGGAGGAACTCGCAAAGAGCCGTATAACTAAAATCCAAATTCTGTTTGGCTACCCGAGTTTTATAATTCACACCATCCATGGTGTGTAGGTTGTTGTAGAACTCGGAAACCAACCCTATATTGACCCCTCGCTCACAATAGACAACAGACTCGAGTTTATAGGTTTCAAGGATCTGAAACACCGTGTAACAATGATCATGAAAGTATTGGCGGTCAAGTGATCTAGGGGCAATTAGTTTGAATACATGTTAACCAAATGCCTTTTGATAAGCGGCATTCGGAAAACGGGCATCCGTAGGGGGTTGAGGGCGAGAAGGCCCGGCACCCTTGTCATCAACCCTCGATTTCTTCCTATGAGGAACAACCAAAGAAGACCAAGAAAGGAATGCAATGTAAGGACACACAGACAAGCAATTTACGCTCAATGGATGTGAAGCGTGTCTGCGTCTCGAAGTGACGCATGTCACTCTCCAACCGCATCTCCTCAAGACGGGTGTCGATGGTCTCCTCAAAAGCAAGGGCCCTATCCCGAAGGTCCTCCTCGTCATCATCCGGAGCAGCTGCAGCAGCGGGTCCATGTCCAGGGCGTGCTCGCGGCCCCTCCCCGACCTGCCGACCGTCAATCCATCGAATGGCGCCAAACTCGCCCATCATCCCGGACTTGGAGAAGGAACGTGCTGAAA
Organism: Boesenbergia rotunda; assembly: GCA_024364735.1. Lineage (NCBI taxonomy): Eukaryota > Viridiplantae > Streptophyta > Magnoliopsida > Zingiberales > Zingiberaceae > Boesenbergia > Boesenbergia rotunda. The sequence continues at coordinate 724,396 of JAGFNQ010000887.1, read as the reverse complement.
TCCGGGAGTATTTTGACGATCATGGGCTCCACCTTCCCCCGGGTGACGTCAATCCGCATAGAGGCAAGCCACTCTGTGATGATATGTCCAAAAGGCATATGAACGGTACCGTGCACAGGCTGAGTGAAATGGACAATGGAATGAAATATGTTCAGAGGGATGTTAACATCAAGACCCTGGTGAAGAGCATAGGCCAAGAAAAGCTGAGAGGGTCTGACGGTCGCTAAGGCGCGAGACACAATAGGCAAAAGACAGTTGATTACGACCTTATAAAGGGCATAATCGATAGCGGAGAGCTCAAGAGCAGGAAACGTGGTAAGATTGGCATAAGGGCCATCTGGACGCGGACGACGAAAGAAATGCTGATACATCGAGTCAATGGAAATATTCTCAAACGGCGGAGGTAGAAGCTCAGGAAGTGTAGGAAAGAAGACAAAGCTATCGGTAGAGGGACGACACTGGAGGAACTCGCAAAGAGCCGTATAACTAAAATCCAAATTCTGTTTAGCTACCCGAGTTTTATAATTCACACCATCCATGGTGTGTAGGTTGTTGTAGAACTCGGAAACCAATCCTATATTGACCCCTCGCTCACAATAGACAACAGACTCGAGTTTATAGGTTTCAAGGATCTGAAACACCGTGAAACAATGATCCTTAAAGTATTGGCGGTCAAGTGATCTAGGGGCAAATAGTTTGAATACATGTTGACCAAATGCCTTTTGATAAGAGGCATTCGGAAAACGGGTATCCGTAGGGGGTTGAGGGCGAGAAGGCCCGGCACCCTTGTCATCAACCCTCGATTTCTTCCTATGAGGAACAACCAAAGAAGACCAAGAAAGGAATGCAATGTAAGGACACACAGACAAGCAATTTGGAGTTTAAGATTAGGGTAGGTGTCGTGAGTTTTAGGGTTCGAAGAAGTGAGGCACAGGATGATTAGCCAAGATCAAAAGAACACAAGAATTAATGCACAGGTTGATGCAATGCAACCAAAAGAACACAAGAATTTGAAGACAGCTTGATTAGCCAAGATCAAACAAACAAATAAGCGAGGAAAAGTAAGAGTAGGGTTTACTTTGGCGCCATTGGTGAAGAGAAGGAAGCTGGAACGAGATGAAGAAACCACGCACAAAAGCTTCGAGCGCCTGGGAGTCGCGAGAGGCGCCTGATCGAGCGTCGAGAGACGAGGTGGGCAGCGACAGAGGAAGGAAAGAAACGCTAGGGCTTGAGATTTGGGAGCACGCGGGAGAGTTCTGCGGGAAATTTCGGGTCGGCTGATGGTTTTAGGGCAAGAGGCGAGTGACAGGACAGGTTAGGTGGAGCGCTTTAATGGCCGTAATCGATTGCGTAATCGATTACGCCTTGTTGAGTCGATCCATATGATCGATCACAGGAGCGTGTAATCGATCGGTCGATCGATTAAGAGAATCGATTAACCAATCGATTACGAGAGTGCGTAATCGATTAACCGATCGATTCGACCTATATCAATCGATCCGATGATCGATTAAGAAGCAATCTGTGCCGAGATAAACTGCTCGAATCGATTGGGGAATCGATTCAAATGGTTTCTGCCGAAAGATGCAGACCCACCAATCGATTGATAACTGAAATCAATCGATTGGTGACTGGAATAACTGATACATGGCTGAAACGTACTCAATTTGTGGCATTCTCGAATTCCTAAGAGATCAAGCACGATCACATAGTCTCCAAGGACTTGGATATTGGGTTCGTTCCTTAAAATATCCAATCACGATCTTCGGACTAAGTACACATTAATGGCGTACTAGTCTTCCCCATGATTGGTCAAGTGAATGATTTATAGTGAAATTTCATCTTCTTGCTCAAAGTGATACATCATAACAAGCATTATAAACAAGAAGATGAACCCTAACATCTCACTCCCATCTAAAAAGGCACAAGCAAGGGAAGTTCTATGTTCTTGTGAGATGCATATTAAGGCAAGTGAGTTGAATATCATGAAATGATCATGGAGGATTATTCAATATGACACATTCCTTATTCTCTTCGCAAGTAGCTAAATTCAGATTCTGGAAGAGGTTTGGTGAAAAGATCTGCAAGATTTGATTTTGACTCAACATATTTAAGAACAATATCCCCATTAAATACATGATCTCGAATAAAATGATGTTTAACCTCAATGTGCTTGGTTCGTGAATGATGAACCGGGTTTTTTGTCAAGTTTATGGTACTCACATTGTCACAAAGAACTTGCACATTTTTGTAAATGAGTTTATAATCTTCCAAGGTATGAGTCATCCATAATAATTGTGACACACACTCACCCATAGCTATATATTCGGCTTCGGTTGTGGAGAGTGCTACACAATGTTGTTTTCTACTCGACCAACTCACCAAAGAAGATCTCAAAAATTAGCATCCACCACTAGTACTTTTCCGATCCAATTTACATCCGGCATAATCCGAATCGGAGTATCCTACAAGATCAAACGTTTCGGTTCTAGGGTACCACAAACCCACCCTTTGAGTCCCTTTAAGATAGCGAAGGATTCGTTTGATTGCACATAGATGTGACTCCTTGGCACAAGCTTGATACCTTGCACACATACCCACGGCAAATAATATGTCGGGTCTAGTAGCCGTGAGATAGAGGAGACTACCTATTGCACTACGATACAATTTAGAATCAACTTCTTTACCTTCAACATCATTGTCTAACTTAGTCTTAGTTGCCATAGGGGTAGATATTTCTTTGGCACTCTCCATTCCAAATTTCTTAATGATTTCTTTTACATATTTGGATTGATGTATATATATGTCATCTTTTGTTTGTTTGATTTGTAAACCTAAGAAAAATGTCAATTCACCAACTAAACTCATTTCAAATTCACTTTCCATGTGATTTATGAATTCATTTAGATAGTCTTTGTTTGTGGATCCACAAATAATGTCATCTACATAGACTTGGGCCACAAAGATATCTTCCCCACTAGTCTTCAAAAATAATGTAGGATCAATTTTTCCTCTATACATGGTTTGGACATTCTAAATCGTCAAATCCCGGAGGTTGCTCAACATATACTTCTTCTTTGATAAAACCATTTAAAAATGTCGATTTTACATCCATTTGATACAACTTAAATCCTTTATGAGCGGCAAATGCCAACATCATCCTAATAGACTCTAACCGGGCTACCGGTACATAGGTTTCATCATAGTCCAATCTTTCGACTTGATTAAAACCTCTAGCGACCAATCTAGCTTTATTCCTCACAACCATTCCTTTATCGTCAAGTTTGTTCCTAAAAACCCATTTTGTATCAATAATTGATTTGCCTGTGGTTCTAGGAACTAATTCTCAAACTTGACTTCTCTCAAATTGAGACAACTCATCTTGCATTGCCAAAATCCAATCGGGATCAAGCAACGCATCACTTACGGCTTTTGGCTCAATTTGTGAAATTAGAGCTACTTGGCTCCCTTCATTTCGAAAATAAGATCGAGTTCGTACCCCATGTGTAATGCCACCCACTACTTGCTCCAAGGGATGGTTTGCACTTGTCCTAGTGTGTCTTGGTTCTTGAGTTATAATGATTACATTCTCAAGTGGTAACTCAACCATACCTTCCGTTTCACTCTCTTCTTTCTCAAGATTATTTTCCTCCTCTAATGTCAATTTCTCCAATTCAAATTGTACTTCCTCCTCTATTGCTTTATTTGAACTTGAGCTTGGATTTACTTCAAAAACCACATTTAGACACTCTTCAACTATTTTGGATCTCTTATTGTAAACTCTATAGGCTTTGCTATGAGTGGAATACCCTACAAGAATACCTTCATCCGCCTTGGCGGAAAATTTTCCTAAGTGATCTTTGGTGTTTAAAATATACACTTTACATCCAAACACTCTAAGATGCTTTATTGTAGGAGGTTTACCAAACCACAACTCATGAGGTGTTTTGTTCAAAAACCTATGTATTAAAGTCCTATTTTGCACATAACATGCCGTATTAATTGCTTCGGCCCATAGATAACTATGAAGTGAGTATTCATTTAACATACTCCTAGCGGCTTCTTGTAAAACTCTATTTTTTCTCTCAACCACCCCATTTTATTGTGGTGTCCTAGGGGTAGAGAATTCATGCTTATATCCATTTTGTGAGCAAAAATTTTCAAATCTTTCGTTTTTAAATTCACCTCCATGATCACTTCGTAATCTATTGATTTTCAAATTTTTCTCATTTTCTACTCTTTTACAAAAAGCAATCAAAGTTTCTAAGGTATGATCCTTATGCTTTAAGAAAAACACCCAAGTGTATCTAGTGAAGTCATCTATCACAACTAAACAATATCTACTATCGTTCAAGGAAACATGCTTGCTACTATCAAACAAATCCATATGCAATAATTCCAAAGCTGTAGACGTACTTAAGTTCGTTTTACCTTTGTGTGTAGCCTTGGTTTGCTTACCCATTTGACATGCATCACATAATTTGTCCTTTTGAAACTTCAATTTTGGCAATCCTTGCACCAACTCATTCTTTGATAGTCTCTTGATGTGTCTCATGTTGGTGTGAGCAAGTCTCCGATGCCAAAGCCAAGTCTCTTCCTCTTTAGACATGAAACACTTAGCAAACACATTAGTAGTACCAAATAGTTCAACTTGATAAATGTTTTCCTTTCTATGGCCAATAAGCATGATAGTGTTTAGTTCACTATGTTTAATTAGACATTGAGATGAGTCAAACTCAACTCTATATCCCGAGTCACATAGTTGACTAACACTTAATAAATTGAAAACCATACCTTTCACTAATAAAACGTTCCTAATTATAAATTGTTCAGAAATTTTAATATCACCTATTCCAATAACTTTCAATTCACCACTATTACCAAAGGAAACGGTACCTTTATTTTTGTTTTTGAGTGATGAAAATTTTGATGAGTCTCTCGTCATGTGCCTAGAGCATCCACTATCAATGAACCATGTTGTTGGATGCTCCCTCTCGACGCATGCCTGTTCAAAAGCGATGAACTAAATGTTTTGGTACCCAAATGTTGGGTCCAATAGCATCTATAACAAATTGCTTGGGTACCCAAGCTTGAACAGATTTCACTTTTGCAACATGATTTCTACTAACAAGAGATATGAAGTTAACTTCCTTATCCTTTGGTTTATATCCTAATCCTGCCTTGTTATACACTGCCCGTTGACTTCCTAATATCATGTCCAAATATTTGGAGCTAGAGGTAAATTTTTCCAAAGAACTTCTAAGACCCTCTACTTGCAATTTCAATGATGCATTTTCCTTTTTAAGATCATCACCTCTAGAATTTGCAACTTCATGATATGTACATGCTTCATATGGCATAGTATCATTTTCAAGTAATTTCATCTTAGTTTGTAGTTTTTTGACTTTGACTTTTGATCTAGATAAAGCATTCGTCAAACATGCAATAGTAGCATAGAGTTTATCTAATTTAGGAGAAGTTACCTCATCCTCACTAGATGATGATTCGCTTGAAGACTCTACTTCATCTTCATGATTTTCCTCATCTTCACTACTTTCAACATCATTCAAGGCCATGAGAGCCACATGTCTTGAAGTCTTTCTCCCAATTTCTTCATCTGATGAACTAGATGAAGTATCATCCCACGTAGCTTTCAAAGTCTTATTTTTCTTTGTCTTGTCATCCTTTCTTTGTAGCTCGGGACAATCGGCTTTGATATGACCCTTTTTACTGCACTCAAAGCAAATTGTATCAGTCTTTGCTTTTGATTTAGCTTGAGACTTACCCTTTTTCTTATCATCAAGGAACATCTTCTTGACATCCTTCTTGTTGAACTTTCTAGATCGTCTCATCATCTTCCGGACAAAGTTTGCCATTTCACTTGATGATAGCTCCTCATCGCTATCACTATCACTATCTTGCTCGGACTCGGATGAGGAGGATTCTTCCTTCTTCTCCTTCTTCTTCTCTTTATTTTTCTTCTTGCTTCTTTCACCTGCAACCAAAGCTATACCTTTCTCCTTATGACTTATATTAGCTTGTTCATGCAATTCTAGTTCACAAAATAGTTCATCTAACTTGACAATTGATAAATCCCTTGAAACCTTATAAGCATCAACCATTGATGACCATAAAGAGTTTCTTGGGAAGGATTTTAGTGCATACCTGATGAGGTCCCGGTTTTCCACACTTTCTTTAACCGAATGAAGGCCATTGAGAAGCTCCTTAAACCTTCCATGTAACTGACTTACGGTTTCTCCTTCCTTCATTACAAAATTTTGCAATTGATTTATAAGGTCCCTTTTGGCAATTCTTGAATATTTTGTGCCTTCATTTAGCTCAATTAGCTTGTCCCACAACTCTTTAGCACTCTTAAATGAACCGACTTTGTTTAGTTGTTCCGAGCTCAATCCACATTGAAGAGTTACCGTGGCTTTAGCATTTGCTTGCGCCTTCATCTTTTGCTCAGCCGTCCACTTGGATGATTCCAGAATTTTTCCATCTTGTGTTGCCGCAACAAAACCCTCCGTAACAGAAAACCAATTGTCGATTTCAGTCATAAGATAATTTTCCATGCGACTCTTCCAATATGCGAAGTTGTTCCCTTCATAGTAAGGTGGTCGTGTAGTGTTGTGGCCCTCTTTTAAAGACATCCTCGTAGCTCAAACACTTGCTTCTTTGGGTGTGAGTCCTCCGAAGCAACCTCGCTCTGATACCACTTGTTGAGGATCGGTAGAGCTAGAGGGGGGGGGGGTGAATAGCTCGCTTCGGTTAGGTTTTCTTCTTCCAAACCGAGATCAAAAACCACACACCAACAATCCAATGCTAACACTTAGATTTACTTGGTCTCCACCTCCTTGAGGTGACTAATCCAAGGGTCCACACCAGCGATCGCAGATTTCACTATCAACCCTCCTTCTGGAACAACACCGAGGGTGGAGAAACCCTTTTACAACACCCTTGAAAGCTTTCACAAAGAACAATACAAGGAAGAAGAAGAGAAAGAAAGATTACACAATAGACTTGCTTCTCCTTCCTTTGGTTGCTTGAAGAATGTGTTGGAAACTTGAGCTTGAGCAGAGAACTTAGAGCACCAAAACCCTAGCCAATATTCCAATGGAACATTTGTTGCGTTTGTGCTTGATTTTCCGCTTATAACGGTCTTCTCTGCTTCCTGAATCGATTGGTGAGAAGCCCTAATCGATTACCAAGTAGCCGTTGAACAGTACGGATGTAGGATGAATGGCTGGGATTATGCCATTTGAACTTGAATCGATTGGCTGATCGATTAGCAACTTGAATCGATTGCATGATTGAATCGATTATGCCATTACAGAGTAGCTTGTAATCGATTCACCAATCGATTACAGGGATTCTGAATCGATTGGTGGATCGATTACGGAGTATTTCATTTGCGGGCAGAATCACTCGTAATCGATTCATGAATCGATTACAGAACCTTTTGTTTCCGCACAGAATCAGCCTGAATCGATTCACCAATCGATTAGTCATCTTCTAATCGATTGGTGGATCGATTGATACACTCAACTCTGGACTTCACGCCTGGAGTTCACACCTGGATCGATTGAAGACCTTCCAATGGATCCGATTACCTTGTGCCAGCGAAACCTCTCGTTTCCTGGACTTCACGCCTGGAGCCTCCCCAGCTCCGGGTCTTCATGCCATGAGTTCCGTCCCCGACCATTCCTTGGACTTCCTGCCTGGAGCTTCCTCAACTCCGGGTCTTCATGCCAAGAATTCGGTCCCCGACCATTCCTTGGACTTCTTGCATTACTGCACACTAAATCTCAATGTTAGATCCAATGTATTAGCTTAAACTTAAATAACTGTCAATCATCGAAACTTCTCATTTAGGGCATGATTGCATCTACAGAGTTTGGGTGTAGTTAAGCTGGAAGTTTTTAAGAGTGTGCATCATCCATAAGAGTTGTGCTACACATTCTCCCAAAGCAACATACTCAGTTTCAGTTGTGGATAGAGCTACACAGTGTTATTTTCTGCTGCACCAACTTACTAGACTATTTCCTAACAGTTGGCAGCTTCCACTTGTACTCTTTCTATCTAGTTTACAACCAGCATAGTCAGAATCCGAGTATCCTGACAAGTCAAAAGTTGAGGTCCTAGGATACCAAATCCCTACATTTAGGGTGCCCTTAACGTATCTTAATATTCTTTTTAGGGCTGCTAAGTGCGTTTCCTTAGCACAGGTTTGGTATCTAGCACACATTCCTACAGCAAAAAGGATATCAGGTCTGCTGGCTGTAAGGTACAGTAGACTTCCAATCATACTTCTATAATGTTTAAGGTCTACTGGTTTACCATCAGGGTCACTATCTATTTTTACATTTGTGGCCATGGGGGTACTTATGCTTTTGGAGTTGTCCATTTTGAATTTCTTTATTAACTCCTTAGCATATTTGGATTGATGGACATAGTTTCCATCCCTAGTTTGCTTAATTTGTAACCCTAGAAAGAAGTTGAGCTCACCAACTAAGCTCATTTCAAATTCATTTTCCATTATTTTAACAAATTCTTTTAGGAAGTTTGAGTTGGTGGATCCAAAAATTATATCGTCGACGTAGATTTGTGCAATAAAGATGCCTTTTTCTAAGGTCTTAATAAATAGGGTTGAGTCAATTTGTCCCTGGTTAAATTCCTTAGAAATGAGGTAGGTTGATAGACGTTCATACCATGCCCTAGTTGCTTCCTGTAGGGTTCTATTTTTCCGTTCAACTATTCCATTTTGCTGGGGGGTTCTAGGACACGAAAATTCATGTATATACCCGTTTATCTTACAAAACTCCTCGAATCGTTGATTTTCAAACTCTCCCCCGTGATCACTCCTAAGTCTTTTGATTTTGGTATCATTTTGATTTTCAATTAACTTACAAAAATCACAAAATAAGTTTAGGGTTTCATCTTTGGTCTTTAGGAACCTAACCCAGGTAAACTTAGAGTAATCATCAACAATTATTAAGCAGTACCGGTTTCCGCTTAGTGACTTGGCTCCATGTGAATCAAATAGGTCAAGGTGCAGGAGCTCAAGTGTGGTTTGAGTTAGATCTGATTGAATTAGTTTATGATTAGACCTGGTTTGTTTACCTTGATTGCATGATTCACATATTAAGTTTTCATAGTTCTTAATTTTAGGTATACCTCTAATTAGGCCAAGTTGGGTGATTTTTGAAATTAATCTCAGATTAGTGTGACCTAATCTCCTATACCAAAGGTTTGATTCTTCTAACTGAGTTAACATGCATTTAGGTACTAAGGGTAGGTTTATAGTGTAAACATTATTTTTCCTAGAGCCTTAAGCATGATTTCTGAGTCTTGCAAGTTAGGCAGTTAGAGTTGGTAAAGGTAACTACATAGTCAGTATCACACAATTGACTTATGCTAAGCAAGTTAAATTTAAAATCTTCAACCAAAAGCACCTTTTTAATAACAAAGTCAGATTTGAGTTCAATGTTACCTGACCCAATCACTTTGAGTGTTGCATTGTTGCCAAATGCTACTGAGCCTAGGTTCTTGAACTTAAATTTGGTGAATTTCAATTTATCTCCAGTCATGTGTTTGGAGCACCCGCTATCCAACATCTATTGGTCCAAATCTTTATGTTTACCTGTGATCCAATCTTATGTCCAGTACACCATTAAAAGACGTGTTTGGTTGGATTTGGGATCCAAATGTAGGAATCCAGGGGACGTAGCTCCGGCCGCTGGAGGGATAGCTGGTGGTTTTCCTGGCACCAGCTCCAGGAACCGCCCCTCCAAAGGAGGAGGAGGGGCCGTCCGGTAACACAAAGGAGTACATTTGTTTATTTACTGCAATAATATTGTAACAATTTCTGTAAACTTTTGCGCTATTATAGAATTGCCCGCAGTAAACGATCAAGGACCGTGGGCCTCAGGTTGCCATAAATAAAAAAGGGGGAGATTGTTGGTGCAGGCAACACCTAAGTCGAACCTGGGTTTTGATAATGGCAAAGGGTTCAAAAGTTAAGATGTTATTTTGGTCTAATGTGTTCACTGAGTGTGCAGAAAGAAGTCCTGGCGAAGGGCTGCTGGGCACCTAGCGAAGGACTGCTAGGCACCTAGCGAAGGACTGCTAGGCATCGAAACCCTAAGAATCGGCCTCGGAGCTGACGGGGGCGCCCGGGACGTTGGGGGCGCCCCGGTTGACTTGGTCTGCTGGCTTCGTGGTTGATTTTGCTTCGATCACAATTTGGCTTGGACCCAGGGCGCTCGGGACCTTCAGGGCGCCCGAGACCATCAGGGCGCCTGGCCCGGTAAGCTTTCGAAGCGATTCTTGCTTAACTGTTCGTTTGGCTTTGACCTTGGGCGCCCGGGACCTCCCGGGCGCCTAGCCCAGCTGCTGCCCCTCTCCTTTGAGGCGTTCTGAGCTGCAGAAACACATTCCTTTGGTCCCTGCATCCAAGGTTAGTTCCACAACAAACATGGCAAGAATGTTAGTTAGTTTTTACAGCCGTAGCTGTCTTGGTTCTGACTTCGGGTCTCCCAAATGGAACCCTAGGTCGAACCGATGCCTACTATTCCCTCAACGGGGAACGCGTCCTCACCTACTCCTCTCAGGAGAGTTTACCTTTTGCCAACCGGCTCCTCCGATTGGACTTTTGCCCAGCAGTCCTTCGCCAGGTGCCTAGCAGCCCTTCGTCAGGTCTTCAGTACCAAGCAGTCCTTCGCAAGGTGCCTAGCCGCCCTTCGCCAGGTCTTCGGTACCAAGCAGTCCTTCGCCAGGTCTTAGGGTTTCGATGCTCTGATACCACTTGTTGGATCGAGTAAACACGATAGAGGGGGGGGGTGAATATCGTGAAAATGTTTCGGATTAAAAAGAGAAAGTACACAACGGAATTTAAACAAAACACACACACAGAACTCAAGTAGTTTTACTTGGTTCGGAGTCGCGTTCGGCTCCTACTCCAAGGCCCACGGTCCTTGACCGTTTACTGCGGGCAATTCTATAATAGCGCAAAAGTTTACAAAATTTGTTACAATATTATTACAGTAAATAAACAAATGTACTCTTCGTTACCGGCGCCCGGTGTGGATCGTACTTCGGAGCAGAGGGTCGTTGTCGGCGCTAGAATGTCGACAACAGAGTTTGCCGGAGCAGAGCACTTGAACGAAGAGCTTGGAGGCGTTGGAAAAAGTGATGTTGAAGCCTTAGGGGTCGAGCCCCTTTTATACTGCTCCTGGGGGCGCCCTGGACGCTGGGGGCGCCTGACACGTGCCTTCGGATCCGAGAAACCTCATCCGCAGCTCGGTCAGTGCTTATCCCTCCAGAATCGGCCTCGAAGCTGACGGTGGCGCCCGGGACGTTGGGGCGCTCCGGTTGACTTGGTCTGCTGGCTTCGTGGCTGATTTTGCTTCGATCACAATTTGACTTGGACCCAGGGCGCCCGGGACATCCAGGGCGCCCGGGACCATCAGGGTGCCTGGCCCGGTAAGCTTTCGAAGCGATTCTTGCTTAACTGCTCGTTTGACTTTGACCTTGGGCGCCCGGGACCTCCCGGGCGCCTAGCCCAGCTGCTGCCCCTCTCCTTTGAGGCGTTCTGTGCTGCAGAAACACATTCCTTTAGTCCCTGCATCCAAGGTTAGTTCCACAACAAACATGGCAAGAATGTTAGTTTTTACAGCCGTAGCTGTCTTGGTTCTGACGTCGGGTCTCCCAAATGGAACCCTAGGTCGAACCGACGCCTACTGTTCCCTCGACGGGGAACGCGTCCTCACCTACTCCTCTCAGGAGAGTTCCTTTTTCCAACCGGCTCCTCCGGTTGGACTTTTGCCCAGCAGTCCTTCGCCAGGTGCCTAGCCGCCCTTCGTCAGGTCTTCGGTACCAAACAGTCCTTCGCCAGGTGCCTAGCCGCCCTTCGCCAGGTCTTCGGTACCAAGCAATTTTTCGCCAGGTGCCTAGCAGCCCTTCGCCAGGTCTTAGACTCCTAGCAGCCCTTCGCCAGGTGCCCAGCAGCCCTTCGCCAGGTCTTAGGGTTTCGATGCCTAGCACTCCTTCGCTAGGTGCCCAGCAGCCCTTCGCTAGGACTTCTTTCTGCACACTCAGTGAACACATTAGACCAAAATAACATCATAACTTTTGAACCCTTTGCCATTATCAAAACCCAGGTTCGACTTAGGTGCTGCCTGCACCAACAGATTGCCCCAACATTCTTTACCTGGTTATTTTTGGGCGGAAGCGATAAATATCGCTTGTTACATCCAAAATCGTGTTTTAATTCATCGATTTTTAGGAAAGACACCTTTTGAATTATGGAATGGAAAAATTCCTCAAATTCACTATTTTAAAGTGTTTGGTCTATATCTTAAATACTAAAGATGATATCTTGCACACATGCGGTAGGCATGTGTACAAGATATTAATCTTGTGCTAAAGAATCTCACTCAGTAGTGGTAAAAAGAATCTTAAGATATCTCAATGTCGATCTTTGGTACCCTAGAACTCAAAATATTGATTTATTTGGGTATACCGATTCCGATTATGCGGGTTGCAAATTGGATAGGAAGAGTACTAGTGGTGCTTTCCTTCAATGTGTTTTGTCCTAGAGTGATGCACCGGATTTTTGGTCAAATTAATAGTACTCACTTATCACATAAAACTTTGACCTTAGAGTAATGAAGCTCATAATCCTCTAAGATATGCATTATCCAAAGTACTTGAGCTACACAACCACCCATAGCCACATATTTGGCCTCGGTTGTAGATAAAGCAACACATGGTTGCTTTCTATTACTCCAACTCACTAGGGAAGATCCAAGAAATTGACATCCACCACTAGTACTTTCCTATCCAATTTGCAACCCACATAATCGGAATCGGTATACCCAAATAAATCAATATTTTGAGTTCTAGGATACCAAAGACCGACATTGAGAGTGCCCTTGATATATCTTAAGATTCTTTTTACCACTACTAAGTGAGATTCTTTGGCACAAGATTGATATCTTGCACACATGCCTACTGCAAATAGTATATCTGGTCTACTAGCGGTTAGGTATAACAAACTACCAATCATGCTTCTATATTGCTTTGGATCGACTAACTTTCCCTCATGATCACTATCTATCTTGATATTTGTTCCAATAAGAGTAGACACTACTTTAACATTTTCCAAACCAAATTTCTTGATAATTTCCTTAGCATACTTTGTTTTATAGACATGAGTTCCTTCATTAGTTTATTTGATTTGTAATCCTAAAAAGAAAGTCAACTCTCTAACTAGACTCATTTCAAACTCATTTTCCATGTGTTTGATGAATTCATGAAGAAGTTCATTATTTGTTAAACCAAAAATAATGTCATTAACATAAACTTGGGCAATAAAAATGTCTTTATCTTTAGACTTTAGAAAAAAAGTTGGATCAATTGTTCTCTTTCTAAAGCCCTTAGAGATTAAGAAGGATGAGAGTCTTTCATACCAAGCTCGAGGAGCTTGTTTTAACCCATATAAGGCTTTCTTTAATTTATAAACATGATTTGGGTAATCTATGTTTTCAAAACCGGGTGGTTGCTCGACATAAACTTCTTCCTTAATAAATCCATTTAAAAATGTTGATTTCACATCCATTTGACGAAGTTTAAAGTCCATGTGAGTGACATATCCCAATAAGATCCGGATAGACTCTAATCGAGCTACGGGAGCATAAGTTTCATCATAATCAAGTCCCTCAACTTGATTGAAACCCCTAGCTACTAACCTAGCCTTGTTTCTAGTGGCTATCCCTTGATCATCCAATTTATTTCTAAAGACCCATTTTGTTGTGACAATTGTACTATCATTGGGTCTTGGGACCAATTCTCATACTTCACTTCTCTCAAATTGGTTCAACTCTTCTTGCATTGCTAGGATCCAATCCGTATCATTTAAGGCTTCATCAATCGATTTTGGTTCAAGTTGTGATATTAGAGTAATTTGACAAGTATGTTCTCTAAAATAGGATCTAGTCCTTACTCCTTGTGCAACATCTCCAACAACTTGGTCAATAGGATGATCTTGATGATGCCTTAAAGGCCTAGAGATTGTGGGCTCATCAATTTCATGATGATTATTGTTTCTTTCATCATCCGATGCACTTCTTCCTCTCTCTTGATCAATACCCCCTAAGTGTAAGTTTTGAATTGCTTGGGTAATGTTTTATTTCTTTCATTTATATCCTTGTCAATGGAGGATTTCCTAGGGTAAGTGCTAGTAGACTCATCAAATTCAACATTAGATGACTCCTCAATCATTTGAGTCCTTTTGTTGTATATTCTATATCCTCTACTAGTAGATGAGTACCCAACTAAAATGTCTTCATCCGCCTTAGACTCAAATTTTTTTTAAATCATCTTTAGTATTTAAGATATAGACCTTGCAACCAAACACTTTAAAATAGTGAATTTGAGAAATTTTCCCATTCCATAATTCAAAAGGTGTCTTTCCTAAAAATCAATGAATTAAAACACGATTTTGGATGTAACATGTGGTATTTACCACTCCCATCCAAAAATAACTAGGTAAGGAATACGCATTAAGCATAGTTCTAGCCGCTTCTTACAAGGCTCGAATTTTCTTTTCTACAACCCTATTTTGTTGAGGTCTTCTTAGACAAGAAAATTCATGTTTGTACCCATTTTCTGGACAAAAACTAGAGAAGTTCTAATTTTCAAACTCACCGCCATGATCACTCCTAATTCGGTTGATTTTGAGATTTTTCTTATTTTCAACCCTTTTGCTAAATCCTATGAATATTTCTAGAGTTTCATCCTTATGTTTCATAAAGTAGACCCAAGTGTATCTAGAAAAATCATCAACAATCACTAAGCAATATTTATTTCCTACTAATAAAAGGGTACTATGACAATCAAAGAGATCTAAATGCAACAATTCTAATGGTAAAGAAGTACTAGTTAGAGTTTTACATTTGTGTGATGACTTAGATTGCTTGCCCTCTTAGCATGTATCACACATTTTATTCTTGACATACTTGATCTTTGATAGTCCTTTTACCAACTCCATTTTTGGCTACCTTTGCTATGTTCTTCATGTTGATATGCCCAAGTCTTCTATGTCATAGTCATCCTTCTTCTTCTTTTGATAAAAAACACTTAGTAGAAAGGTTAGAAGCATAGGAAAAATTGATATAATAATGATTTGTTTCCTATACCCTTCCAACATAACATTTTTCGAGCTATTGTGTTTAACCAAACATTTATTTGCATGAAACTCAACTTTATATCCGGCATCACATAATTGGCTAATACTAAGCAAATTAAATTTCATGTCCTTAATTATAAGCACTTTATGGATGATGATTGTAGGTGATACCTCAATTGTACCTCTACCTATAATCTTGAGCTTCCCACTATTTCCAAAAGATACCGTTCCTTTCTTTATGTAGTTAATTGTGGAGAATTTGCTCATATCACCGGTCATGTGCCTTGAGCAACCGCTATCCACAATCCATATGTTTGAATCCTTCTCTTCTTCTACCTAAACAACATGAAAAACATAATCTTTTGGTACCCATGCTCTTGATCCAACAATATCATTCAAATACTTCTTAGGGACCCAAGCTTGTTTTATATTGCTTGTAATGATTTGCTTCTTAGGTGTACCATTTCTTCCTATAAGAGAAATATAGGCAACCTCTTTAGTCTTAGGTTTATATCTTAATTCGGCCTTGTTGTAGATGACTCTTTGACTACTAAGAATCATATCAAGATACTTTGATCCATTTGTAAATTTCTCTAAACATGTTCTCAAGTCAGTAACTTGATTTCTCAAATTATTTTTTTCTTCCTTAGGTATGCTTGATTCACTACGTATACATGTATTATTCCTAATGGAATTAAGTTCTCCTTTTAATGTTTTGACCCTAGATTGTGACTTAGCCAAAGCATGCTTGAGATAAGCTATAGTTTTATAAAGGAATTCAATTTTTGGAGATTCTTTTACCGCATTGTCGCTAGATGACGATTCATCACTTGAAGTTTCCTCCTCACTTGAAGATTCCTCCTCACTCGAAGCTTCTTTGTCATCTTCGAAAGCCATAAATGTCATGTGTCTCGTGGCATGACATAGCTCATCTTCATCCGATGAGTCAATGTTTGGTGTGCCCCATGTAGTTTGAGCCTCCATTGCCTCTTTCTTCTTTTTCTCCTTCTTTTTCTTTTCTTTTTCTTCTTTCTTTTTCAATTCCGGGCAACATGGCTTGATGTGTCCTTTGTTGTTGCATTCATAACAAATGACATTAGTGTTAAAATTTGAACTTTGATCACTTTTACCTTTTGAAGGTTGAAACATCTTCTTCACATCTCTCTTTGTAGATTTTCTTATTCTTCCCATGATTTTCTTGACATAATGAGCCAGTTCACTAGCCGACATCTCTTCATCGCTATCCGAAGACTCTTGATCGGACTCGGATGATGAAGATTTTTCCTTCTTTTCTTTCTTTTTCTTCTTCTTCTCCTTCTTCTCCTTCTTCTGTACAACAAGAGCTATGCTTCTCTCTTTTAAAGACACGTTAGCTTATTCATGTAGTTCAAACTCACAAAATAATTCATAAAGCTTAACTCATGAAAGATCTCTAGAAACCTTATATGTATCAATCATATTGATGCCCATAAGGTAGTTCTAGAAAATGATTGAAGAGCATACCTTACTTGATCCCGATTTTCAATTTTCTCACCTATTACATGAAGACCATTTACTATCTCTTTGAATCTTCCATGCATTTGACTCACGGTCTCATTGGTCTTCATGGCGAAGGTTTGAAGTTGGCCCACCAAGAGATCTCTCTTGGCTCTCCTTGATTCGCTTGATCGTTCATTCAACTCAATGAGCTTTTCCCAAAGCTCTTTAGCGAATTAAATGGTCCAACCTTGTTCAATTGCTCCTTGGAAAGTCCACATTGTAGGGTGGTTGTGGCATTTGCATTCACTTGAGCTTTCTTAGACATCTCTTTTGTCCACTCCTTGGTTAGAAGAGGTGCTCCGAACTCATCCTTCGGTTTCTCGAACCCATCTACAATACTAAACCAATTTTCAATATCATTCATTAGATAATACTCCATTCTACCTTTTCAATAAGCAAAATCATTGTCGTCGAAGAACGGTGATCGTACGGTGCTATATCCCTCTTGAAACACCATTTTGATATTTCGATTGACGGTGAGTTCTCCTGAAACGATCATCGCTTTAATACCACTTGTTAAGACCTTTATGTCTAGCTAGAGGGGGGGTGAATAGCTTCTTTTGGATTTTGTCTACAAAATGTTAGCTAAAGAACAAGAAAAATATAGACAAAAACAATAACAATGAAAGCAATGCTCACTCCCCTAATTTACTTGGTCTCCACCTCCTTGAGGTGACTAATCCAAGGATCCACACCCACATAACCAAGCTCCACTATGATTTTCTCCTTTTCAAATCAAGCTTGAAGGTGGAGAAACCCTTACAAGATGATCTCTTCCTCTTACAAGATTAGAATGATTTTGGAGGAAGAGATTGAGAGTTTGTAAGCTTGGAGATCTCAGAACAAGTAAGAAATATCGAGAGAGTTAAGTTGTATCTACTTCAAGTTCTGAAATCTGTTTTTTTATAACCCTTGATATCAGTCGACTGGCAATATCATCAGTCGACTGATGAGCTTCAACGGTCCCAGTCGACTGATCTTTCTGTTTGTGAAACAGTCGACTGATTTCACTTATCAATCGTCTCAACTCATCGTATCAGTTGACTGATCCTCTCATCAGTCGACTGATACCTGATGAATCTCAGGTTCCACTTTTGCTTTGCGTAGACACAAGCCTTCAAACACCTTCCATCAGCCTCACGCCCTTAGGATGCTTCCGAGCCCTCGACTCCTCATCCTTGCGATTGCCTTAAAGTGATTCCCTCGGCCTTGCCATGCTAAGTCTTATTTTGTCAATTTTTCATACCTGGACTTAAACTCAAGTTTCATGTTAGATCACCAACATTGCCTAACTTAAACTCATTTAACCAACCATCAAAAGTAAATAATGTTTGGGGCATTATTGCACCAATAATCCTTACTCAAGTGCTCAAACTCCAAGTCTTCTCTCTTCCTTCTAGACCCTAGTTTTCATCTTGTAAAGAGGAAGAGGATTTGTGAGAGGTTGTTCTCCACCGAGAAGGAGAAAGCATTAGCCGGAGATTGTCGAGGAGTGATCCACCGAAAGATCAAGGGTTCGTCCATCTCAAGGGCACGTCGTGGAGTAGGAGCAAGCAATCTCCGAACCACGTAAACGGTAAAGTGTTAGCATTATTCTAATTGATAGATTGAGTTTCCGCTTGTGCTAACAATTGTAGGAAGAAAGTGAATTGGAAGAAAAGATATTCACCTTCTCTAGCCGGTCAATCAATCCGCATCATTAATTTCCCTATGTAATTTTCTATTATAATTGTCTACTGTCTAATTTCCTTTCGAGTAGGATTTGTAATGTTTTATGTTCTGCTATGTCATAGAGAAATAAGATCAACTTTTATTATGAAAAAACAATTTCTCTGCTAGGTTATAGAAGGCTCTACCTTGCTCTTCTTTCTGAAAAACGTAATCTTAACAAACTTCTTTAGTGATTTTCTAAGTAACCTTGATGTGAACAGTAACTGTATAATCTTGGCTGGATAAGTCCTATGCAGGTTAAGGGAGGCGATCAGCCTAAAAACCTGACAATAGCCAGGGCAATGGTTCAATTGTGAGGTCCTTTACAAGTGAGGCCCAGGAAGTAAACGGATTAAGTATTAGGGTAAAGAATAAAGTATCCACTCTATTGACCTAGTTTTCCTACAAATCTCTCACCTCTCACCCAAAACCCCAAAAACAAAAATAAACCCAAAAACAAAATCTTACATGGGAATCCCCCTCAAACGCAGATGCGGGGCGCATGCATGGGTGGATGTAGGGCAACCGATTCCATGTATACATATGTATATTATATCTCAAAAGGAATTCCAAAAGTTTGCATACTGGGAAGCTTGGCTATAAATTGTTGAATGACAAAAAAAAAACAGATTACATACTTCATAATTAAATGCGAAGAGCATCCCATAATTGAAATTCAATGGTACAAAAATGCTTATGTAACAACCCAAGCAAAAGGAAGTGACTACAACAGTTACTGCATATTCAGTGATTTTCAGAGCTGATAGAAAATTCATGTTTAACTTTAAGACAAAAAAAAAAGTCATGGAGAATTCTCAAAAAGTAGCAACTATATGTGGTAACATGCTCGGATGAGAGATCTGTGAGGGGCATGGATAAGCGTTAACTGCGTTATCACCTTTTTGCCACTATGCTTCAGATGAGAGATCATGAAACATATTTGTCCGTGCCATAACTTAATCACAAAGGAATGTTCAATGAGAACAAAGACATTTGTAAATGTGCGCCACCAAACATTATGGTTCAGAAAAGATAAGTGAACGAACAAGAGACGAGAAAAAGGTACGAACTCTGATGCGAGCTGTCTCGTCGCAGCCGGACTCGAGAAGAAGGGCGACATCACGCCGCATCTGCCGCACCTGCGCCTCCCGCTTGTTCCGCAGCAGCTTGATCCTAAACATCGCCATCTTCGCCTCCGCTTGGCTGCACAAAACCCCGACAAGTGATCAAATTTCAAGATTTTGCAAAGAAAAAGAGGGAGGGAGAAGCAACAGAGTGGTGGGAAGAGAAACCAACCATTCGGAGGAGTTGAAGCCTCGGCGGAGGATGGAGGAGATTCCGCTGCCCATCAACTTCTTGAGGGCTCCAATGGGCGACTTATTGATCTCGGAGGCCATTTCCAGATGCAGTCGGAGCGGCGAGTGAGCAGTGTGCGTGTGTGAGTGAGAGTGAGAAAGGTAGCCCCTTTTGAGTTTTCTTCGTGGATTGGGATGAGCTTCCAACGGTCACTTGATGGAATCTATGACCGACTAAATTAGGTCGAATCTTCAAAATTGTTTACAATACTACGTTCTTAATTAATTACATGTAGTGTTGGAAAGCTTTTACTTTATAAAAAGTAATTCTTATAAAAATTATTTCGAAATTAATGAAAAATTAAAATATAAAATATTTAAAAATAAAAAATTATCAAAAATTGATGCGAGATAAAATTCAGATGAATAATTATTTTCAAATTTAATTTTTAATTAAATGATAATAATATTTTTAAACTATATAAATTATTTTTTTAATTATTTAAATATAATTTTGATGTATCATTAATAATATTTATATATTTATTATTATATTTTAAATATTATATCAAAATTAATTTTTTTAATAATTTATATATGTTTAAAAATGATATAAAATTAATAAAAATAAAAATATAAAAAAATGATAAAATTTATAAAAAATATGTATAAAAAATTTTAAAAATATAAATTATATAAAAATATAAAATTTTATTTAAAAGTATAATGATAATGATGTAAAATGATAAATTTATTAAGAGTATAAATATAAATTTTTAATTCTAGACCAGTAAAAAAGCAGAAGTAAAAAAAATATTAAATTCTTGTTTTCAATTTTTGAATAAAAGTTATATAAGTTAAAATAGAATCTAATATTCACAAACACTCAAATAGTTAGAATCTAAAAGCCAACTAACAAAAACTCTCCCAAACATGGCCTAAGCCTTGTTGTACGTTTGTTAATTGCCCCAATCATATTAACTGAAGCCGGTATGAGGTTTAAAATTAAATTATCAAAAGAAATTTAATATAACTTTGGTGAACTACTGAAATTAAAAAAAAGAATTAACTAACTAATAACCATGAAATCAAATTAATATTTATGCTGAATACCAACGAGCAAATAAAAACAGTCAAATTAAAATTGTTCTATACCCCCATGATCCAGCTCATGAATGAACTGAGAACAATTTTCTTAATTGATCCATACCTAAAATTGTTCTATAATGGTTGTGTAATGTCACAGGAACTCTTTTCCTCCTTGCTAATTTAGTAGCCTTTGCACCAATGTATTCTAAACATAATACTACGTCGCATAAAATACAAAAGGATAGTTGATGATCATGCGACAAATAATTCTGCTTTGCCATCAATAAACAGGCTCATGAACTCCTCTCCATCAACAGTTTCCTTCTCGATGAGAAGCTGTGCTAATTTGTGAAGGATATCTATATGAGTTGTTATGATTTGTTTGGCTCTGGAATAAGCTGTCTCGACAAGCTCTCTAACCTCGGCATCCACCACATCAGCGGTCGCCATAGAGTAGTCCTTTTGAGACGACATCTGATGAAGATAACAACCGTGCATATCATTATCACTGATACAACTCTACATGGGAAGGTCAAGAAACAAGAGTTGAAATGGAAATGGTTGAACATTCAAATGAATACCTGTTGTCCTAAGAATGGATTACCGCCTGGACCACCAATGGCGACCTGACCGATCTTTTTGCTGAAGCCAAATCTCTCAACCATTTGCCTTGCCACTCGCGAAACCTGCATGAAGTCATTTGAAGCCCCGGTTGTCACATTCTCTTGTCCAAAAATCACCTCTTCTGCCACCCTGAAATGTAACGAGGGGTATTTGTTAAACAACATGAACCCTCGAAAGGATAAGATTAAACAATGACAGCAAGATCCATGCTCATAGTTGGAACCTTCCACCGAGGGCAACGGCCATTTGGTTCTCAAGGTAGCTTCTGCTATAAAGTCCTGACTCAAGCCTCTCCTCACTTGGGGCAAAGAAAGTAAGACCACCAGCTTGACCTCGAGGAATAATGGAGATCTTAGCAACTGGATCATACTCAGGCATGAGTGCACCCACAAGAGCATGTCCAGCCTCTGCAAAGAACATAATCTTTATTATTAAGTTTGAAAATTTAAGCGGGACAGAAAACTTGAAGCTTAGAATAAACTCTTTACCATGATAAGCTACCAGCTTCTTCTTCTCATCCGATACAACTGCATTTTTCTTTTCAGGCCCAGCTATTATTCTCTCTAGAGCATCTGAAATCTCGTCCTTGCTTATCTCCTTGAGGTCACGCCTAGCTGCAAGAATGGCTGCTTCATTCATTAAATTCTGCAGGTCAGCACCAGTGAATCCAGGGGTCCTCCTAGCAATTTTCTCAAAATCTACATCTTTAGCAAGTGCTTTTCCTCTTGAATGAACCTGTAAATAGGCCATTTGCGTTAGGCCCCACTAGAGTAGCCATTGCCAAGTTTTCATTAACTTATGATATAACATAAATTATATTTGAAAAAAAAAAGGTTTCATTCCTTTCCAAATCACACAATAGTCTAGATCAATGCATCTTAGTATTTGCCAATGAACAACGATAATAAACAATGAAGTACATCTTCATCAAACAAGGTAACCATTTTTAACATGGCTACATCAGAAGATGTGGTAACAAATTAAATGAAATCAAATAACTGAGGCCATAAAGGATTTTGAAGTTGAGGTTCAGTAGCTGATCGATACTTAGTTCATGAGTCAATAAAACAGCATGTCAATTGAACAAAGCCTGAGATCCAACACTTTGTCTGTGTTAGTGTAACAAAAATTAGAATTCACAACCAACTGCATAGCCTCATCTAACTACGATGTAAGCCCCCGTGTAGGGGAGATGTGTTGATTCACACGAAGATAATCTTCTCCAAAATCACACCAGAATGATGTTATACACAAAGGCTCTATAAGATCCTATCAAATAATACAAGTGATGTGGCATGATTCAACGTTATGCTTATTCCATTTCCTTACTGCATCAATAGGATGAAGGCTGAACTAGAAGGCACAACTATACAGTTGGACAAAACATCACCTTCCATTATATGTATCTAACAAAATATTACATAATTTCAACCTCATTTTCATGGTATTCTTGAAGCTTGATAAACCTAAAGAATATCGAGATGTACAGTCTGTTATATAATCAATATTAACAACCAAGAAGTAAAATCTCAAACATTAAAAAATTAGACATGCATTTCTACTAACTGACCTGTAGTATCTTCACTCTTCCAGCAACATCAGGCCTATCCACCGTGACCTGTCGATCAAACCTTCCGGTCGAAGCAGGGCCGCATCAAGAACATCTGGTCTGTTAGTCGCTGCCAAGACTATCACTCCACTGTTCCCTGAGAATCCATCCATCTCTGTCAAGAGTTGGTTGATAGTCTGCTCCCTCTCATCATTACCGCCACCAAGTCCAGCCCCTCTCTGTCTTCCGACGGCATCAATTTCATCAATGAATACAATGCACGGTGCCTTCGCCTTTGCCTTCTCGAACAGATCGCGGACCCTAGATGCCCCCACTCCGACAAATAGCTCCACGAACTCAGATGCAGCACAGGAGAAAAACGGCACTCCGGCCTCACCAGCCACAGCACGGGCGATCAGCGTTTTGCCAGTACCAGGTGGACCGACCAAGAGGCAACCTTTGGGAATTTTTGCTCCCAGAGCAGTGTACTTGTCCGGATTCTTCAAAAAATCTACCACTTCCTGCAGTTCTAGCTTTGCCTGGTCGGCTCCAGCGACATCGGCGAAGGTAACGCCAGTCTCCGGGACCTCCTGGAACTTGGACTTGGACCGGCCAAAGTCCATAGGCCCGCCGAGCCCGCCCGGCCCTCCCCCAGGGCCGCCCTGGGCACGGCGGAAGAGGAAGAAAAGGCCAGCAAAGGCGAGGAAGGGGAAGAGGAGGTTGCCTATGAAATTAAACAACCCATTGCCGCCCTCGCCCTCCGACACGGATATGTCGACCCCGTTCATCGCGAGGATGTCGATGAGGTCCGGATCGTTGGGGACAACCACGGCCGCGCGGCGCCCATCGACAGCGGTAAGCTGGAGCAGGCCGCCGTCCTTGCTGAAGCGGACGCGCTCGACCTTGCCCTTCTTGACGGCGTTGAGGAACTCACTGTAGCGCCACTGGGTGCCATCTGGGAGGTCAGGAGAGGACTGGGGGCTAGGAGCGGTGAGGAGGGACTGGGAGAAAGGGTTAGAGGAGGAGTTAGGCTTGGAGGCGGCCTCGAGCTGGGTAGGGGGCGAGTTGGTGGGGGCGGGGAGAGGGGAGGCATCGTCGGCGAAGGCGCCGGGCGGGAGGGAGGAGAGGAGGAAGGCGGCGGTAGCGGTGAGGGGAGGGAGGAGGGGACGGTGGTCGCGGTTTGAGATGGATCGGACGGGGGAGGACCGGGCCGGGAGGGAAGGGTTAGGAGTTATCTTGGGGCGGAGTCTGGAACCAACGAGGGAGGATGTGAGAAGAGGGTTGGTCGTGGAGGCCATGGAAGATCCTTGCGCAGAAGACGACTGATTTGGGAAAATCGAAAGATTAAGAAGCGGAAGGAAGTTCGAGGGCTTGAGAGAAGACAAGGGGCCACGTGGAGGATATGAACCTAATGGTTTTCATATTTTTGGGGATTTTTATTGTCAGAATTTGCGGCTCGATTTTTTGGCAAGAACTTCGTTTGTCTCATTGTGTGGGAGCGTAGCCGTAGGGAACTAGTGATGCTCAGAATTCCACAAAAATTGCCTTCGTGCTAGTGATTACAGCCACTGAACAGAATTTCAGTCATTTCTAGTTTTATATTTACTTTATACTCTTCCTCGGACACTTATGTGAACATCTGAATTTTTGTGTTTAAAAATATTTTAAAGGACATTTATAACGGTGTGTTATAACTCTTGCAACGATATGTTATAACTCTCGATTAACGCACCGCTCATATTAAAGTTATTACGGCGAGCGCGTTAATGCGTT
The DNA here is from genome assembly GCA_024364735.1 of Boesenbergia rotunda. Lineage (NCBI taxonomy): Eukaryota > Viridiplantae > Streptophyta > Magnoliopsida > Zingiberales > Zingiberaceae > Boesenbergia > Boesenbergia rotunda. The sequence continues at coordinate 699,627 of JAGFNQ010000887.1, read as the reverse complement.
GACACGATGAACGTGCTCATCACATGTGACATGACATCCCCCAATTGATTGAGGAAGTCCCCAATCGATTAGGGAAGTCCTCCCCTAATCGATTGGGCAATCAATTACGGATCTCCCCAATCGATTGGGCACCCCCAAGTGATTGGGGAGACTCGTGAGACATCCTTGAACTGCGACTTTAATCAATTGTGGTAGCCGTAATCGATTAAAAATCGACAACGATCACCTAAACGGCTAGTAAACGGTCACAAACGGTTATTTTAATAAAATAAATAAATTTTCATTTATAAATACTCATCATCTTACAACTCTTATTTCAATCTTCAAACACCTCCCTCCAAATCACTCTCATTCCAATCTTCAAACACCTTCCTCCTTCCTTCTGAAAATCTCCTCTCTAATATTTTCTTCTGAAATGAATGAAAATAATCATGGTTTTTTTTAAAAAAATTAAAAAATACTTATTCCCAAAATTTTCAAACTCCACCAAATTATCTATATTTTCTATATCCACCAAATTATCCACATAATCCATACTCACCAAATAACTCATATGGTCCACCTGCAACCGGCATGTCTTTTACATCTCCGACGGAAAGTGATCCATTTACTTCGACTTTTGTTCCAGAGACTCAAGTGTCCGACCGTGAATCTCCAATTGAAGTTGTTAATTTAGAGAAGGCGGATTTGGGCGTTGTGGGTAGAAGAAAACGATAAATATAGAGTAAGTCTGAAGACGAAATTTTGGTTAGATCATTTGTCACTATCAGCGATGATCCAATCATCGATAATAATCAGAAGATGGAGCTTTTTGGGGTCGTATTGCTAGCTACTACAATGAGAATCATTCTCAAGGTACACCTAACAGAAATGCAAGTATCATACGATCGTACTGACACAATACCATAAAAAAAGGTATATCACTTCAACGCAAATTATAGAAATTATAATAGTGTTTATAGTGTGTATCGTAGCGGCCACAGTGATGAGGATATATTGCAGTTTGCGTATAAAAAAATATCATCAAGAAAATAATGACATTGCATTTAATCTTGAGCATGTGTGGAAGATAATAAAAGACCGTCCAATGTTTACTCCACAGTCTGTTGATCACGTTGTTAGCACAAAGAAGGCAAGAACCTCAGAGTCAAGAGCAAACAATACCTCATCTAACCAAGATGCTAGTCTATATGTAGACCTAAATGAAGAAACTCATCCAATAGGTCAGAAGGCAGCAAAAAGAAAAGAAAAAGACAAAATGAAATCAGACATTGAAGGTATGACAACAAATTTGGATAATATGTTTGCAAAATTTACTGAATATACAAGCACAAAAAAGCCTAAAGTTGGAATGAAATAAAAACAATTCGAAGTTGATGAGATGAAAGTAAAAGCTGCTGAAATGAAAGCAAAGGTTGCCTTAGCCAAAGTTCAATTAAAGGAATATGCAATCATTTTAAAAGGCACCTCGTAAATGACACAAGAGTAATTTATCATCCATCAACATCTATGTCAAGAGATTTAGAAGAGATGGAATATGTAATTTTCATTTATTATAATTTTCAATTATTGTACTTTTCAATTAATGTAATTTTCGAACATTATCCTTATAAATTAATATAATTTCCTATTATTTTACTTTCTTAACTTCATTTATAATTTCTAGTCAATTAATATAATCGTTGCAAACTAGCTATTGAAATATAGCTGTTGTAATATGACAATTGGAATATAGCCGTTATAATATAGTAGTTAGAATATAGTCGTTGACAAGAACAAATAAATAGACACTTTATGCTCTACAATTTTTCATTCTCCAAGTAGTTGACGAATTCGTTTTCTCTTCATTCTTTCTCCAAATATGTTTCAATCTTCAAGTAGCTCCACGTCCAACTCAACAAGTGAAAATGAAGTTCATGTTGAAGATGTTAACGAAGGTTATGATCCAGGGAATGAGTTAATATCGTTGATGCAGTTTGGCCATGATTGTTGTTTTGATGTTGACACCGATTTTAGTTTAGGATGATAAGATGATTGGGATTAAGTCCTGGTCGTGGACTAGGCATACCTTGTGGGAAAATCCTAACATGGAGGGTTAGGTGTGGAAAAGTCCTAGCCTGGAGGGCTAGGTGAGGAAAAGTCCTAGCCTAGAGGGCTAGGTGTAAAAAGTCCTAGCTTGGAGGGCTAGGTGTGGAAAAGTCCTAACCTGGAGGGTTAGGTGTAAAAATTCATAGCTTGGAGGGCTAGGTGTTGAAAAGTCCTAATCTGGAGGGTTAGGTGTGAAAAGTCCTAGCTTGGAGGGTTAGGTGTTGAAAAGTCCTAACCTGGAGGGTTAGGTGTGAAAAAAATCCCAGCTTGGAGGGCCAAGTCCTAGCTTGGAGGGCTAGGATGATGAAATCCTGGCTTGGAGGGTCAGGTCCTAGCCTCGAGGGCTAGGTTGAATGAAATCCCGATGAGTAAAGCCGGATCCCGGTGAGTGAAGCCGGGTGACTGAAACCCTGGTGAGTGAAATCAGGTCCTAGCTTGGAGGGCTAGGTTGAAGTCCCAATGAGTGAAGCTGGGCATGGCACGAATCAGAGATGGGCCGGAGGCTTGTTCTCGTGACTTAGAGGAGATTTGACCTTGCCTGGATCGGTCTGGTGACCGATCAGAGAAGTTGGCATGGTGTTCCCTCGTGGATCGGTCTGGTGATCGATCCAGCGATGACTGATCGGTCTGGTGACCGATCAGGGAGCATACAGTGAGGCTGGAACCTACTGCTCGGCTCCTGATCGGTCTGGTGACCGATCAGGGAGTGTGCAGTTCACTCACTGCTCGGCTCCTGATCGGTCTGGTGACCGATCAGGGAGCACACAGTGAGTTGAGTTCCCCTGCTGCTCTGCTCCTGATCGGTCCGGTGACCGATCAGGGAGCATCCAGTAGGTTTTGGGAACCTTACTGATCTGCTTATGATCGGTCTGGTGACCGATCTGGAACACTGTTCAGACCGTTCTGGAGAACGATCAAGTATCGCGGACTCCGTCTTATAACCGATCAGGCTGCAGCCTGATCGGTCAGGGAGCTTCCTAATCGGTCTGGTGAACGATCAGGTCACATCCTGATCGGTCTGGTGACCGATCAGGCTCGCGTGGCCGCGAAAGCTGGGAGTCCCAGCAAAGCGGTGGATCGGTCCGGTGACCGATCCACGAGCCCTGGATCGGTCCGGTGACCGATCACTTTAATTCAAAATGCACTGTCAGACGCTCTGATCGCGTCTGAATACATCTGATTTCTTTATATAAATTTCTTTATATAAATTTCTTTATTCATAATTTTATAAAGCAAATCGCGCTCGGTTTATTTTATAATTTGAACCAAACAATTTGGTTCTCCCCTTTTGATGTGGCCGGCCAAACAAAGAGTGTGGGGACCCTCTTTGGCCGGCCAAACCCAAGCCGAAACCATCCAAATTAAACTCATTTAATTTATCCAATAAGTCTTCAAAAGACTTAGCCATTTTATGCTTCTGATGCGTCTCTGAAAATTCAGATTCGACTTATCTCTCTTGATCGGAAAATCTAATTTTTAACTCGTTTTAAATCCCTCGGATTACTCGTAGTGCGTGTGACTAAATAGACTTTCGATTTATGTTGGCAGTCTATAATTAACCAATTATAGAACGATCATGAGTGACACCTAGTAGTACATCATGATCCCCAATTAATCGAAAGATCAACGGTTGACCTCAGAAATAATTCTGAAACCCTTCAGCAGCTCTAATGAATCGTGCCTCATTACCTTCACCATCTTATACCCACTTGGTTCAGGACACGGTCTATGTGTGTCAGTCCCCACTAGGCTGACTACGTCACACCTAGCCCAAGTAATGTCTTTCTCGTCCAACGGATTCTAATTACTCTCATGTTTCTGAGAGATTCATACTCGGAACATGTGATGCTCTGGCCAGAGGCTTCGAGTAACAATCCGACGATAGGCCTTGGGTATACATTTCCTCGCAAGGAGTGGTGAATCCTTTGTAGGTTGTTCAAACATCTACGGGCACTTCGGCTTATACCCAATCATCCTGGGTCCACACCTCCTTGGAGATGCTTGCTTAAGATGTCAAAGTATAAGTCTTCATGACCAAGATGACTTGAACACCGCAAGTCAAAGGAACATCGCACTTAAGCTGCAGTATGAACTTCATTGACATATCTATATGTAGATTACCATATGAAGTTTTACAGCTAGTTACTCCAATGAACTAGTTCCCTTAACTAGCATTCATGTTTATCTCCGGAGATCCCAATGTCACCAGCCAGTGAGAATCAGCTGATTAGAGAATAACCCATGCTAGTCTCCACAGAATTGATAGTGCCCGTATTTATCAATTCATCGACTAGGGACAATTTCAATACTTCACAATTACACATGTAGAGATAATCACTAGTTGTGAATTCATCACAAATTCTCTCATGCTGTGAATTGTATTGCGGACATTCAGTAAATGAGTTTAAGATCTCAATCAAATACACAGATATGTATACTCAAATAGTGAATATTCATTTATAAAATAAATGATTACAATCATAAGGCGATTGTCTTAGGACACTTCTCTCATATTACTAACAAACTCCCACTTGGCCTAATGCCAATCGCTACGGTATCCAATACCACAGGCTCTAACATGACCCTCAAACTTGCTTTGAGGCAAGGCCTTAGTTAAAGGATCCGCTAAATTCCTTTCAGTGAGAATTTTCTCAATTTGTATATCATTCCTACTTATAATCTCTCTGATCAGATGATAGCAGCGAAGCACGTGTTTGGATTGCTGATGAGACCTTGGTTCCTTTGCTTGTGCAATAGCTCCATTGTTGTCGCAGTAAACCGGTATTGCTTCATCAATGGTTGGAACCACACCAAGTTCCGTGATAAACTTCTTGATCCAGACTGCTTCTTTTGCTGCTTCTGAAGCCGTAATATATTCCGCTTCCGTGGTAGAATCCGCTACAGTGTATTGCTTGAAACTCTTCCAACTTATTGCGCCTCCATTCAAAGTAAATACGTATCCAGACTGAGATTTGGAGTCATCCTTATCTGTCTGGAAACTGGCATCTGTATACCCACATATTACCATATCTCCTACTCCATATATTAGGAACACATCCTTAGTTCTTCTTAAGTACTTAAGGATTGTCTTGACAGCCGCCCAATGATCCATTCCTGGATCAGACTGGTATCTGCTCGTGACGCTCAGAGCATACGATACATCGGGCCTAGTACATAACATAGCATACATGATAGATCCTATCACGATACATAAGGAATCTTATTCATGCAAATCCTCTCGTCTTCTGTGCGCGGACACATAGACTTTGAAAGGTTGATCCCATGCCTGATGGGAAGGTAACCTTTCTTGGATTCCGACATGCTAAACCTTTTTAGCACTCGGTCTATATATGTAGACTGCGAAAGACCAAGCAACCGTTTTGATCTGTCTCTATAGATTCTAATCCCAAGGATATAGGTTGCTTCTCCCAGGTCTTTCATGGAGAAAGTTTTGGACAACCAAATTTTAACCGACTGTAAGACTGATATATCGTTTCCTATAAGCAATATGTCATCGACATATAGTACTAGGAATACGACTGCACTCCCACTAACCTTCTTGTACACACAAGGATCGTCAGGATTTTGTGAGAAATCAAATTCTTTGATTGTCTCATCAAAACGGATGTTCCAGCTCCTGGATGCTTGCTTCAGTCCATATATGGATCGTCGAAGCTTGCATATTTTGGTTTTATCAACCGATGTGAAACCTTCAGGTTGTATCATGTATACATCCTCAAGCAGGTTTCCATTAAGGAAAGATGTTTTCACATCCATTTGTCATATCTCATAATCATAATGAGCTGCTATGGCCAGGAGCATCCGAATGGATTTAAGCATAGCTACTGGTGAATAGGTTTCGTCATAATCAATTCCTTGTTTCTGACGATATCCTTTTGCCACTAATCTAGCCTTAAAGGTAACAACATTACCTTCCATGTCGGTTTTCTTCTTGAAAACCCACTTGCACCCTATGGGCTTAATCCCTTCAGGTGGGTTAACCAAGTCCCATACTTGATTTTCGTACATGGAATCCATTTTCGACTTCATGGCTTCAAGCCATTTGTCCCTTTCTGAACTTTTCAGAACATCTTCATAACCGATAGGTTCGTCATCGCTTATGACTAACACGTCGTTCAATTCACTTATGAGAAATTCATATCTCTCTGGAATATTGCGTGTCCTATCAGACCTACGAAGAGGTGGTGTTGTTTTAGGTTCAACTGATAGCTCATCATTATGAGTTATTGGTTGTGGGTCTAGACTAGGTGTCTCTGTAATGTCTATTGGAGTTTCTTGAACTTCATCAAGTTCAATGCCACTCCCACTGTTTTCTTGTAAAAGAAATTCTTTTTCCAGAAATACAGCATGCCTTGAAACAAACACATTTTGTTCCAAGGGATGATAGAATTGGTAACCCTTTGTTTCCTTAGGGTATCCAATAAATAGACATTTATCAGACTTAGCATCCAATTTGTCTGATACAGTCCGCTTCACATAAGCAGGACAACCCCATATCTTAAGGTGAGTTAAGTGATGTTTCTTACTATTCCACGTCTCATATGGAGTAGTAAAGACTACCTTGGTCGGGACTCTGTTTAGCAAGTAAACAGCTGTCTTTAGTGCATAGCCCCAAAAGGATTTTGGAAGAGTTGCATGATTCATCATGGATCTAACCATGTCCATCAAGGTTCGGTTACGCCTCTCAGATACACCATTATGCTGTGGTGTATATGGCGGAGTCCATTGAGACAATATCCCATTGTCCCTAAGATAATCTTAAAACTCTTGACTTAAGTATTCACCACCCCGATCGGATCGAAGTATCTTAATACTTTTGCCAAGATGTTTCTCTACTTCATTTTTGAACTCTTTGAATTTCTCAAAAGCATCAGATTTGTGTTTCATCAAGAACACATACCCGAATCGTGAGTGATCATCGATAAAGGTAATGAAGTAGCTATAGCCTCCTTGTGCAAGAGTTGACATTGGTCCACATACATCAGTATGTATTAGACCAAGCAATTCTCCCACTGGATTACCTTTTTCGGAAAAGGGTAATTTGGTCATCTTGCCTTTTAAGCATGATTCGCATGTATCAAATGAACCGGGTTCAAATGATTCCAAAATTCCACATCGGTGTAATTTGGTCATGCGTTTCTTACTTACATGGCCAAGACGACAATGCCACGTATAAGAGTCTATTCGATTATCTATTCGAGCACGTTTGTTGCTAACTTCGATATTGAAAACGTCACCAGATAAATCTAACGTGTAGATACCATTGTACAAAGTTCCGATCTCATAAAGAACATCATTTAAAGTTATGTAACAACAATTGTTACTAAAAGTTAAATGATAACCCTTTTCATTCAAACATGAAATAGATACAATGTTCTTTATTAACGAAGGAACAAAATAACAATTATCCAATTCTAAGACACGTCCAGTAGGGAGCTTTAGCAAATATGTTCCGATGGCAACAGCAGCAATCTTTGCTCCGTTTCAAACTCACAAATTCACTTCTCCCTTGACGAGTCTTCTTCTATTCCGTAGCCCCTGTATGTCATTACATATATGTGAGCTACACCCAGTATCAAGTACCTAGGTATTTGAGGAAATAGAGTGACATTCAATAATGAAGATACCTGAATAGGATGGGGCATCGGATGCCTTCTTCTTCAAGGACTCAAGATAAACCTTGTACTTTCTTCGCCAGTGAACCTCCTTGCCGCAATGATGGCAAATGCCTTTTGGTGTCTTTTCAGTCTTTTTGGCCTTTTTCTTCTTTCCCTTATTCTGTTCTTTGGCCTTCCTCTTAGAACCTTTCTTCGAGGAACCAACTAACAGTACCGTCTTTTGATCCTTCTTCACAGAAGGCTCTATAGTCTTCAGCAGGTTGAGCAACTCAGGAATGGTAGTCTCCAGCTTGTTCATCCGATAGTTCATCACAAATTGTGAATAACTTTTGGGTAAAGAATGCAGAATTAAGTCAATACTTAGTTCATGATCCATTGCAAAACCGAGTGTGCCCAGTCGCTCAATGTACCCCAACATCTTCAACACAAACTGTGAAACTGAAGTGCCTTCCTGCATCTTAGAGGTGAAGAGGAGTCTGGAGACCTCGAACCTTTCGGATCTCGCCTGCTCATCAAATAACTCATGAAGATGGAAGATGATGGTATAAGCATCTATATGCTCATGCTGCTTTTGCAGCTCAGGTACCATATCGGCTAGCATGATGCAACTCGCAAGTTCAGAATTGGTCACATGTTTCTGATAGGCCACTAACTGGTCTGGAGTTGCATTTTCTGAAGGACGGTTGGGAAGTTGATCTTCAAGGACATAAGCAAGCTTCTCTGCCTTGAGGACTATTCTCAGGTTTCGAAGCCAGTCCATGAAGTTTGGCCCAGTCAATTTATTGGTGTCCAAAATGGAACGAAATTCAGAGAAGACATGATCGAGTGATTATCCTAGAAATACAAATTGAGCTTATGTGAGAAGAATGATAAAGAATGCATCAACATACATTAATTAAATCCTATTTATTTTTCGAATTGAATAACCCTTTTTATCAATTCGGGAGATCGTAGGAACATCTCCAAATAGGTCGATATCCAACCATATATAAGAACAACCATGACTGTGGCCATCAAGTTATTCTTGGCTATGAAGGTAGGTAATTATACCGATTACATATTACATATATGTAACTATCTCATTATGCTATCAACTAATTGAATGTTTGCATAAATCATTGGGTTGTTAACTCATTAACAAGTATGCAACAATATACATAGCACCCAACTGCACCTCTCTTTACAACGACCTTGGCTGTGGCACAACAAATTGATGCTCCAAGCTTAAGGCTGACCCATTAATCAAGAAATAGTTTTAATATGGTTAGAGCTCATTCAACCGTTTAGTCAGGCTTGGATGTGTCCAACAACCAAAACTAAGGATTGACCTCTGACTCCAACTATATTAATCATAAACTAATTCCATGGTTTGAACATGTTGAGGTTCAAGCCGGGCATGGATGTGTCCATCAACCCAAACGAGAAACAAAACTCCGGTTCTAACCATATTAATGGAAGGTGTTGGCCTTAATATTTGTAAGGGGTTTTGGGTCTCATCCTTTCTTTTCTAAGCACATTCATGACATATAATTATGTCATGTACTAACGATTTCCTTAATAAAGTATGTATGTGACTTAATTTATCAAGTCTCATTAATTGAATTAGGAACCGGATTTCCTAATTCTAATTTCATACTTTATTCAAGGAATTGTTTTGGGAAACAATTTCCTAAATTGTCATAATCAATTTCGGAAATAATATGTTTAAGACTTTGATTTCTCTAAATCAAATCTTATTAAATTAAGAGACAGATTCCCTTAATTCAACCACATATTATTTTCATGAAAATTTTATTTAAGAAAACTCTATATGAAACTATTTTCCTAATTAATTTTGGAGACAACAATATGTAAGAGCATCACCTCTTAAATCAAATAAGGAAATTATCGTTTGAGAATCACCTCAAAATTTTCAAGATTTGATTACATATTTTATTTATGGATTTATTAATTACAACAAATTATTTTCTTTGGGTGGCTCCCCGAGGCTCAGACACCCAAAAAAAAGAATTTGTTGTAAATCTAATTTGGTCCGCTCCCCGAGGCATAACCAAATTAAACATAACAATTTTATTCAAAATGGGAAATTAAATTACAACAACTAACTTTAATTTGGACGGCTCCCCGAGGCTCAATCCAAAATAAAGAATTTTGTTAATAATTTAAAACCAATTCGAATTTAATTGTCAATTAATGATCCATAAATTTGTCTAGACTTTCTTGAAAGAAAGTGCCCAAAATTGCGAGATTTCATAATAAGTTTTCAGAATAATTATAAGTTTCTGGTACAAAGAAAACTTACATATTTCTAAAATTAGAAAATTTCCAAAATAGGATATTTCCAAAATTAGAAAGTTTCCAAAAATGGAAAGTTTTCACAATTATCATAAATTTTCAGAAACTAGGATATTTCAAAAATTTGCGAAATTTCATGAGGATTTCCAAACTTTGAAATTCCTAAATCTAAAATTTATCATAATTGAAAATTTTCCATAATTGGAAAATTTTCCAAAATTGAGATCATGATAAAGTTTTCCGCAAAACAATTATATGATTATGTCGAACACTAACCGGCTCTGATACCACTGTTGGGACCGGGTGCATGTTGACATGGATGCGGGTTCGTAATTTTAAATTTAATTACGTGCAGCGGAAGGTTTAGCATAAATAATTTCACAAATTATTTAACTACACATCTAAGCATGCAACCTTATATTGTGTAGACATGATCATAAATTAAAATTTTGCAGAAAGTAAACTAATTTACTTGATACCTCGCGTAACTCGAAGTAAGGGGACGAGATCCAACCGTAAGCGTCCCTTGGAAGCTCCGCCTCTATTCGCGTCCACGCCGAGTTTTCTTCAGTGATGACTTCGCAAAGCCACGAGTTTCGTGCCGACAAGAACTACTAGATTCTCCAAAGGCACGACAAGAATACCAAGAGAGAGATGGAAAGACTAACCACCAAACAAAGAACGGAATCAAGATTCCAGGAGGAAGGAAGGAGTCGCGCCCGCTTCTTCTTCTTCTTCGGCCTCTTCTTGGTGGTGGAAGCTCACGGCAAGGGGAAGGGCTCTAGGGCCGGCGGCACTAGAAGAGGGAGAGGGAGAGAAGGAGAGGGAGAGAGGCTAGGCAAGAATCCTTGATCTCTTGGAATAATTTCCAAGCCTTGCCTTGGTACCTTTATATAGTAGCCTCTTAATCGCCAAGTCTCCTCTTAACGGAATAAATTTTTCATAAGAAATTTATCTTATAAATTTTTCTATGAATTATTCCGTTATGCCATGTTTTTATTATAACTTAATTTATAATAAAAACAACCATGTCTCCCCTTTTATTATGTTTCTTTATCATGGTAAATCAATCCATTATTGATTTTATAAAATAAAATAAACCAATCCATGGTTCATTTTAATTTCCATGAAAAATAAATCCCTTTATATAAATTTCTTTATATAAATTTCTTTATATAAATTTCTTTATCCATAATTTTATAAAACAAACCGTGCTCGGTTTATTTTATAATTTGAACCAAACAATTTGGTTCTCCCCTTTTGATGTGGTCAGCCAAACAAAGAGTGTGGGGACCCTCTTTGGCCGGCCAAACCCAAGCCGAAACCATCCGAATTAAACTCATTTAATTCGTCCAATAAATCTTCAAAAGACTTAGCCATTTTATGCTTCCGATGCGTCTCTGAAAATTCAGATTCGACTTATCTCTCTTGATCGGAAAATCCAATTTTCAACTCGTTTTAAATCCCTCGGATTACTCGTAGGCAACGTTTGGTAGGGGGTAATGTAATCCGGTCTGTAATGTAATCAAGTTTGTAATGTAATGTAATGTAATCTTGATTACATTATTATATTTGATAATGAGTTGTATGTAATCTTTGATAACTATTACAAGTTGGATTCTTTTGTTTGGTGAGGGGCAATCCATCTTGTAATGTAATTAAGATTGACGACCGACGACCGTCGTCGGCCGGCCGGTGACCATTGACCGGTCGGCGAACACCGCCGACCGCCGGAGGCGGCGGCGGCGACGACGCCGGCCGACCGCCGGCCGACGCCGGCCGACCGCCGGCCGACCGCCGACCGACGCCGGCCGACCGCCGGCCGACGCCGGCCGACCGCCGGCCGACGCCGGCCGACCGCCGGCCGACGCCGGCCGACGCCGGCCGACCGCCGGCCGGCCGCCGGTGGCGACCGTCGCCTGACGACGACGGCCGGCGGCGGCGGCTGCGGCGGCGGCCGCGGCGGCGGCGGCGGCGGCGGCCGCGGCGGCCGGCGGCGGCGGCCGCGGCGGCCGGCGGCGGCGGCCGCGGCGGCCGCGGCGGCCGGCGGCCGGCGGCGGCGGCGGCGGCGGCCGCGGCGGCCGACGGCGGCGGCGGCGGCGGCGGCCGCGGCGGCCGGCGGCGGCCGCCGCAGCGGCCGGCGGCGACAACGGTGGCCAGCTGGCGGCGCAGTAACGGTGGTCGGCCGGCGGCGACCGATGACTGTCGCCGCCCGGCCGACGACTTTACAAGCTGTAATGTAATCCAGATTACGGAGGTTTTGGTTTGTAATCCAGATTACAAATCATCAACCTCTTTTATAATCGAGATTACATTACATTACAATCTTAAAGTGATTCCAAACAAAGGAATTCAACTTGTAATGTAATCTCGATTACATTACAGGGTGGATTACACCCTATCAAACGCAGCCGTAGTGCATGTGACTAAATAGGCTTTCGATTTATGTTGGTCGTCTATAATTAACCAATTATAGAACGATCATGAGTGGCACCTAGTAGTACATCAGTTACTCCACCGAGAAGGAGGTTGCATTCTATCCAGATTTTCTGGGGCTTGATCTGCCAACGATCAAGGGATCGCCCACCTTACGGGCACGCCAAGGAGTAGGGGCAAGTTATCCCCGAACCTTGTAAATCCTCTTTGTTAGCGTTTGGTGGTTGTTCTTAGCTTAGGTTTTAAATTCTGCATACTCTGTTTTTATTGCTTCCGCTTTGCTACTAAACGTTTAAGTACAGAAAACTTAAAAAGTGCTAAGTTTCGGTGTTTGGCTACATTCACCCCCCCCCCTCTCTAGCCATCCAAGTTCCAACAAATATCATTGATACTTCAACAAAGCCGATAAATAGTTGAAGCATATCAAAGTAATAACGAGATGCGACAAGGAAGAAGGTTTATCCAAAGAAATCATGAAGTCGGGCATGTGAGACTCTTTAGTGATTAATATTTCTCTACAAATCCAGTGTATCCAGATTAAATACTTCGAAGACAATTTCGCATGCAAAAGGATTTATTTTGTTTTATAGTGAATGCACTTGAGAGTCATTCATCATTTTTTCAGCAGAGGGATGATGTTGCGAGTAGACAAGGCTTGATACCACTATAAAAATGCATAGCTGCGATTCGTCAATTAGCTTATGGAGTCTCAACCGACCATCTTGATGAGTACCTACGCATGGGTGAATCAACCGTCATTCAGTATCTTTTCAAGTTTTGCGTTTATGTGGTTGAACTCTTTAGAGATTAATACCTGAGAAGACTAAATACTGATGATGTTCAACGTTTTCTTCAATTGCATGATGAGAGACACGACTTCCCTGGAATGTTAGGCAGCCTTGATTGCATGCATTGGGAATGAAAAAATTATCCAGTTGCTTGGAAAGACCAATTTACAAGAGGACATGGATCACCAACAATCGTGCTTGAAGCGGTCGCATCTCAAGATTTGTGGATATGACATGCATTCTTTGGTGTTACAGGTTCACGTAATGATCTTAATGTGTTGTATGAATCTCCCATATTCAATAACGTCTTGCAAGGAAATGCCCCGGAGATTAATTTCATAGTCAACGACACTCAATATAAGAAGGGGTATTATCTAACAGATGGAATATATCCGGAATGAGCTACTTTCGTGAAGGCTTTTCCTTGTCCGGAAGATCCCAAGAGGAGATTGTTTAAGGAAATACAAGAGGCTGCAAGGAAAGATGTTAAACGAGCATTTGGGGTACTTCAAATTCGATGGGCAATTGTAGGAGGTACAACTCATTATTGGTATAGAAAAAAGTTAAAATATATTATATTAGCGTGTATTATTTTTCACAACATGAGGGGGATCACGTGACAAATTGGTACAACAATGAATGTGACGAACCCGCACAACCTGTCCAAGGCTCAAACTGAGGATTTCATGATTATCTCCAGATAAATTCCCAGCAACGTGACAGTTATGTGCATCACCAACTTCATACCGACTTAGTTGAACATATTTGGTCACAATAGAACAACCCCTGAATTAGTATTTTATTATTTTACTTTATGTTAATTTATATGTTATTTTTTAATTATATGCAAGTGTATTTTTTTATGTTGTTCTCTTTCATTTCAAATTTATAATAATAATTTAAATTTCAAATAATGATAAAAATATTTAAAATTATTATTATTATTTATTTTAAATAATAATCATTTAAATTGGCAAATGAAATTGAAAATAAAAAATATGTATGTGAGAGAATGTATATGTGAGATAATGTGTATGTGGCATGTGGACCCCACAAATAATGAGGGTTGAATGTTAAACAAATGTGAGAGAAGATGTTAATGTTAATGTGTATGTGGCATGTGTGTCTCATGCTTTTTGATGAGGTAGTAGGTGTTATAACGTTAAATGTGTTAAACGGTTGTGGATGCCCTAATGGGATCGGGTTGAGATTAACAAAGTTGGATAACATCAAATCTCGGATGATTGACTTGATCATACGGAAGTATCCCATCGACTGTCAGGGTAAATCGGGAAGCACTCGCGGCGGGAGAGGAGGTCTAGAAGCCCAGTGTCCCAGTATTCTCGCCCCATTTAGAGGAAAAATTCCTACAAGATAAATCGGAAAACGTTCTCAGTGGGCGGTCTAGAAATCCAACATCCCAGTGTTCTCATCCCATTTAGAGAGAAAAATTCCTGCAAAATATGTCGTAGTTGGGGATCGAATCGCGGATGCCTGGGATGATAACTAGTTGTCCTTCCGCTGCATTATAACCCCGGGAGCTAATTGGATTGTTTCCCGAGCAACAAAAATAAGTGGTCGATGAAATTAGAATAGGGGGACTTAAATGGAGATAGGAGGAGAGACTTCATCTCTAATTGGGCTTAATTTGATTAACTTTTTAGCCTGACTTCAAGGAGAAATTAGGATGGGATCCAAGTTATTTTTTGAGCATCAAGAATAAGTGGTCGACATAATGAAAATAGGAGTTGCACAGAGGCAGGAGAAGGGAAGACTTCATGCATAATCAGATTTCATTCGATTACACTTCGACTTGAAGGAGGAACATTGATAGGATCCAGATTGTTTCTTGAGCACACGATATCAATGTCTGATTTACCAACTTGCACCGAGTATCAAAACTAATTCACACCGAGCGGAAGGACCAAGTCCCCCTAGTAGTATGGAGAAGTTCCACAGAGTAGTATGAGGGAATCCCCCCCCAGCGATTTCACCGAGCAGCACAAACAATTTCCACTTAGAAATATAGCCAAGTTCCATCGAGTAAAAATACAAGTTCCCCTCATCAGTATGGAGAAGTTCCACCAAACAATCTAGAGAGGTTCCATGGAGCAATATAGCCAAGTTCCACCTAGCAAGCAAAGGGATCAAATTCCCCCGAGCAATAATATCAAGAATTCTCGAGCAGTAAGACTAGCCTCCGCTAGGTTATTAGGTCCTAGTTGGAGATGCGTGGCATCTTTTGAATGGATAGAAGAGTAGTAGATGCCAGACTTGGTCTCCTAGATGCCTTCCTCCCGATCTTGGAAAAACTAACAGAGGATTGATATATCAAAACTATTATATTTTATATATCTTTTTTATTTTTTTTTTGTTATAATTTACATTTTCACGCCAAAGAAGGCTCCTGAAATAAAAATATTTCAGTTCCAACAAGGGTCTAAAATGAAATCTAATAGATTTTAAATAAATTTTTCGATGATATCTAGACTATCTTAATTTATACATATAAATTTATTTTAATTTCTATTTTATATATTTCTAATATATACAATTCTACTAGCTTATTTTTTTTATATTTAATATATCTTTCTTTATTTTGGTTTGTTTATATTTTTTAATATTTTCTATTTTCTATTTATATCTTTATTTCAGGCCAAAGAGGGTCTGAAAAATTATTTATAGGATAATCTTTTAATTATTTCTTATTTTTTTCACAGTCGCACAATCTTTTCATTATTTACAGGATAATATATTTTTATCTCTTTATATATTTACTTTATCTTTCTCTCTTTTATATTTATTATTTTATAATTTATTTATACTATATTTTTTTACTTATATTATTTATTTTATTATTCTTTATTCTTATTATATGTTTATTTAAATCTCTATTTTTTTTATATATTTTACACTATTTATTTTATGCTATTTTTAAAAATATATATATCTGAAGCTAGTGCCTAACTTAACTTCAGATCTTGAAAAAACTAATAGACGATCTCATATATCAAAACTATTATATTTTATATATCTTTTCTTATTTTTATTTTATTTTTTTATAATTTGCATTTTTCACGTCCAAAGAAGATACCTGAAATAAAAATATTTCAGTTCCAAAGAGGGTCTGAAATGAAAATTTTCAACCCAAAGAGGACCTGAAACAATTCATTTCAGAACCTCTTTGGGTCTAAAATAAAATCTAATCGATTTTTAATAATTTTTTTGATGATATCTAATCTATCATAATTTACGCATATAAATTTTATTTTAATTTTATATATTTCTAATATATATAATTCTACGGACTCTATTTCTTTTATTATATTTTATATATCTTTCCTTATTTTATTTGTTTATATTTTTCGATATTTTTCATTTTCTATTTATATTCTTATTTCAAACCGAGTTTTGAAAGATTATTTATAAGGTAATCTTTTAATTATTTCTTAATCTTTTTACAATCGCAACAAAATATAGTAAAAGGTTTGGGATGAGTCGAGTTGTACAAGGCAGAAAGAGAAATATAAGATGAGTGAAAATGAGAATTTCTGCATCCTAATCATAATTTAATATTCTAAAATCAAATTATGAAAAGGTGATTTAGATATCTCAAAAAGTGAACTACTAAATGTAGTTATTGGCAAGAAGAGTATAAGTGAATGAGCTGATTTTATATGTGTCTTTGATAAAGAACAAATCATAGTATATTTTTGATAAGAAAAATGATAGACAATGTGAAATTTCAAATGAAACTCAACGTGAATGACGTGACATTTCAATTGCAGCCATCCTCGATGGGTTCGCCGTGCCCCCAAGGTAGGCCGCGGTGGTGTCTAAACGACAATTGGATGTATATATAAAAATATCATATTATTTACGTATTGAATTTCATATTAAAATTTCACGTTTCTATCATTACTCTTTTGATAAATATGAATTTTTACGTGCATTTCTTAGTAATATATCCAATAGCATTTTGATAAAATATTGAAAATTATTTGAGGTGAGTGATATTGACAAGGGATCGATTATAAGAAAAAATATCCATCTACCCGAGAAGTCGTTACGTATCATGATTTATTTATATCAGAGACTGACAATACTGAACCAATTGACAATACTCGTATGAATATCGTCTATCCGTCAGTCAGTTGACCACGACATGCTCCTAATTTATCTATGTTTTATCATCATTCCCGGAGCAGCCCATGATCCGGGGCGAAGAGCCACCATGCTAATTCCACACAAAATCCGTGAACTGTTGGTTTTTCTTCCACCAGAAGCAGTGTATTGTGTGTTTCTTCAACACTTCATCAGTTTTTTTTCGATCGAACAAATCTACCAGTCCAATTTCGATCATGTGAACTCAGAAGAAGGTTCAAAGCAAGTTCTGAGCATGCGTGTTACTCCTCCTTGGCTCTATTTAAGCACCACCTCCATCCCTCCTCTTTTCATAACCCAAACTCATGACGACCAGATTCTTAGCTATCGTCTTCGGCCTGGCCGCGCTGCTGCTCGACGCCCCCGGCGGCGTGTCGGCAATCATAAGCGCCTCCCTGTTCGACCAGATGCTGAAGCATCGCAACGACGCCGCCTGCCCAGCCAGCGGGTTCTACACCTACGACGCCTTCGTGACCGCCGCCAACTCCTTCCCCGGATTCGGAACCACCGGCGACGCCGCCACCCAGAACCGGGAGATCGCTGCCTTCCTGGCTCAGACTTCTCACGAGACAACGGGTCCGTACTACAATTCCAAAACATCTCTCTTTAAATAAGTAAAACAAAACATAAATAATTCATAATTTCTAGTTGTTTTTCATGAACTTTCAGGTGGCTGGCCCAGCGCACCGGACGGCCCATATGCATGGGGCTACTGCTTCGTCCGAGAACAAAACCCTCCTTCCGACTACTGCTCCGCCGACGCGCAATGGCCGTGCGTCGCCGGACAGAGTTACTACGGCCGCGGCCCGATCCAACTCAGCCAGTAATTATTCCGTCTCTATTTTTAAAATAATTTTAAAAATATTTCTAACATAAACGAATACAACTAATTAATTTCTTATTGGTGCAGCAATTACAATTACGGCCCTGCTGGGCAGGCCATCGGTTCGAACCTCCTGAGTAACCCGGACTTGGTCGCTACGGACCGAGTTATCTCCTTCAAAACGGCCCTTTGGTTCTGGATGACCGCGCAGGGGAACAAACCCTCGTCCCATGACGTGATCACCGGACGATGGACACCCTCCGATGCCGATCGAGCGGCTGGAAGACTTCCTGGATACGGCGTCATCACCAACATCATCAATGGAGGGATCGAGTGCGGCAAAGGTTCAAACGATCAGGTCGCAGACCGGATTGGATTCTACAAGAGATACTGTGACTTGCTGGGGTTGAGCTATGGCGATAATTTGGACTGCTACAACCAAAGACCCTTTAACGCTTAGTCTAATACGAAATGATGATATATCATAATGAATAAATCGGTTGCTTCGATATGCTGTAACGACACTAGCTAGCTAGTGTTATAATAAAGATTAATAAAATTAATGGAGAAACTTTGCGAAGCTGCCTTTTTTTTTTTTTTAATTGTCTGCTGCCTGGTTCGTGGAGTCGGATCGATGATACCAAATTCAATATGTCTACTATTTAGTTTAATATTTTTTTTTGACGATCGGTAGAAAATTTTCATGTGGTTGGACCGATCGCCCGAAGTTAGTTAGAAAAATCTCGTTAATTTTTTTTTAAAAAAATTGTCAAATTTATTTTTACCCATAAAAAAAAAATTCCTATTGAAATCCCAACATGGCAACGCCACTTTCTGCCCTTTTTTGCCTAACTTTTCATGTAACGAGGCAATTCATTTCCTTTCACTTAAAGAAACTGCTCGCCAAACGAGGCTCACCTATCTAAAGTCTAAACAGATCAAAGCCCCTCCTCTATCATTTTATCAACACATTTTCTTTTAATTTTTTTAAAAATAATAAAAACATAGCGTATGTACAAAATCCATCCTAAATGCAAAATATATCTGAGAGCAAGGGCAAGAAAAAAAAAGATGTCTCCTCAATCCTAGTTTGAATTATGCTTCAAAAAGAATGTTTTCTAGTATGTGGAGTTCGTCATTAAAAATAAATCACGTATTATCGACGAAAATTTTCATCGTAATTCCTTCAGTATTTTAGATTACCAACGAAATTACGATGGAAATTTAATAGTCAGAATAGGGTACATCGAAGACAATTTTATAGATAGAATTTATATTCCGTCAATAACATTAGCTACAAAATTTACATTCCGTCGGTAAAATTGGCTACGGAAATTATATTTTTGTCGGTATTTTTTACTACAAAATTTCAACAATGCTAACTGGATTCCATCGATATTGTCGAAATGCAATCAAAGTCTCATATTGGTAAGACGTGAAAAAGATCATGGATTTAAAAGGAAGAAAGATATCTTCATTGACATAAGAGTCCAAGAACAAAATCATAAGGGCTTTAGCCCAAAGTGGACAATATCATGTCATTGTGGAAATATGCAATTCCTTGGGTCTCGACAGGTGGTATCAGGGTCATAGTCTAGATTGGGTTCCGTGTGGAGGGTCCTTGAACGAAGTTGAGGGAAGGCTCGGAGCAAGTCAAGAGTAATCAGATGCTCGCAAGAAGGACTAGAGTAAGTCAAGAGTGACTGAATACTTATGGGGAGGCCTAGATCATGAGAGTACTTATGATCCTTCGTTTGATTGGGGGATTATTGGGGATATAATCAATGTCCCACATTGGTAAAATATAGAAAAGATTATGTGTTTAAAAGAATGACAGGTATCTCCATTAATATGAGACCTTTTGGGTAGAGTCCAAAAATAAAACCATAATAGTTTGGGCCTAAAGTGGACAATATCATGTCATTGTTGAGATATGTAATTCCTTAGGTCTCAATAGGTATCCCCCATGGAATCCCTGGACTATGACTCTGATATAAATCATATGGTGTCGGGTCCAAGCAGTAATGACTGCTCGCATCTGAGCCAAGGCAGCATCATGCTCCCTGTCCTGTTCAACCCTCTATTATTGCTCAGACCCTCCTCTGCTCCTCAGCGGCCATTAATCCTCTCCTCCTGAGTAACCATTCTCTGATCCATTGAGGCTAGTTAAGTGTGTAGTTCTTGATTTTCCTGTCTTAATGAGTGTACCTAAGAGTCCTTAAACGATCAAATACCACTTTGATTTGGGAGCCAAAGTTATAGAAGGTGGAGTTTTTTGTCCTTCTACTGATAACATCATAATACTGTTGGGATCTCCCGGCACCAAAACACAAAACGCAGCGGAAACAAGATCCATCGATTGATCCATGCGAAAGAAAAACTCGTAGAAAGTTCATCTATCTAATAGATCTATCTAAAGTGTATACCTTTGGAGTGTGCCCTTTCGCTTATCCCGCTCGTTCAAGATGCGCCGGATCTCTTGCACGTTCAAGTGTCCATGCCTCTATTCGTATCCACACGGACACGATCTCTCAACTTCGGGAGAACTACCTTAGTTGTGTTAGCAACTGGAGGTAGTTCACAAGACCACCAAGAACCGAACAAGGGTTTCGGCCAAGCGAGGGTCGAGGGAGAAGAATAAGAGAGGAAGGGAAGAAGGGAAAAACACTTACTTGTCATTCAAAATGACTAGACCCTCTTTTATACTCATCCCATGAATATGAAGAGTCTTTTGTCTCTTTGGCTTCCATTCATTAAAGCCAATAAAGAGCACATCTTTTCATGTGACTCTTCACCTTCTCTTCATCCACTGAAGAGAGACTTTTCTCTTTCCTTCATTAAACACTTTAATGAATTTCTCCTGCAATTCCGATTGGGCCTCTCGGGCTCCCGACCAAGTCTCCCGACCAAAGCTCACGACCAAGTCTGCCGAGCAAGTCGCCAAGCTCCCGACCCAGTCTGCCGACCAAGTCCCCGAGCTCCCAGCCAAGTCTCCCGAGTTCCCAACTCGGGCTCCCGACCTAGTCTCCCGAGTTCCCAACTCGAGCTAACGACCTAGTCTCCCGAGTTCCCAACTAAAGCTCCCGACCTAGTCTCTCGAGTTCCCAACTCGAGCTCCCGACCTAGTCTCCCGAGTTCCTAACTCGAGCTCCCGAACTTCTGACCCGAACTCCCGAACTCCTGAAGCAACTTGTCCTTAGTGTTTCCCGACCTAGTCTCCCGAGTTCCTAACTCGAGCTCCCAAACTTCTATCCCGAGCTCCCGAACTCCTGAAGCATCTTGTCCTTAGTGTGTGACCCAATAGGTTCTCGTAACGTTAGCAATGCGCCTAAACGCTTTAGACAAATAAGCAATGAGCGGCATCTAGCAATGCATCATTGCTACCCAAGTAACAAGAAAAGTCGAGATCCGGCTAAACCTCCGTGACTATGATAATGTATGACCTTGTCCTTCTATCCTTGATATCTAGATTGACTAATGAGGCATAGATCGTGTCATCCTCGATCAATCTATGTGTTTCTTGATCTCCGAGTAGACTCACTTAAACAAATGAGCTCAATATCTCATATTGACTCATTTGAGCATGACCATGCGTTTTAGTAGTCCTACTCGATCAAGGGGCTCACAGATATCACTCCCATCATATGGGAGGAATAGATCTCATCTACACCACTCACATCCCTCCGCATAATTCATTACATACCCAGTGATCGCCTTTATAGTCCACCCTGTTACGGGTGACGTTTGACGATACCAAAGTACATAACTCCTTATGTAGGGAACCGAAGTGACTTCAGGTCTAAGGACTATTCACACTAATAGTCACATGAGAAAGTTTATGACACTCAAATGACAATCTATGAAACTTTCTCATGGCGGGTCAATTCAGTACACATTCTCTAATGTATACCAATGTGTCAACTTAATATCATATATCCATGACTTGTGAGCTCAAGTCATCAATTGACCTACATGCTAGTCTCCATGTATTAATATTGTCCTTGAATATTAATGCTTGACTAGGAATGATTTTGTGTAGTGTTCCCTACATTATCTCACTATTGATTTAACCAATCGATATAATGTAGTTAAGAACCTACTACACAAGGACATTATTATACTTAGTTATTTGACATAAATAATAAAGTAAGTATAATAACCAAACATGCTTTTATTAATGATAGAATATGATACAAAAAGTCCCTAGTCAATTATCATATAATCAGCTCTAGGGCTCCTACTAATAAATACATCTCATTTATCGTGTCGATGGATAGAATCTATGACTCCCCTACTTGTGGTTGAGATGTCTCAGACATTCTATTTGCTATCTCCTCCTACGTTGAAAACAATAATATGATTAATAGGCAATTTGATGACAATTACTAAAACTAATCATTGTTGACGATTAAATGTAATAAAACTAATTATCTTACAATAATGGTCTGGGATCGAGAATCAACAAATGTGTCATCTTTTTCTTATAAATTTTGAGAAAGACCTCCGTATTATTGAATTGTCGGTCTAGAGAACTTTTCTATATATACAAACAAATTAGGACAAAAATTATACTAGTTTGGTAATAAATTATAAAATTTGCTTATATAACTTAAAATTAAACTTATCAAATTCATGACATACTTTACAATCGATCAGTATGCTCTGCAAGTTTAGATTCTATTCCTTTTAATGTGTATTTAATAAGAATACAAAGCATATGAGTTGCTAAAAAAGGTTTGCCCGATAAGAATACAAAGCATATTGAAATATGTATCAACCTAAATCATAAGAAACCTATATTTTAGAGTAGATAAATAATATATAGTATAATACATTCAGTATTATAAAAACCTATGAATCACATATTTAATAACATATAAGTATTGTTTACTAAATTATAATCGAAGATAAGTAGTTGGAGAATAGCACAAAATACAGTACACTACAAAATACCAAAAAATAATCTAAAACCAATCACAATTCACAAACAATCATAACAAAAGACATGTTGAGCTAACGGTAGGTCGAGAGTATAGCCACAAGCTAGCAATCGGCCAAGTTGGCAGCTGGCGAAGCTGCCTAACGCCTACAGACTCCCTGTCGTAAACTACCTAGCGCCCAAGTTGGGGGTCGTGAGCTCGCTGTCACATGTTGGCCGCCGGCAGCTTGACCGACCACCAAATCTGTTAGTCGACAAGCGGCTAGACAAGGATGGAGGAGAGAGGGCATCAGAGAAAGGACAACCCCATACCTATCACCGGAGAGAGAACACCGGAGATCTTGTCGCTTGGAAGACAAAATCGTCGAAGGAAGAAAGAGAGCCACGCACTAGGGGTGTAAACGAGCCAAGCCGCTCGCGAGCTATTCGGGTTTCGGTTCGATAAAAGCTCGTTCGAGCTCGTTTAATAAAGCTCGTTAATATTAACGAGCCAAACTCAAACTCAGCGGTATTCGGCTCGTTAGCTCGTGAACAGGCTCGTTAATAAGCTCGTGAGCTAGTTCGTAAAATATAAAATTAATATTTAACATTAAATATATAATTTTGACACTTTTACCTTTAATAAATATAAAATATCCAATAAAACTCATTTGTATGAATAAAATCATATATTTTAGTAAATATTTTATATTTTTTAGAATATATAATTTATTTTTTCAATAAATTGATGAATAATTTAATTAATAATTTATATTTGGTAAGTTCGTTTAGGGCTCGATTAGGCTCGAATATGCTCGCGAGCCATCACTATATTCGATAAATTAAGCTCGAGCTCGGCTCGATAATAAACGAGCCAAACTCAAACTCTCAGGTATTCGGCTCGGCTCGGTTCGATTACAGCCCTACCACGCACTTAAGAAATTAGGGCTCAGCCCAAACTTTTAATTTCTCATTCACGACGAAAAATCAATTTCGTCAGGAAAATCCCGACGAAAATGATTTTCCCCTGGGAATTCCCGACGGAATTTTATATTCCGTCGAGAATTTCTCTGACAAAATATTAATCCCGTCAATAATTTTCGACGAGATATTGCACTATAGTCCCATTTGAAAACCATTACCTTCGATGTTATGGCCTCAAGCACCGTCGGTTAGGCCTCCGAATAGTGGCCTTTCCCGACGGAATTGTTTTCGTCGGGAATTTTTGATAGATATAGTTTTTCATTAGAAATTCTCGAAGAATATTTTTTTTCGTCGAAATTTGCATTACGGTAACGCCCCATACACAGCTTAATAGCGACCCTGATAATTCAGTCGGGATTTCCGTCGCTATCTAAGGATTTTCTTGTAGTGTGTCTTCCTTGATAGGCCCAACTTGCACACCTGAATCACCAGTGATGCTAGCGATGCCTCCCACCTTACCGTCCTCCATCCTTCTCATAGTCCTCCATCCTCTAAGTCCACTATGCACTAGCCCATGTCCATGTCTGCGACCATCCTCCTTACTGTGGTCATCTCCGACCCGACGACCCTGTCGTAGATTCTCTCCCAACAGTCATTTGCCCACCCACCACTGCTATCGCATACCTCCAGGCTTCCATGCCCCACTCCGTCGAACTCCACCCTTATCAAGCCCCGTCACCTCCTACCATCTCGCACCTGCCATGATGAAGTAAGATCTCATCTTCCATTCGGAGACCTAGGTAAAAGAAAACAAACTCTCTTAGCCCCACATCGCTAGATCATACATTACTTCATGCCAATATAAATGCTTTTGTTGGTTACATTTTTGCCGAGCTGAGTTGCATCATCTTGTGACTCGAGTGGGGACATCGAATCGTTTGAATGATGCCACTAAGATTGGTGGTGTGGATTCTGCTTGTATAATCACTGGTTTGTTCGTTCTAAGTTGATTGTGAACTGGTACATTTGAGCTAAAGCTCAGTTAACTCAGTTAGCCCACTTCATAATACGGAGGGCACTGGGTCAGGATGGTTTCATAGGGCAATCACAACTACTCATCATCTCCGACCCAGCGACCCGTCGTAGATTCTCTCCCACTTACCGTCTACCCACCCACCGCTGCCATCGCATACCTCCAGGTTGTCGTGGTCCACTCCATCCGACTCCACCTGTTACCCCCTAAGTTCGTGACTTGGTTGGACATAAAGGATTTAACACTGCTCCTCTGATCTAGCATATTAGTCGTGTGCGCGAGGCACACAAGATCCAAAGCGGCGGAAGCGGTGGTGCACGGGGCACTGCCCAAGGCCAAGTCTTGTAGGAGGATGACTTGGCAATCCAGCGGACCTAGCATACGCACAAGGCATGCTAAGAGGCGGAATGACGACACACAGGGTGTTGTCTAAGCCCAAGTCTTATAGAAGGAAGACTTGGCAATCCAGCAGGCGTGACATGCACGCAAGGCATGCTAAGAAGCAGCGTGGATCTGACAATGCACGGGGCACTGTCCAAGCCCAAGTCATATAGGGGCGAGACTTAGCAATTGTCCGAGCCAGGCATGTACGCAAGACATGCCAAGAAGCGGCGAAGGATTTTGGCAGCACGGGGCTGCCTAAGCCCAAGTATGCAGAAAGTAGACATGGCACCATCCAGACGGTCATATGTGCAACACATACCAAGCGGCGGATCGACAACAGGGGTTGTCCAAGCCCAAGTATGCAAAAGGTAAACTTGGCAATCATCGATGGCATGTGTGGCATGCCAAACACTAAAGCAACAACACGAGGCTTGCTTAAGCGCAAGTCAAGCGACGGGTAGACTTGACAACCAGTCAGGTGGGCATGTGTGCAAGGCATGCCAAGCAGTGGAGAATGTGACAGTGTAGGGGTGCTGTCCAAGAGCACCAGATGCGGTGTTCATGTGAGCAGGGCATGCTTGCACGACATGTCAAGTAACAAAGGTGGGGCGGTGTGCAGAGCCATTTAACCTCAAGTCGTGCAGGCGCAAAGACTTGGAATGTGGCGAACAAAGTGCAAGAATTGAATGTGTTGGATCTGAGCATTAGCCAGGCTTGTAGGAAAAGTGAGTTGTTGCATGCAGCTAGCACGTGCAACAACGAATGAAGCAATAGGGGCTGTTTGCCTAAGTTCATGGTTCGGGACTTGGGCCATCAATAGTACGTGGATATAACACTTTGGCGCAGGTCCAAAGCAACGGAGCAGCGGGGTTGTTTAGCCTAAGTTCATTGCGCGAGACTTGGGCCATGAACAATAAGTGCATAGAAGACTTTAGTGATGGGGCAAAGTAATGGAGCCATGGGCTTGCATGCAGACTTTGGCGCGGTGCCAAAGAAGCGGAGCCATGGGCCAAACACCTGGAGTACGGACAAACTTTGGCGTGGTGTCAAAGTAAGCAGACCGTGATCAAGCACAAGGAGTGTGGACTGACACTTGGCGTTGGACCAATGCTGCTGGACCATGAGGCAAAAGCACAAGAGGTGAGAAGATTGCCGTCTAGCGTAGGGCCAAAGCGGAAAATCCATGAGCCAAGAGAACATACATTCGACACAGTGCTAAATCAACGAGAAGACACTAGATCATGAAGTGTTGGCTGACACTTGGCATGGAGCCAATTTAGTCAAGCCATGTGGACAAAGCAGTTTTGGAAGTTTGAGTAGTTTTGTACACATGACATGGTAGTTGGTGTAACTACCATTACCTCCATTATAACCACCATAACTTCTATTGTAATTGTTGCCTATGTGCTATAAATAGGCAGAGTTGTCATTTGGAAGAGGTGAGCAATAGGGTGCCAAGAAAGGGCAGCCAAGGAGCTCCTAAGTGTGCAAGGACAAGTAGGCTTTTGCAAGGGGAAATTGTGCAGAAATTGTAGGCAAAATGTGCATGATTTGTATGGACGAATCATGAGTGTTTTGTAAGCAATTCTGTAAGTGTTCTTCTAGTATTCCTTTTGTTATTGGATTAATAAAATGGTGGGAGTTTCTCCCATAATCGTTGGTGTGTTGCTTGCTGGTGACATTTCTGTGGGAATCTTACAAATTGCATTAGGAATTCTTTGTACCTTAAAGGTATGTTCATTGAAAGGCTGAGTCAAGTATGGAACTTGATTGCCGCATAGGAAACTTT
Organism: Boesenbergia rotunda; assembly: GCA_024364735.1. Lineage (NCBI taxonomy): Eukaryota > Viridiplantae > Streptophyta > Magnoliopsida > Zingiberales > Zingiberaceae > Boesenbergia > Boesenbergia rotunda. Next base: position 672,346 of record JAGFNQ010000887.1, on the reverse strand, counting down.
TTGAAGGTAGAAAATTCCCCTTGTGACACCACCTTTGATCAAGCCCTGCCACCACCTCCTCTGCGCATTGACCGGCGGACGTTGCCATGCACAACCGACACTTCACAATTCTCCCCGCTCAACAGTCATGCGCTCGCCATCGACACCACTAGCATACTGTAATGCTATAGTGGGCTCTTGTACTCCACCTTTGATCAAGCCCTACCACCACCTCCTCTGCGCACTGACTAGCGCACGTTGCCACGCACAACCGACACTTCATACACCCTGTTCAATGGTCACACGCTCCCCATCGACACCACTAGCACACTGTAATGTTGTGGTGGGGACTCATACTGCTGCTCTCTCACCGCCCAGAACAGAATGCGTACCTCCTCTCATGTCACTTTCTCAACCACCAGCTGCGCTTGGAATGTCGAATCTGATTTGAGCCGCCAGTGGCGTAGAGGCATGGGATGAGGGAGAGGCAAGAGAAAGTGATCGATCTTTGAGGCGGTCGTTAAGGTTTGCCGTAGCGGTAGTCTGGGAGCCAGTCAATCCAATAGTAGGCCAAATTGTCTTGTGATTCAAGCAACCTGATCATCCTCATGTAGGATGTTGGAAATGTAGGAGAAGTGGGCACCGACTTCCCCACTTCTCCCCCTCCCCTTCCTTAGACCCTCTACTATAAAAGGGGAGGGGGTGCGTCCAAGAGGGAACACAAGAAGAAATCGAGAAGGGGAACATCCAAAGAGTCAGAGGAATTTGGTTCGTGAATTCGAGAGGGGAAGATCTTTCCGATTCCGTGATCGTTCTTCCGACGACAAGCACGAAGAACAACGAAGGATTTGCGAATATCACTGTAAGTGTTTACCGTTTATAATTTCACAGATTCGTTCTTTATCATGCATTAGAATCTACACCTCAGGCAGCCTTCCATAGGATTATAAGTACATAAATGTAATGGATAAGATTAAGGAAGTGTTTGGGAGAGTTTTTGTTTATTTAAAAGTGATTCTTATAGAGATTATTTTGAAGTTATTAAGAAGCTAAAGTATAAAGTATTTGAAAATAGAAGTCAAAAGCTAATACAAGGTCAAGTTTGAGTATTTGATGAATAATTATCTAAATATAAATTATAACAATACAAATTATAATACAAAGTATAGAGTATTTTGAAGTTTAAGTTTTAATTAAATAACAATAATATCTTTAAATTATATAAATTATTTTTTAATTATCTAATTATAACTTTGATAGACCATCAATAATATGTTTATATAATTATTATTATATTTTGAATATTGTATGAGAATTAATTTTTTTTATAATGTGAATATTTGAAATATATATAAAATTAATAAAAATATAGATAAAAAATGACAAAATTTATATAAATATACAAATATAGGTATAAAAATTTCTAGAAATATAAATTATTTAAAAATATAAAATATTATTTTAAATAATACTTATAATAAAATATGATTGAAAAGTCGTAAATGTCAAAAGTATGGTGATCATTATTAAGGATATAAATGTTAACTTTTAATTTTAGACTATAAACAAAAGAGCAAAGTAAAAAAAAAAATCAAATTCTTACTTTTAGCTTTTGAATAAAAGTTATAGAAGCTAAGCAAATTTGACATTCACAAATATTCAAAAGTATTTTCATGCAACTTAGAATCTAAGAAATGCTTAGTAGAACTCTACCAAATATTCCCTAAGTCATTATTAAATGGGAGTGATACGATATTAATAATAACACACAATGATTTTGTCATTAAAAAAAATAAATATCAATTAAGTGAATAAATGCTTGATGAATGAAGAAGTTTTAACTTTTAAATATTGAATGTAAATTGAATGTAGATCAAATAATCCAGTTTGTTAATATTAATGAGTTGTTAACGCATTATGAATTTCATGATGGGGATGGATTTGGTATAAAAAGGGAGATGTCAAAATTCATTTGGGCATCTTGAGATTTTAATTCTTTTTCTTTTTTCTTGGACTCTTCCCCATTGAGATTAAGGACTAAAGATTATTGTCCATTTGGGTAGAAGATTTCTGTTATACTTGTATAAATTCATACAACAAGAAGTAAGAAGTAACGACTTTAACGATGGATTCAAATTAGTCATTCGTTTGTGATTATATTCTATTCCAATTTTGTCTTATTGATTGATAATAGTTAGATCCTTTAGATGATGTATCATATGATTTTTGTTTCGTTGTATTGCTATTATTTTAATTGGTATTAAAGTTTAGGATTAACTTATAGTGTTTGAGTATGTAAATTAAGGGTTGATTGACTGTTTGGCTGTTCGAGCGGAGAAATGGACTGAGAAACGGTATGAGATATTATAGTTGTGTAAATTCTGCTTTGGACCATAGCAAAGCTTGAGTAAGAAATTAAATTGGACCCTAATTAAATCTCAATTAAAATCTGCCCAGTTATTTCCTTTTAACCTACAACTCAAATTGAGAAACTACAAGTCCAATCTTTTCAGGCAATTTTAATTACAAAAATTCTTCAAATATATTCACAATGAGAATTATTCTCGAATTAACATTTATATATTCTTATTCATAAATTAGACTTACGTACGAATTCCTAAATTAAAGCGTGAGCGCCACAAAAGTCTTTGTGCATATCTCAGACGGTTTCTCAGACCATCTGTCAGTCAATTGACCAGGACACGCTCCTAATTCGGCACTGTTTCTTGGCATTCCTGGAGCAGCCCATGATCAAGGGCGAAGTGGCGAAGAGCCAACGTACTACTTCAACACGAAATCCGTAAACTGTTGGCTTTTCTTCCTCTAGAAATAATAATTGTGTTTTTTTTATTGAAATCTGCCAGTCTAATTTAGATCGATCTTCAAAGACAAGTTAGTTGATGTGAACTGATCAGAAGAAGGTTCAAAGCAATTTCTAAACATGCGTGTTACTCCTTAGCTCCTTGTTGACTTTAGCAGCTGGATTTTATCTTGTCAGACGCTGCATGCTGAATGAGCCTCTAACACGTTGCACTCTATTTAAGCACCACCTCCATCCCTATTCTCGTCATAATCCAAATCCATGACGACCAGGTTCTTAGCGATCGTCTTCGGCTTAGCCGCGCTGCTGCTCCGCGCCTCCGGCGAGCAATGCGGGCGGCAGGCCGGCGGAGCTGCGTGCCCCAGCGGGCTCTGCTGCAGCCAATTCGGCTGGTGCGGCGACACCCAGGAGTACTGCGGCTCCGGCAATTGCCAGAGCCAGTGCCCCAGTACCCCTAGCGGCGGTATCATCAGCGCCTCCCTGTTCGACCAGATGCTGAAGCATCGCAACGACGCCGCTTGCCCAGCCAGAGGGTTCTACACCTACGACGCCTTCGTGGCCGCCGCCAACTCCTTCCCCGGATTCGGAACGACCGGCGACGCCGCCACCCGGAACCGGGAGGTCGCTGCCTTCCTGGCTCAGACTTCTCACGAGACGACTGGTTCGTAGTCCAATTCCAAAACAATTCATTATTATTATTTCTTTAAATAAGTATAAAAAAACATAAATAATTCATTTTTCTATTGGTTTTCATGAACTTTCAGGTGGCTGGCCCAGCGCACCGGACGGCCCATATGCATGGGGCTACTGCTTCGTCCGAGAACGAGACCCTCCTTCCGACTACTGCTCCGCCGACGCGCAATGGCCGTGCGTCGCCGGACAGCGTTACTACGGCCGCGGCCCGATCCAACTCACCCAGTAATTATTCCGTCTCTATTTTTAAAATAATTTTAAAAATTTCTAACATAAACGAATAAAGTTAATTAATTTCTTAATTATTGGTGCAGCAATTACAATTACGGCCCAGCTGGGAGAGCCATCGGTTCGAACCTCCTGAGTAACCCGGACTTGGTCGCTACGGACCGAGTTATCTCCTTCAAAACGGCCCTTTGGTTCTGGATGACGGCGCAGGGGAACAAACCCTCGTCCCATGACGTGATCACCGGACGATGGACACCCTCCGATGCCGATCGAGCGGCTGGAAGACTTCCAGGGTACGGCGTCATCACCAACATCATCAATGGAGGGATCGAGTGCGGCAAAGGTTCAAGCGATCAGGTCGCAGACCGGATTGGATTCTACAAGAGATACTGTGACTTGCTGGGGTTGAGCTATGGCGATAATTTGGACTGCTACAACCAAAGACCCTTTAACGCTTAGTTGAATACGAAATCATGATATATCATAATGAATAAATCGGTTGCTTCGATATGCTGTAACGACACTAGCTGGCTAGTGTTATAATAAAGATTAATAAAGTTAGAAGGTGAGCTTTGGCAAAGTTACACTTTTTTAAAATTAAAAGAGTTGCCGATTGCAAATTATATTCTAAATTCAAATTCAGGGTTAATCCTACTAGATGTTATTGTAAACTATATCAGATTTATATTTACCCATCAAAAAGAAAAAAAAAGGGATTCATATCGAAATCCCCACACGGCAACGCCACTGCTTGTCTGCCCTTTTGCCTAACTTTTCAAGTATCGATTTCCTTTCACTTGAAGAAACTGGCCACCAAACAAGTCCCACCTATCTAAAAAGATCAAAGCCTCTCTCTATCATCTCATCAACACATTTTCTTTTTATTTTTTTTTAAATAATAAAAACTTAGCATATGTACAAAACTCATACTAAATGCAATAAGATCGATAAAGAATTCTTTCCTCAATAATCTTTAGTTTGAATTCTTCTTCAAAAATGGTCTTCTATAATGTGGAGTTCGTCTTGCTTGATAGACCCAACTTGCACACCTCAATCGCCGGCGGCGCCTCCCACCGCGCCGTCCTCCTTCTCATAGTCTCTAAGTCCGCTACGCACGCGCCCACGTCCATGTCCGCGACCCTTCTCCTCTCCGCCGCCATCTCCCGCCCCGCGACCCTGTCGTAGATTCTCTCCCACCCGTCTGCCCACCCTCCGCTGCCGTCGCATACCTCCAGGGTTCCGTTGCTCCACTCCGTCCAGCTCCACCCCGGATCAAGCCTCGCCACCACCTCCTCTGCGCACTGACCGGCGCACGTTGCCTCGCACGGCCGGCACTTCGCCCCGCTCAGCGGTCCCGCGCTCCCCATCGACACCACTAGCACGCCGTAATGCGGCGGCGGGTACTCGTACTGCCTCTCGCTCACCACGCAGAACGGGACGCGTACCTCCTCCCACGTCACGTTCGCAACCGCCAGCTGTGCCTGGAACGCCGACTCCGAGTTGAGCCGCCGGTAGCCGGCGGCGTAGAGGCGCGGGATGAGGGAGAGGCGGGAGAGAGCGACCTCGGAGGCGTCGCGGTCGCCGACGCCGAGGCGGTCGTTGAGGCCGCCGTACCGAGAGCCAGTCGGAACCACGTAAGTCCCGCGCTTGAAGGCGGCGGAGGCGTCGAGGGCGGCGGACCAGTAACCGTCGACGCGGGTGCGCACGATCCAATCGTAGGTGAAATTGCCTTGCGATTCGCGCAGCCTGATCATATTCAAGCAGCCTTCCACCAGATTAAAGTACTGCAACAATCCCTGCGACAATAACCCGAAAACAAATTAATTAGAACGAGAATAATTAAAACATAATTAATCTTCGCTCATTCCCCTACTCATCAAAAGATTCTGCTAAATTATTTTTATAGTTATGATTAACTAGATCAACTACCCGGATCCCGAATCGAATTATAATTCTACTTAAATGTTTATAATTCTACTTAAATGTACGAATGCAATTAGAGATAGTTTCACTTAAGTAACAAAAATCTTTTTAATACATTTGATTTAAATTTTTATTTTCATTAACTTTATTAGGTCAAGAATTCAATCAAAAAAGACTTCTTAACAGAGTTTACGGGGGAATGAAGTACCTGAATCCCGTTGGGCGAGCCGCTGGCGGTGAGGACCCTCTGTTCCTCCTCAGTCGCCGGAACATTCTGCGACCGGAAAATGCGGACGGCGGCGATCCTGGGCGCGGCCTTGAGCAGCGACAGTTTGTGGGCGTTCCCGTCGAGCGGGCTGTGGAGGAATAGTTCCGCGTCGGGGAACTCCTCGAGCACGTGCTTCATGATCGAGGGGCCCGTGATCTCGAACCGCCGGGCGCCGCCCACGAGGCAGATCGCAATCCGACTCCCCACGATCCCTGGCGGCGCCTTACCTGATCGGTTTCCACCGCTAGATTCGACTCCGGATAGGGAACTGATAGGATTAGGCGACAGGAGGGAGAACGCCGGGGGGCTGCCGGCGTAGGCGACGAGGGCGACTAAGAGGAGGAGAGCGGCGACGATGAAGGCCTGGAACGGTCGCCGGTCCAACCACTTGGTGGACACGGCGGCGGCGGCGGCGGCGGCAACAACCGCCGGTTGAGGGCGGAGGTGGGCGTCGCCGGCGCCGTTCTTCATGCCGTTCATATCGCGTCTTCTTCCAGCATGGAATTGCAGGAGTTTAGAGAGAGAAGCAGAGGACGTTTCGGGGCGAGGTAAACATGAGCCGGAGATTAATGCGTTGCGATAACAAGCGTATAGATAACGGATGTTGTTTATTAAATGTCCAATATGCCCTCCTACACGTGTTCGGCAGCCTTCTAGTTCGAGGACTTTATAGGAAAGATCAGTGGGTCCGGAAACGGAAATTCTACGTGGCCCGCGCTTGGTCAAATGATGATTCGGGTACGGAAACGACCGCAGGATACTTCGTGGGACCCGGCGCTTGGGTTGGCGATCGAGATCGAAGAGTCGAGTTGGTTTGAATTGAATTAATATCGTTCGCATTAACACACACACAAAAAATACAATTTAAAATTTTCTTTGATATTTTATATTTACAGTACAAAATTTGTTCCAAAATTTTATTTTAATAAAACAATTGAAAATATCAAATTCAAATTTGATTTAATACGGGGCTTGAATGAAGGGACGCCCTGTTGTTCCTCTCAAAAAAATAATATTAAAAATCTGAATGAAGCAAGACGTCAAAAGATGGAAATCGACAGGACATCTAGGTTAATTAAAACATTGAATTTCATATTTTTTTAAAAAAATATTGTTGTTGGCATAAATTCATATTAGATTGAATTATTTTTATGCATTTGTTCGCCTGTAAATTCTTCTTATCTGATAATATAGGAAGGTTTCATTTGAGAGATTCTATATATAACCACAGTTCATTTTCTCTATCGTGGATCTCATAAATATATACAATTTAAATTTATTGCTTCACATAATATTTATTATTGCATAGAGGCACCTAACCATTAGATTTGGCGTTCAAGCAAAGTCAAAATTTACTTGAATTAAATCATTTTCCAATTGATTTGAATTTATAGATTAAAAAAAAATCCTTGCCAAACTTTAATATATTTAAAAATTAATTTCCATTAAAATTTCTGTTGAGAGTCATAACAATGTTCTTACTATATTAATCAACATGCCCTCGGACTATGATACAACAGAAGATGATCGTCATTATAGATATTCATAGTTTGATCTCCTGTTACGATATTTTATAAGAATTTTTCTTTCAAATGAGACTCAAACTTAGGATGTTGGATTTTTAGATCGTCCATCGTGAACGTTTTCTGATTTACCCTGATAGCCGATGAAAATTTCTTTTGGCTGATCGATCGTCCAAGATTTAACGTCATCTAATTTCATTAATTATTTTTTTTACTATATTAATCAACACACTAATTTACCAAGCTTGCAAATCAAAACTAACCTTAAATTAATACAGATCTTGGCTCGAACTTTACCCAACGAGTGTAAGAGAAGGCCCGAGAAATGGTTAACGACCATGATACAGTTAGGCACGCGAAACACTTGCTCAAAATTTCCTGACGATGGAAAATTTAATAATAGTTATTGAAGTACGGTATACACTTACGTAGATGTGACTAATAAATGTTCTCATTTATTTCTTTCATGTCATTTGGGATGGAAGAATATTTGAGGTTAATATAATCAATTTTTTATTACAATCTATATAGATGTAACTAATAAAGTCTCCTTACAAGTTGATGCAATTGATATTTACATAAGTATTTATTTTAATAAAATTTAGGATCAATTCTTAATAAATGTATTATTTTCTAAAGTGTGTGGGCCACATGACGGTTAATTATAAGTTGATCTCGAAATGTATGTATCTCCTTTAATATAATTTAACGATGGACTATCAAAGATATTTAAGGTACAATCATAATTATCATCTTTTATTATAGTAATTGTAATCCTAAAAGATATAAATATATTATCTTTTACTATTAATAAATATAATATAACTAATATATATATGACGAAGATTTGCTACGGATGTCCGCTACGGACTTGAGATGTAGAATTTTTCTTTTGATTTATTTTTTTAATTTTGCGGATATGTTATTTAGAGTTTTATCTTTAGGGTTTAGATATTGAATTAATTGAATTATAGTATTAAGTATAAAAAATTTCAAATTGAATTTTTTTTTGAGTGTGTATGGAATATGTTATGTAAAATTAATGACATATCAAAATTATATATATATATATATATATATATATATAATATGATGATTATTTTCATGTCAGATATTTCATATAGTCCGTCTTCGAATTACAGAGAAATAAATTATAAGACAACCATCAAATGACTATAAAAATATTCTCAAGTCACGTTTCCATACTTATTATAGATGGTTACATGCAATTGCCCTTAACCAAAGCAGTTGCAGCCAACTGATGAAATTATAAAATGATGTCCAATTGCAAATGAGCATGCCATTTTTTATTAAAATTAAATACACATCCTTTCAATAATTTTATTTTAAAAATATCTTTTAACTAAAAACTATATAGCAGCTACCAATAAATGCTATTATATGTAAAAGTTACTATTTTTTTTACTCAACACTATTATAGCGGCTACTAATAAATATTCTAATATATAAAAGTTACTAAGTAACTATTATAATATGTAAAAAATATATATGTAATATCTGCTACAATGTTTTTAAGATGAATTTAGGATTTAGATTTAAGATTTGAACAACGAATGAAAACTATCTAGTAGTTATTACAATGTGTAAAAATTACTATGTAGTTTCTATAATATATTTAAGATATATTTAGAATTTAAAATTTACACTGTATAAAATCTAGTACTGGGTATTTATTATAATATGTAGAAGATAGTAGCTGGTACTATACACGTGTTTGTGGTGAGTTTAAGATTTATAATTTAGGATTTAGAGTCATTAAATACTATTATATCAAAATACTATTTATCAATTTCATCAAAATTGTTTCGGAAGGAATCAACGTCGACGACCAGTCGCCAGGGTTCATCCCACGCGGGTGCTGACGTTATGGGAGGAACTCCATGCCCTGCGAAATCAACACGAGTGTTAGGGGAACACACCGGAGGTTGTCCGGCGGAGCCCACTCCGACGCTCAAGTTAGTGCCTCGATGGAGAGGAAAAGTATAAGGCAGAAAGATGTATCAGTAGCAGAGAATGCATAACTCCCTTACCGGAGGGGTTGGACTACCTTTTATACCTGTGGTGACCATCCACGAGTCCCCACGATCTTCGTCACGTCCCCGTGATTATCGGTTACAGTTCACCCTAGTAACGGTAGCCGCGATTCTTCAATCCGGGTCATTGCGATGATTAAAACCTTTATGGCCGCTGATCATGGGTAATAATTACTCCGTCATAATGGATGAGGATGACCCGCCGATCCGAGAAAAACGAACCTCTGCTTCAGTGTTCCTTGGGCCCCATTACCCCGAGGTGATCCTGAGGTTCGTTGGCCCAGGGGTCCGGGGCATTCATCTCTCTGAGGTTCTCCCGGGGACCTACCCCCTGAGGTGAACTCGGGGGTGTATCTTCCTGAAGCTATCTTCGGGATTATAACTACTCGAGTCGGTCTTCGGGTCCTCTTTCCTGAGAGGGTCTCGGGTGTCTTGCCAAGAGAGTCATTCCGGCTTGATGGTTTTTGCCGTGCAGCTTCTTTAGCCCCCGTGTCCGCTACGGGATATTCGACCCCATCACAAGTCCCTCCCTTCAACTCTGATCGAAGGAAGTGTGTCTGACTGATTAAACTGGTAGTGTAATGAAGAAGCTGTGCCCAGGTGGCCTCTCCACCTTCTACTACTTCGCTGGTGGCATTCTGGGTCCGAGGGAGTAGTCCATGCAACCCAGGACCCCAGGTGGTTTTTGAATACGTCCAGCATTCCCAAAAATTTTACGGCGATGCTCTGACAGCTGACCCAAGCCCTTTATATAGTGTGGGGTCTTGTAATGGTGACATGATCGCCCAGCGAATGTGGTCTCGCCACATGCCTCCTCCCCCCTTGTGCAGTGATATCTCCTCGATACACGCCGCGGGTCATACGAAGCGACGGCAGTAAGGGCTAGCGGCCCCTCGGGATGACCAATCAGCACCGTTGATGTGTTGCTCTCTTATTTAATGGATGTGCGACTCCTCTCTATAAAAGCGGGTGCAATGACACCCTTCAACCTCCTTGCCCTATCTACCTTCAAGCATCCTCCTTCTCCTGTTATTTGTCTTGCCGCTGCACCCCTTTTACAAGGGTAAGTTTCCTTTTGCTTTCTCCTCTCCTCAATCCCCATGGGTGCAGTAGAGAAGAAAATGAAAACCCGAGGCGACGATGAGGGCTCCTTGGGGGAACTAGGATACCATACGGAATAGTACGATACCATTTCTTCCAGGGTTAGGTTGGAATCCCTCCGGGCCGCCTGCCGGAGATACGGTATCCCGGAAGGCTAGGAGGTGAGAGTTCCGGCCCCAGGCCAACTACCTGTAGAAACCCCTAAGGATTTCTACACCTTCTTCCTGGGGTAGGTAGAACTAGGACTTCGCTTTCCCATCCCCCCTTTACATGAGTGTTGGTAAATACTTCGGTATCCCTCTGCAACAAATGGCTCCGAATGCCTTTGCTTAGATGGGCGGAGCTTTTGTACTCTTCAAACTTTTGACATTCCTCTGACCCCCTGATTCTTCCCCTTTTTCTTTGTTCCGGTTGGGTCCCGGGGGCCATTTGGCTTCACTGCTCATTCTGGCCATAGGTTCCTGGGGGTCTTCCCTCCTCCCAAAAGAGATGGAAGGAATGGTTCTTTTATATCCATCTCCCTGAGCACCCCTTTAGTCCTATCTACTGGACGGAAAGTCTGCCGCCTATTCTTGACCTTGGCAACTTCCAGCAGGACACGGGGTATCAGCGTGCTAGAGGTATTCTGGCAGGGATGGAGTTCCACGGCCTCCAACTGGTGCAAAGCGAAGAGCTCCTTTATCGGGCCGATCATTGTCCGAAAGTCACGAGCCTCAGCCCCAGTCTTCGTAAGTTCCTTTTTGTCTCGTACATTTCCTGTTTAATGCTAACTGATGCCCTTTTGTCTCTTTTTTATAGACGACGTCATGTTTTCTCGAGTTATGAACAGGATCCTGAAGTGGGACCAGGCCAACGAACGGGCGCTGGTTCCCGTTTTAACTTCTTCTGCTCCTGTGGGCACCTCCGTTGAGGGTTGCGAGGAAGTGGCTGAGCCCTCCGGAGACCGGGAGACCCCAGAGACTCCCCAAGATACCTTCAAGCATCCTCCTTCTTCTGCTATTTGTCTTGCCGCTGCACCCCTTTTACAAGGGTAAGTTTCCTTCTGCTTTCTCCTCTCCTCAATCCCCATGGGTGCAGTGGAGAAGAAAATGAAAACCCGAGGTGACGATGAGGGCTCCTTGGGGGAACTAGGATACCATACGGAATGGTACGATACCATTTCTTCCAGGGTTAGGTTGGAATCCCTCCGGGCCGCCTGCTGGAGATACGGTATCCCAGAAGGCTAGGAGGTGAGAGTTTCGGCCCCAGGCCAACCACCTATAGAAACCCCTAAGGATTTCTACACCTTCTTCCTGGGGTAGGTAGAACTAGGACTTCGCTTCCCCATTCCCCCCTTTTACATGAGTGTTGGTAAATACTTCGGTATCCCTCTGCAACAAATGGCTCCGAATGCCTTTGCCTAGATGGGCGGAGCTTTTGTACTCTTCAAACTTTTGACATTCCTCTGACCCCCCGATTCTTCCACTTTTTCTTTGTTCCGGTTGGGTCCCGGGGGGCATTTGGCTTCACTGCTCGATCTGGCCAAAGGTTCCTGGGGGGTCTTCCCTCCTCCCACAAGGGATGGAAGGAATGGTTCTTTTATATCCAGCTCCCTGAGCGCCCCTTTAGTCCTATCCACTGGACGGAGTCTGCCGCCTATTCTCGACCTTGGCAACTTCCAGCAGGACGCGGGGTATCAGCGTGCTAGAGGTATTCTGGCAGGGATGGAGTTCCACGGCCTCCAACTGGTGCAAAGCGAAGAGCTCCTTTATCGGGCCGATCTTTGTCCGAAAGTCACGAGCCTCAACCCTAGTCTTCGTAAGTTCCTTTTTGTCTCGTACATTTCCTGTTTAATGCTAACTGATGCCCTTTTGTCTCTTTTTTTATAGACGACATCATGTTTTCCCGAGTTATGAACAGGATCCTGAAATGGGACCAGGCCAACGAACGGGAGCTGGTTCCCGTTTTAACTTCTTCTGGTCCTGTGGGAGCCTTCGTTGAGGGTTGCGAGGAAGTGGCTGAGCCCTCCGGAGACTGAGAGACCCCAGAGGCTCCCCAAGATATTGGAGCGTCAGAGTTGCCAACAGACCCTGCAGGGGGTTCCAGTGCCTCTCATGCCGAGGCACCAGAGGGAGAAGTTGCACCCTCTCCCTCTGTCACACCGTCCGAGACCCAAGCTACCGAGAAAAGACAGCGAAAGTAGCTAGTCCATAGGAATCACCCCCTGAAGAGGTTGAAGAAGGGCATACCCTCGAAGTTTCTACGCTCTGCTGCCGACGAGGATGCAACTCCCCGATCCCCAAGAGTTCGGGAAGAACCTTCTTCCCCCGCTACCACGGCTCCTGCTCCCTTCGTCGACGACCTGGTTCCCACGACCGACCTTCCCGCTGCCCCACGCGGTAAGGAGGTGTCAAAGGACGTGCTCAGCACCCACAGGAAGGTCCCTGTGGCGAAGAAGACAGTGACAAAGGACTCCCAATCCATCCGGATAAAGGGTCCCCGCAGATGGCCAGCAGTGGACTTCTAGCTTAGAGGAGGACGTCCCCGACCCGAGGGATGCCCCTAGCCAATCAGGGCCCCCTGCTGAGGAAATTCTTCCTCCTCCCGTTCAGCGGGGGGCGGTTGGCTGGATCGGCTCGATATCTGAGCATGCTACTGATAGATGTGTATACTAAAAGACTTATTCTTTTTTATATATAAGATCATCTATATTTTGAAAAGAGAATCACAACAACACTAGATGCGTGCTTACATTAGTATATGCATAAAAGTCTGATACTGTGCACTTTAGATAACATGGTATGTGGTGACACACGGAAGATCGTGTTATCAGTCCCTTGTATAGTATAAGTAAGAGGCTCACAACCGAGATGGATTTGGACAAACCATCGGGATGGTTGTAGTGTAATTAGGTGTGGTTTATCTTGACCATAGAATTACACTAGTGTGCTTTTTGTGCATTGAGCAGGACCAAAACTAGAGATCATCCAATTTGTACTGACTTGATAATTGGATTGGATCTCGGATTTATTATGGAGTACAATCCCTGAATCCCAAGATAATAACGGGCACATATTATTAATAATTATTTCTTTGATTTATCAATGGGTGAGATTTATTCTGTTAAATCGATATACCCGGTAAGTTGGGAAATAATATTAATTATATGGTGTGTCGTTGATTATTGACGGAATCCGTATCCTGGTGAGTCGGGATGATGATGCCCCTTGATGAGCTCAAAAGGTTTATCATGTTAAACCCTGCAGGTGGATTTGATCCGACATGATGATAAGGTTGAGTGGTACTAATCAAGGAGCCAGAAGTCGATTAATTAAAATTGTCAGTAATTTAAATTAATCGAAGGACATTCGATATCTTAAACACGGGGAGATGAATGACTCATAATAGGTGGAACCCATATGAAAATATGGGGGTTGGTGAGGTAATTCAATAAGGATCCTTTAGTGGAATGGATCCTTATTAATGGATCGGGTTTGGATCCATTAGCAGGCCAAGATCCAACTCCTCCTCTTGGTCCCTGCCTTAGTTCTATATAAACCCCATGGGATCATGAAACCAAGGCTTAATCATCCAATTGATCAACCCAAGGCCTCTCTCCTCTCCCTTTCTCTCTCCCTTTCTCTCTCCTAGGGCTTGTGGCCGGCGCAAGCTAACTCTCGGCCAAACATCACATAGACAAGGAAGAGATCTCCTCTTCCTTTTGTGGTGCTTGGCTGCGAGAGAGGAGCAGCCGGTGGCCGGTGGGAGGCGGCGCAAGGAGGGTTGCGGCGGCGCCACAAGCTTGGAGGTGGAGGGTTGTTTTCGGCCGGTTGGGTAAGGAAGAAGGAGGACTCTCTCCTTCTTTGTCTTCTTCACCTTCCTCTCAAGGACTGCAGTGGGGCCGGTGGAGCTTGGGTGGCTCCGGTGGCCAGTGGCGCAAGTGAGAGGGAGTAAGGGCCGGCGATTCCTAACCCTAGGGTTAGGGTTTCAGCTAGGGCAAGAAGAAGAGGTCTTTTGGAGCGCCTTGGTGATCTCGGTTCTCGGTAGCTCATTGCCCACACAACGTCCGGGAGGGAACGGACATAAGGTAAAAGGCTACGAGGTAAAGGAAGGTATAACTCTCTTCCTTGGTTCCTTATTTTGTCTCGTCATTTCATGTAATTAATTTATTATTACTTTTGTGATTATTAGTTAATCATGATAATAATTAATTAATTGGACACCGATTATAAACACAAAAATCGGCGATCCACTCGTCATCTTTTTTGCGGTCATTTGGTTAGGAGAATTACAAGGCTCGATCTTTGTGATTGGCCAAGTTGTAATTCGTACTGAACGATACGATGACGAGATGGTCGTTGGGAGACGGGTCTCCATTCAGATTAATTTTTTAATCCATAGACATGGAGAGGTCTCTCAAGAACGACCAAATATTCGCTGAAGAAACCCGCCAAGCCATACCCAACAATTGGTATCAGAGATGAGGTTTCCGGTTTTGTGTGTTTAGGATTGGTTAAGTTTTGCATTTATTCATGCACTTTATTTTGCTGGATGATATGTGGATGTGCGTAGGCTAACTTTGTGTTGCAGGCATAAGATTCCAACTTATCATGGTCAAATATTTGATATGTGTGAATGGTTGTGCAATGTTTTGTAATTAATTAAATCCTCGGGGTTGACGAGACTAGGTAGTATTTAATTTTTGTAATTAAATATGGCACGTGTTTAACCGAGCTTGTTGTTTACTTTTCGTCCTAGATTTCATGTACACTCCTTCGTGGAGTACAGGATCGATGATGTAACTAATTAGCTGGCCATCTCGGCTCGGAGATCCCTCAAGG
This sequence comes from Boesenbergia rotunda, assembly GCA_024364735.1. Taxonomy (NCBI): domain Eukaryota; kingdom Viridiplantae; phylum Streptophyta; class Magnoliopsida; order Zingiberales; family Zingiberaceae; genus Boesenbergia; species Boesenbergia rotunda. Next base: position 656,936 of record JAGFNQ010000887.1, on the reverse strand, counting down.
TGGATTGCGCATGGTGAAGGGAGGAGCGGACGAGGTGACGACACGACTGGAGGCGCATTGGAGACCAAGGCCATGAAAAGTTGGAAAATCTAGGATTTTCTTTTTCATTATGTTGGTTATGTGCTTGTCGAGTGTGTGCTTGATAAAATTCCTCGAAATCAATAACTAAGTGGGAGAGGGACCCTAAGGGTCCCATGACCTCCATTACAATCCGATAAGTGATGCGAACAAGTCTGCGCGTCAGCTCTGAGTGCCTTCCTCCCCATCGGATGGGCTTGTTCTATGGATCACTGGGTCGGAAAAGACTATAGAAAATTATTGAAGAGCGTGTGTACTTCCCCATCGGAAGGCACATAATCAGAAATAATTTTCTTAGTGTCGTGTGATGGTAAACACTTAGATGCGAATAATAGTATCCTCCCCATCGGAATCACTGCTATTATTTGCAGTGCCAAAGTGAACCAACTATTAATCTTACTTGTCAAAAAGTTAGGTTGACAAGATAATAAGATTAATGGGTAAAACCTCCTCTTACGAATGTAGAAGTTCATATACGTTCACACCATTGTGGCATGCGAATTTCTCGGTGTTTAGAGGTGTTGGTTGATTTCGAAAATTTATTGTTATGAGAAATCAATTTATTTTCGAATTCTAAAGTAGTGTATGTAGTGATTCTCAGGATTTTCAAAATGGCTTTTAATCCCATAGCAACCATACTTAAGGAGAACAAACTTACTGGGCCCAATTACATTGACTGGAAAAGAAACCTAGACATTGTCCTTACTGCTGAAGAATACAAATATGTGCTCTTTGAGGACTGTCCTAAAAGGCCTAGCGAGAACTCTAGTGAAGAGCAGAGGGAGCGCTTTAAGAAGTGGGTCAAGGCAGATGAGATGGTTGATGGACCCTAACTAGGTGTCACGAATGTGGGTCTCAAAATTTAGATATGTGTAAGCTGGAAACCCTTTTTGCAATCAAAGAATGAAAACGTAGTAAAGGGGCCACAGGTTGTATTTTTCCTAGGGCTAGTTGAGATTGTTTGATTCGAGCTCGAGTTTATGTGTTGTCGAATGTTTTCGGGTTTCAAATGAAATCTGGGTTTGGTTTCAATTAGACATGAAAACTTAATGAAAAGAAAAGACTTAACTAGATGAATTTAATCTAGGTAATGGCAATTGATAACTCAACCAATGAACAACTCAATCAAACCAATGCCAATTTGCAAAAATTCGGAAATCAAACTACTGCCAACTGAAATATTGCACTGTAGCTTGTGTTTAACCTCGGGAATTACCACTCAAGCAAACCTAATGAGAAACAAGTGGAACAAAACAATTTTGACAATTCTCGGTTGAACCAACTGCTAGCACTTAAAGCCCAATTGCAGAGTTGCAACTTGATACTAATGCCGAAATGACAATTAGAATTCAGTAACAAGCTAGAAAAGAAACAAACTGATTTCAATTTCCATAGCACACTACAAATTGCATTCAACTTGACACAAACTAGTGCTGAAATTCCACTTGAAACATTGTGCAGAATTTGAGTAAACTTGCTACCAAAATGGATAAAGCTTATGTGCCAAATCTGATATTGAGTGCCAAGCTAATACTGACAATTCAGCAATAAAACTAATCGACCAAGCTTGGAAAACAAAGCTATCAGTGACATGGTCTACTGAAATAAATGAAACACTACCACAATCAAGCAAGGGGCTGATCAATTCAGAATATGTTCTTGATGCAGAAATGAATTGCAATAGTGCAGAAATGAAGTTCAAACCTTTAGAATTCGAATGCAGCAACAAATGGATGCAAGGTCAAACAAGCAACTGATGTGAAACAAAATGAATGTGAAGCAAACAAATTTCAGAAATGTTATGCATGAAGAGTGAAGAAATTCAGAAATGGGAATAGAATTTCAGAATTGAATGGAGGAATTCATGACATGAACCTACTGCTGAATCAAATTCAGCAATAACCAGCTGCAGTCTTGAGTTATTGCTTGATGTGAAGCAATCATATCGACTGCAGATTTCCCAAGCAATTGAAATCAAAACCCAGAATTCAGAGCTCAACTGATGTGCAGGAATGATCTTGAAGGAAGCAATGAAATGCAAAGACATTTTTGGTAGAAATTGCAGAAATAAAACCGAACTCACAGAATTGGGAGTAATTGCAGAAATTCATATAGGATGCTTTGTAAATGAAACAACTACACTGTAATTTCAGAAGATAAATCTTAAGCTAACCTACACAAAATTTAGGAACTCAATGAAAAGGAAATTGGTAAGCTGGACACAAGCTGATACGCTGAAACAGACTGATACACAAAGGCAAAAACTGATACGCAAGCATGAAATTGCAAAGCAAATGAAATTAAGTGAAGTATTAACTCAACAAGCTAGCTAACTAATGAAAGAACAGATTCGAACAACTAATGAAAACAGAAACAATTCGGAAAGGTAAACTACAGCAGCTAAAACAAAATTCAGAAACGAAACAACATTCAGAAATGAAATTACAGCTAGAAATAGAATTACAATAAGAAAACTAAGCCCCAATAACTCCCTTAGCTCAAGTACTCCTTGTTCGTCACACAAGGGCAAGCCTTGAACCCGTAAGCTCCACAAATCAATGGGAAAACTCAATCTGCGATCAAATCCAGCTCAGCTTGCTCAAATCTGAAATTTCCATTCGAATTCCTTCAATTCAGCTGTGTCCGCGTGCGATGGTGAGTTGGGGATGATTTGAGCACTCTAGGGAACCGCTCCAGATAGCTCAGGTGGAAGGAAGTGGAGCACAGCCGATCCAAAGGCAGCAAATGGCAGAACTGCGGAAACCTCTCAACAGCTCGGTTTCTTGGGCAATTCTGAACTGGAAACTTCACGGATGATCTTCCCAATGACCTAGCACTTGATCTAAACAAGGAATTGAGGGGTCGTGCCCCTTAGATGAAGAAAAACTGAAGAAAAAAATGAAGAACACGCGAAGAAGGAAGCTTGCGGCGAAGACGCGACGAAGCTGCAATGTGGAGAAGTGTTTGATTAAATACTTAGGAATAAACGGCTGAGATTGATTTGGATGAATCCAACGGTTGAAACTTCTCCAATCTGAACCAAACTTTGATGATGTTGATCAAGGGTCAGGATCTGCCTCCCAGTAGCTCGGATCCTCCAAATTTGCAACGGATGGTCTAGATCAACCTAATCTTTGAATGGACAGTCTAGAACCCTCTTGGCTTGATCCAACGGCGGGATGATCTCTGATTTGGATGAAAATCTCAGATCCTGACCTTAGTGCTTGATCAGCCCTAACCCTAGCTCAGATCACCTCAGATGGTCCCAGATGGCTCAGATCTAACCATTTTTGAATCGGACGGCCCAGATTAACCTGAAACGTGATCACTCGATCCGGGTCCACTTCCGACTCAAGTTTGACCCAGCCTGACCTAGGTCCATGATCCTTTCATGCCTACAAAAATAGATCAAAAATTTAGTGGCCAAATAATTCAAAAAATATCAAGATTTACAATTAAGTCCAAAATAGAAGTAAGTCCTAGAACCTAGGGTAAATTCACAATTAAGCAAGAAAAACATGGGTCAAACATGGATTTTGGCATCTGAAATAACCAATAAAATAGCACTTATCAACTCCCCCACACTTAAGCTTGAGCGTCTCGCGAAACTACTAAGTATGTATCCCTTGGGTTTTCTCAAGCATAATTAGAAGCAAATGAAAAGAAATTTCCTAAGGTTGTCAATTCTCAAAAATCTAAGCTCTATGGATTAATATCTTGTCCTTAAATCAACAACTTAGCTTTTTCATCCTTCATGAGTCATTGAGATGAATTTAACTCACTAAACCTTTCAAGGGAAGTTTTGGTGGCTCTCTCCTTAAGTTCTAAGGTGATGATGGAAGTGGAGCTCACTCAAACACACATGTTTCTTGCACTACCATAGACTTGCTTGTTGTCTACTCTCCACCATTATTCATGATTAGGATCAACATCTACAAAAACAAGTGAAAACATGGAAAATGGTAAGAAATGGAGTAAAAGCTAAGAAAATGGAAAAATTGATAAAGTGGGAGACTTGGTTGCTCAAGAATGATTCCAATGTACTTTGCTTCTCTTTACAGTCCTCTAGTGATATAAAAAATGTGGTGAAGTCAAACTTGAATAATGCCTTTGATTTGGATGAAGAGACCTTCCTTGACTTCATTGTGCCAATTTCCCATTTGCGTGCCAACCTTGCTTCCTTCTCTTTTCTCCTCATCAATTTTTTTCTTTTTCTTTCTCTCTAGTAAAGTCAGAATGTATTGGAACAAGACTTTAATTTGGATGAGAAAAACTTCACTTGATTTTATGGTGCCAACTTCAATTGCGTGTCATTTGACTCTTTGTTCTTTTTTTTTCTATTTTTTTCTGTTCACTATTGATTCCCTGATTTTGTTGCAACTTCTCCTTGTTCATTCTTCCCTGCAATCTCATTTGGACACTTCGGACCAGTTAGTATCAGAGTTTGACACATCAAATGCAATTAGTAAATCACTCTTGATACACATTATCTTCAAATTTGCACACTTCCATCACCTTTTTTTTTTCTGTTTCAATGTTTCTGCTCCACGGCAGATTCCTTGCAATTCTCTGATTTCTCAAACAATTAACATCAATAGAAGCTTGCATCGAATGGAAAGTGAAGAATAAAATGCTCACTTGGTATTTCGGCACTGCACTACAATTCCTTCAATAGCACTTCACTGCTGATTTCCTTCAGCAGTTCAAATTCTGCTCCAAGAAGTTTAGTCCAATTAAGATCACTTTGCAAATTCTGTGTCAATTCAGCACTGCATTACTGATTTCCAAACCCAAATTCAGTTTAAGATTGATACCAACTGTGCCGAAATTGCTTCATGGAGACAGATCCTTAGTTCTAGCACTCTCACTGATTTTTTTTCTGTTAATGTGTTTGATACTCACTGTTCTCTTCAATTGCTAGCAAACCTTGCATAGCTGCATTCCAGATTTCTCACAATGTTTCTGATTTTACAGCCAAGTGAAGCTGCAATTCAACTCTCCTTCACTTTGGCACACTTTGCTTTTGCGTGCCCTATTTGTCTTCATTGCAGAAATTTTTTTTTCTCTTCCATTGCGTGCCATTTTCCTTCTTCATGCAGAATTTCCTTCATAAATGCTTCACTTGATTTTGGCACTGCATCATTGATTTCCAAAACCAAAATTACAGTTTGAGATAGATACTAAACTGTGCCCATTGCAATCAAGTGATACCGAAACAATTTTTTTTTTCTTCTTTGAATTCTTTGCTTTTGGATTCAATCTCTTGACCACTTCTTTTCCACTTTTGTCTCAGAATTTTCTTTAGAAATGACACAGATTTTGTCTTTGGTCCATTGCTTGCCACTTGAATCTTCAAAGTATTCAACTCACTTGGCACCTTTTTTGAGTCAACCTCACAAATGAACCTCACAATTTTTTTTTTGACATGAAATGCCTCTTTGATACCAACTATTTCCAAAACACTAGTCACTCCCCCACACTTAATGCTTTGTCCGTCTCGGGCAAAGTAGCATTAAGAAACATTTCAAACAAACAAGTCCATAGATAAGTGTGGTTAAGAGTAGAAAATATGGAAAGGAAAATAGAATAATCATGCTTATTGCCAAAAATTGATATGGAATGGAAAACAAATTGTCTAGCCTCTATAGATGTGATCCAATCATTGAAATATGACTTAGAAAGAACCTAAGCAAGTTCTAGAGTACAATTGCATATGTGTGTCACAAATATAAGGCTATTCTCACTAGGCAAAAATAATTCATCTCAAGTCATCAATTAAGAATCTAAAACCAAGTAGAACTCAAGCATCCAAGAATTCATCCATTAGCTCAAACCTTAAGTTTTAACAACCAAATTTAATTTATTTTCAAAAGATTCTAAAATGACATGAAGACAACCTAGAGGGATACACTTATTCCTAGTCATGCAAGAAAAAGTGACCAAAAGAAATAACATGGTATTTACAATGACTCCTATTCATTCTACTCTACTCACGCATTTATTAACAAGAACTCAATTTAAAAGTGAAAAATGCAATAACGGAAAATGCAAGAAAGAGCAAACTCCCCTTTATTTCTGGCGGTCGGAGTCTATCAAGAAATAGCCTCCATCGTGGTAGTGGAGGAGTCTGGGTAGGTGAGAGAGCTTCCTTCATTTGATCTATGTCATGGTGCATGTCTCCCCCACACTGGAACTTTACAAAAAAATGTTCAGGTGGCCGCAGGCGATTTAGGTACAAGACCCATGTAAGAGGTGGAGTGAGTCGAATTAAAGTAAAATCATCTCCTCCTTCTTGATGCCTTTTGAAAGTTCCTCCAGGAGGTTGAAGTCTGTTCAGATGGAGCACCCACTCCAGAAGTCTTCTGGACCCTGCAAAACTATGTAATACCTCTCTCAAGCGTGCAGGGTAAGAAAGAAATGAAATAATATCAGTCTCTGCATGAAATGTATCCAAAACTGCATCATATCCAATGAAATCAATTCTTGGTACCTCAATGAATTTTTCACAATTATTTTCTACAAAAAATGCATCCAGAAACTCATCACAAACAATGAAATCAATTTTTGGCACTTCAATAGAAATTTCACAATTATTTTCCACCAAGGATGTATCAAGCAATGTATTACAACCAATGAAATCAATTTCCGGTATCTCAATAAGTTTTTCACAATCAATTTCAGCATAAGATATAGCAAGAGATTCATCAAAACAAACGACATCAATTCTAGGCACTTCTAACAATTTTTCACATTCAGCGTTTTCATGATATGTATCACCACATGCTTCATATTCAACAATTTCAACACTAGGTACCTCTATATATTTTTCACAATCAAATTCTACAAAGGATATATCCATAAATTCATCACAGGCAATAACATCAGTTTGAGGTACCTCAATAAATTTTTCCAAAGAAATAGGAAGAATATTTACCTGATCATGCTGAAAAATACCTGGAGGTTCTACAAGAATATATGTATTTATAGCTTCCTCCTGGTCAAGTTCAGATTCCATCTCAGGCTCAAGTCCTGGTGGACCCTCAACTGGAACGGGTGATTCTTGGGTTCTTGCTTCCACCATGCAAGTCCCTACACTTTCTGGTTCATCCTCTGAATCTTCTAATGTACCAGTAAATTGTGGTGGTCCCTGGGGCTTAGTGCAATCCCCTACACCTGTAGAATCATCTCCTATGCATGCTTCTTCTGTAATATATGCAACAATAATATTAGAAAAATTAGGACCATCAATAACACTATCATCACAAAATAAAAAATGAGAAGGGTCCTGTAGTGCTTCAGAATCTTCTTCTTGAGCTGAAAAATTTAGAAATGAGTTTTGAACAAGAACTTCAGGGGAAATGCATGCTGTAGGTGCCCTATTTTTGATGTTTTCTTCTTCTTCTTCCACCAAATGTGCAAGATCACTTGAAGAAGGACTTGGCCATGCACTAGGGTCATCTTGAACTGATATAAACTCAACTCCGGGGCTGTTTTGAATGGGAAAATGGGATGCTGGAAATTTTTCAGAAAATTCGGCATCTGGAGTATTTAAACTTGACACAACCTCTTCATTCCCCAAAGTTAATGCATAATCATAGCCCTTAAAATCTTGAGTAACTTAAGAAGATGATTGTTCTATTTGCATTTGATTAATTTGTATAATTTGTTGTAACATCTCTATCATCCTTTGTTGTTGAGCCTCATTCTCATTAGGATTCTCAAAGCCTCCTTGGTTAGTGTGGAACTCCTGTTGATCTTGAAATGTGACATAAGGTTGCTGAAAATTAAGAGTAGGCTGTGAGTTATGAAATGGGAACTGTTGGGGCTGCTCAAATGGTTGAATGAGCTGATTAAACTGCTGAAAATGTAGCTAGAATGATGGTTGAATTTGCTGAGAATTGAAGCCCTGGAAATCCTGGATCTGAGGTTGAGTTGGTGGTGGTGAAAAATGAAAATGAGTGGGCTGGAAACTCTAATTTTGTGGTTGGAAATTTTGGTTGCAAGGCTGAAATTGCTGTGGAAATTGATATGGTTGTTGGAAATTCGAATTAACTTGGTGCCCTTGCTGAATTCCTTGAAAAGGTAATTGATTTTGTTGATAGGGTTGCTGAAATTAGGGCTGAAATTGCTGAATTGGTTGCTCAAAATTTTGGAATTGTGGCTGCCCATTCGGAGTTTACTGGAAATTTGGTTGACTTGACTGAAAATTTTGGAATGATGGTTGAACTTGTGGCTGCAAAAACTGATTTGCTTGCTGGAAATTCGAATAGGGCTGCTGAAATTGTTGATTTGGTGGCTGATTGAAAGGTTGGTTCTACTGAAATTGTGGGAAAGATTGACATTGTGGCTGCCCTTGCTGAAATTGGTAGTTTGGTTGCTGGTAAGTAGATGAGAACATTTTGAACTGGCAGTCCTGTCACAAAGCAAACAAGAAGAATGGCAGCAACTGTATACAAAAGATAAAGCACAAGAAAATAGAATCAAATGATATGCCCATAAGCACACAAGCAAAAATCAAACAACTCAACTAGTAGTTCCCCGGCAACGGCACCAAAAATTTTAATGCACCCTAACTAGGTGTCACGATATGGGTCTCAAAATTTAGATATGTGTAAGCTGGAAATCATTTTTGCAATCAAAGAATGAAAACGTAGTAAAAGGGTCACAGGTCGTATTTTTCCTAGGACTAGTTGAGATTGTTTGATTCGAGCTCGAGTTTATGTGTCATCGAATGTTTTCGGGTTTCAAATGAAATCTGGGTTTGGTTTCAATTAGACATGAAAACTTAATGAAAAGAAAAGACTTAACTAGATGAATTTAATCTAGGTAATGGCAATTGATAACTTAACCAATGAACAACTCAATCAAACCAATGCCAATTTGCAAAAATTCGGAAATCAAACTACTGCCAACTGATATATTGCACTGCAGCTTGTGTTTAACCTCGGGAATTACCACTCAAGCAAACCTAATGGGAAACAAGTGGAACAAAACAATTTTGACAATTCTCGGTTGAACCAACTGCTAGCACTTAAAGCCTAATTGCAGAGTTGCAACTTGATACTAATGCCGAAATGAGAATTAGAATTCAGTAACAAACTAGAAAAGAAACAAACTGATTTCAATTTCCATAGCACACTACAAATTGCATTCAACTTGACACAAACTAGTGCTGAAATTCCACTTGAAACATTGTGCAGAATTTGAGTAAACTTGCTACCAAAATGGATAAAGCTTATGTGCCAAATCTGGAGTGCCAAGCTAATATTGACAATTCAGCAATAAAACTAATCGACCAAGCTTGGAAAACAAAGCTATCAGTGACATGATCTACTGAAATAAATGAAACACTGCCACAATCAAGCAAGGGACTGATCAATTCAGAATATGTTCTTGATGCATAAATGAATTGCAATAGTGCAGAAATGAAGTTCAAACCTTTAGAATTCGAATGCAGCAACAAATGGATGCAAGGTCAAACAAGCAACTGATGTGAAACAAAATGAATGTGAAGCAAACAAATTTCAGAAATGCTATGCATGAAGAGTGAAGAAATTCAGAAATGGGAACAGAATTTCAGAATTGAATGGAGGAATTCATGACATGAACCTACTGCTGAATCAAATTCAGCAATAACCAGCTGCAGTCTTGAGTTATTGCTTGATGTGAAGCAATCAGATTGACTGCAGATTTCCCAAGCAATTGAAATCAAAACCCAGAATTCAGAGCTCAACTGATGTGCAGGAATGATCTTGAAGGAAGCAATGAAATGCAAAGACATTTTTGGTAGAAATTGCAGAAATAAAACCGAACTCACAGAATTGGGAGTAATTGCAGAAATTCATATAGGATGCTTTGTAAATGAAACAACTACACTGTAATTTCAGAAGATAAATCTTAAGCTAACCTACACAAAATTCAGGAACTCAATGAAAAGGAAATTGGTAAGCTGGACACAAGCTGATACGCTGAAACAGACTGATACACAAAGGCAAAAACTGATACGCAAGCATGAAATTGCAAAGCAAATGAAATTAAGTGAAGTATTAACTCAACAAGCTAGCTAACTAATGAAAGAACAGATTCGAACAACTAATGAAAACAGAAACAATTCGGAAAGGTAAACTACAGCAGCTAAAATAAAATTCAGAAACGAAACAACATTCAGAAATGAAATTACAACTAGAAATAGAATTACAATAAGAAAACTAAGCCCCAATCACTCCCTTAGCTCAAGTACTCCTTGTTCGTCACACAAGGGCAAGCCTCGAACCCGTAAGCTTCATAAATCAATGGGAAAACTTAATCTGCGATCAAATCCAGCTCAGCTTGCTTAAATCTGAAATTTCCATTCGAATTCCTTCAATTCAGCTGTGTCCGCGTGCGATGGTGAGTTGGGGATGATCTGAGCACTCTAGGGAACCGCTCCAGATAGCTCAGGTGGAAGGAAGTGGAGCACAGTCGATCCAAAGGCAGCAAATGGCAGAACTGCGGAAACCTCTCAACAGCTCTGTTTCTTGGGCAATTCTGAACTGGAAACTTCACGGATGATCTTCCCAATGACCTAGCACTTGATCTAAACAAGGAATTGAGGGGTCGCGCCCCTTAGATGAAGAAAAACTGAAGAAAAAAAATGAAGAACACGCGAAGAAGGAAGCTTGCGGCGAAGACGCGACGAAGCTGCAGTGTGGAGAAGTGTTTGATTAAATACTTAGGAATAAACGGCTGAGATTGATATGGATGAATCCAACAGTTGAAACTTCTCCAATCTGAACCAAACTTTGATGATGTTGATCAAGGGTCAGGATCTGCCTCCCAGTAGCTCGGATCCTCCAAATTTACAACGGATGGTCCAGATCAACCTAATCTTTGAATGGACAGTCTAGAACCCTCTTGGCTTGATCCAACGGTGGGATGATCTCTGATTTGGATGAAAATCTCAAATCTTGACCTCAGTGCTTGATCAGCCCTAGCCCTAGCTCGGATCGCCACAGATGGTCCTAGATGGCTCAGATCTAGCCATTTTTGAATCGGACAGCCCAGATTAACCTGAAACGTGATCACTCGATCCGGGTCCACTTCCGACTCAAGTTTGGCCTAGCCTGACCTAGGTCCATGATCTTTTCATGCCTACAAAAATAGATCAAAAATTTAGTGGTCAAATAATTCAAAAAATATCAAGATTTGCAATTAAGTCCAAAATAGAAGTAAGTCCTAGAACCTATGGTAAATTCACAATTAAGCAAGAAAAACATGGGTCAAACATGGATTTTGGCATCTGAAATAACCAATAAAATAGCACTTATCAATGGCGTGGTGCTACATTCTGGCATTTATGTCGAATGTATTGCAACATCAGCATCAGGTCATGCCCACTGCTTATGCAATGATGCTAAACCTCAAGGAGCTCTTCGGGCACCAGGGTCGGGCTACTAGGTAGGTTGCGATGAAGAACCTGATGATGACTACTATGGTCGAAGGGACACCCGTTAGGGATCATGTCCTGAAAATGATGGCTCACCTCAATGAGATTGAGGTACTGGGAGCACAAATCGACGGGGAAACCCAGGTCGATATTATACTCCAGTCTCTGCCTAGGAGTTTTGAGTAGTTCCGGCTCAACTATAACATGAACAAGCATGAGTATATGTTGGGAGAACTGCTAGGAGAACTCCAGGCGGCAGAGAGCCTATTTTGTCAGAGCTCGCAGGCCTTGGTTACTCAGAAGGTTTCTACTTCTGTGTCGAAAGGCAGGAAGAAGAAGAAACAAGGTGGGTTCAAGAAGGCAACAACGGCAGTACCGCAGGGACCTCGGACTGGCGTGAAGAAGCCGAAAGGCAAGTGCTTCACGTGTAAGGCGAACTGTCCCCGTCATCAAGACAAAGGTATTTGTTTGTGCTTAGTCGTTGAAACATGTTTAGCGGTGCTATCTACCAGTACCTGGTGCGTAGATACAAGAGCCACTGATCATGTCTGTAATACTCTGCAGGGGTTCTAGAAAACCCGTCGGCTAGCTGATGGGAAAATTATGGTCTACATGGGCAATGCTACGAAGGTGGCAGCAGTTGCAGTGGGAGATTTTTATTTATCATTTGAGAGAAATAAAGTGTTGGTCTTGAGAGATTGCTTATATGTACCTTCTTTTAGAAAGAATTTAATTTCGGTTTCTAAATTAATAAAGGATGGATATTCTATTGCTTTTAATAACAGAGTTGTTATAAAGAGAAATAGAGAGATTATCTATTCGGGTACTATGGTTGGCAATCTGTATACTCTAGAACCAAAGACTCTCACGATGCAAATAGAGGTCAATAGCTCATCATCTAACCTAAATAACAAAAAGGAGTCTTCTAAGATGAACCAGACATATCTTTGGCACCTTAGGCTTGGTCATATTAATCTTAATAGGATTCAAAGGTTGATAGCTGATGGGCCCTTGGGTTCATTGGTGGTAGAAGACTTCCCGACCTGTGAGTCCTACTTGGAAGGTAAGATGACCAAGAGGCCTTTCAAGGCTAAGGGGTACAGGGCCAAACAAGTGTTAGAACTAGTTCATTCTGATTTGTGTGGTCCCATGTCCATCCAGGCTAGAGGCGGCTTTGAATACTTCATCACTTTTATTGACGATTATTCAAGGTATGGATACATTTACCTGATGCGCTGTAAGTCTGAGTGTTTTGATAAGTTCAAAGAATTCAAGGCTGATATGGAGAAACATCGAGGTAAAAGTATCAAGACATTGTGATCAGATCGTGGTGGCGAATACCTCTTGAGTGAGTTTAGGACCTATTTATCAGAGGCTGGGATTCAGTCCCAGTTGACTGCACCCGGTACGCCCCAACAGAACGGAGTGGCAGAAAGAAGGAATAGAACTCTTATGGAAATGGTTAGGTTAATGATGAGCTACTTTGACTTACCTGATTCGTTTTGGGGATATGCTATGGAAACGACAGCATACATTCTGAACTTGGTACCATCTAAGTCAGTCCCTTCTACTCCCACAAAACTGTGGACTGGGCTAAAGCCTAGTCTAGGATATGTTCGGATTTGGGGTAGTCCAACACATGTGCTGAAGGGAGATACTGATAAGTTGGAATCTCGTACGAAAGTACGTCTGTTCGTAGGTTATCCTAAAGGAACGAAAGGTGGTATGTTCAATAGTCCTAAGGACCATAAGGTAATCGTTAGCACGAATGTCAGATTCTTAGAAGAAGACTATGTGATGAACCACAAGCCCAGGAGTAGACTAGTACTTGAAGAGTTTAGAGGGGACGTTCCGACCTTAGAACCAACTGTACAAGAGGATATATCATAAGTCACTGCACCGCGTGTCACAGAAGATACACAGGTGGTACCTCATCGCAGTGGGAGGGTTGTTAGACAGCCTGAGAGGTTCATGTTTTTGGGAGAGTCTTCAGACTTGGTCCATGGTAAACATGAGCCGGATCTCTGGACCTATGACGAGGCCCTCCAAGATAAGGATGCAGATTCTTGGCAAAGGGCAATGAACTCTGAGATATAATCAATGGATTCTAATCATGTCTGGGAGCTAGTAGAACCACCCAATGGTGTAAAAGCCATTGGATTCAAGTGGATCTACAAGAGAAAGAGAGGATCAGATGGGAAGGTTGAGACCTTCAAAGCTAGGCTTGTTGCGAAAGGGTATACTCAGAAAGAGGGTATCGATTATGAAGAGACCTTTTCACCAGTAGCCATACTTAAGTCTATCCGGATTCTCTTATCTATTGCCACTCATATGGACTATGAGGTATGATAGATGGACGTCAAGACAGCTTTCCTTAACGGAAGTCTTAAGGAGACCATCTACATGAAGCAACCAGAAGCGCCTCAAATAGGGCTTCTATGGCGCTATCAGTCAGTTGGAGAAAGATCAACTGCTGAAACCAGGCTCGGACTTGAGCCCTATAACTGTTCGTCGGGTCTGGAACGAGCTCACAACGGAAGAGAAGGAACTATAGGATCCTCCCTGACCTGGGCCCTGGCTCCCTGGTTGCTCCTTGCCTGCTGCACTTTCTTTTTCTTTTTCAATTTTTTCTCATAGGTCCGCGGACATCATATGTTTTGAGTAATTTCTTGCCCCCCTTAAAATGTTTTGTCTCCGGCTAGTGCCCTACTTCAAAGTGAGAGTCGCGGTTCCCCTCTGCCCTAAGCGGCTAGGGGGCAAACAACCACATCTAAAGAAACAAGGGTTCCACGAGGGTAGTAGGGTTTTGCAGCTCTTGGCTGGGCATGTGCAGCTCCGAGGCCAAGCCTACTCACCGAGAGGCAGTAGGGTTTTACAGCTCTTGGCCAGGCATGTACAACAGGGTTTTACAACTCTTGGCCGGGAATGTGCAGCTCTGAGGACAAGCCTACTCACCGAGAGGCCGTAGGGTTTTACAACTCTTGGATGGGCATGTGCAGCTCTGAGGCCAAGCCTACTCACCGAGAGGCAGTAGAGTTTTACTACTCTTGGCCGGGCATGTGCAGCTCCGAACCAAACCTACTCTCCGAGAGGCAGTAGGGTTTTACATGTGCAGCTCCAAGGCCAAGCCTACTCACCGAGAGACAGTAGGGTTTTACAGCTCTTGACCAGGCATATGCAGCTCCGAGGCCAAGTCTACTCACCGAGAGGCAGTAGGGTTTTACAGCTCTTGGCCGGGCATGTGCAGCTCCGAGGCCAAGCCTACTCTCCGAGAGGCAGTAGAGTTTTATACATGTACAGATTCGACACTTTCCACGTAATATTTCGTTTATTCTTTTTATTTATTGAATTGCAAGGCAGTGTAAATAAAGAATACAGCAGGCAAGCAAACAACTTAATACCTTACCGAGTACGATAAGAGTGGAGATGGTTGACGTGTCATTGCCTTTCCAGCCCCTTGCCTTTATTGTCTTCTAGATAATAGCTACCCCCGGAGAGCTTTTTGACGATCGTCCCACTGCGGCTCCAGCTTCCCAGGGTCGTCGACCGGCTTGATCCTTTTCCAGACCTTGTCACCGACCTCAAAGCTCCGGGCGATCACCCGGCGATTATAGGCTTGATGCATCCTTCGTCGATACGCTTCCAACCGAGCTACAGCTTTATCCCGCACCTCGGAGATGAGGTCTAGGTCAATCAATCGCTCTTGATCGTTGTCCTCCTTGTGATAGTATTGCCGCCGGGCAGACTCCTCCCCTACCTCCACTGGGATTACGACCTCAGCCCCGTTTTCCAGTTGGAAAGGGCTTTTGCCTGTTCCTTCCCGGGAGTGGTATGGTAGGACCACAGGATGCTAGGGAGTTCGTCGACCCAGCTGCCCTCCACGTGATCTAGCTTTATCTTGAGTCCCCGCAAGATTTCCCGATTGACGACCTCAGCCTGTCCATTGCCTTGCGGGTAGGCTGCTAAGGTAAACGCCTGTCGAATGCCCAACCCCTCGCACCATTCTTTTAGCTTGCGTCTTGAAAACTATCTTCCATTATCCGATACCAGCTTGTGGGGGATGCCATACCTGCAGACGATGTCCCTCCATAGGACTTTCATCACCACAACCTCCGTGATGTTCGCCAGGGGCTCCGCTTCTACCAATTTGGAGAAATAATCGACGAGGACTAGCAGGAAGTTTTTCTGCTGTGTCCCAATGGGGAAGGGGCCTACAATGTCCAATCCCCACTGATCGAAAGGGCAAGACACTGTAGAGACTCGCAAGGGCTCGGTCGGTCGGTGAGTCACGTGTTGATGTCTCTGACAGGCTTCACACCCGGCCACAAACTTGAGAGCATCTGCCTGGAGGGCAGGCCAAAAGTACCCTGCCAAAATGATCTTCCTAGATAGGGACCTTCCCCCGATGTAACTCCTGCATATGCCCTCATGTACCTCCCTCATCACATAATCGACCTCCTCTGGCTCGACACATTTGAGGAGAGGTCGCGCAAAGACCCTCCTGTACAGTTGATCGCCGACCAGCGTGAATTTGGCCGCCCGGCGGCAGAATAACCGTCTTTCTTGGTCCATACTTGGGACGGTCCCACTGCGCAGGAACCTCGCATATGGCTCCCTCCAATCGGTTCTGGTGTCGTCCCCGGCTTCCTCTCCAATCTGCGCTATTGTCTCCTCCATGGTACTAGGTTCATTTAGCCGCCAGGTGGAGATAGAGCTAGTCAGCTTGTCTAGCTCATCAGCCCGAACATTGTCAGCCCTGGAGATCTTCTGTAAGATAACCTCCATGAAGGAGGCCTTCAACTGTTCGTAAAGGGCTACATATCTCTGTAGGCGCTCACACCTGACTCCAAAGTCGCCCTTTATCTGCTGCGCCACAAGCTGAGAGTCTGAATATACAGTAACCTGACTAGCCCCCATGTGCTTAGCTGCTTGCAGGCCTGCCAGGATCACCTCGTACTCAGCTTCATTGTTGATTGCTTTGAAGTGGAGTCGGATGGACAAATGTAATGTGTCTCCCCGAGAGGAAACCATTAACACTCCATCCCCGTTGTGTTGGCTGTTGGAGGACCCATCCACATAGAGCTTCCACATCCCTTCGACCTCGGTCTCTGGGACGGTCTCCAGCATGAAGTCTGAGAGGGCTTGTGCCTTGACAACGACACGAGGCTGATATTCAATGTCATATTCACTTAATTCCGTCGTCCATTTGATCAATCGGCCCGAAGCTTCGGGGTTAGTCAGGACTCGTACGAGCAGGCTGTTGGTGAGGACCATGATGGGGTGTGCTAAGAAATATGGCCTTAACCTCCGGGCCATTAAGACCAGGGCATAAGCCAGTTTCTCCATCATGGTGTATCGCGTTGCGGTATCTTTTAGGAGATGTCTGAAAAAATATATGGGTTATTGCACCCTGTCTGTGGCCGACAGGTAGACAAACAAGGTCTCTCCATCCACCGGTTTGTAGAGGATGGGGAGGGTGGTGAGATAAGTCTTCAAATCTGCGAAGGCTTTCTCACACTGTTCATCCCACTCGAACTTAACTGTCTTTCTCAGAATCTTGAAGAATGACAAGGTCTTATCTGTGGATTTGGAGATGAATCTGGGCAGCGCCGTGATTCTTCCATTCAACCGCTGCACCTCCTTGAAGTTGCGAGGGGGCGACATATCCAGAATAACTTTTACTTTTTCCGAATTTGCCTCGATCCCCCTCTCTGTCACCATGTAACCCATGAACCGGCCGCTTTTTACCCCGAACAAACACTTAGCGAGGTTCAATTTCAGCATATTGGACATTAGGGTGGCGAATGTTTCTTCCAAGTC
Organism: Boesenbergia rotunda; assembly: GCA_024364735.1. Taxonomy (NCBI): domain Eukaryota; kingdom Viridiplantae; phylum Streptophyta; class Magnoliopsida; order Zingiberales; family Zingiberaceae; genus Boesenbergia; species Boesenbergia rotunda. Next base: position 639,613 of record JAGFNQ010000887.1, on the reverse strand, counting down.
GACTATCATGTCACTTCCCTTATCAGTCTTGACTAGGATATCGTCCACATACACCTCGATGTTTCTCTCGATCTGGTGCCTGAAGACTTTGTTCATCATCCGCTGGTATGTGGCACCAGCGTTACGCAAGCCAAAAGGCATGACGTTATAATAATACGTCCCGTCGGCCGTCACAAAACTGACTTTCTCCTGGTCCTCGGGAGCAAGCGGGACTTGGTGGTAGCCTTGATAGGCATCCAACATTGAGATAAACTCACAGCCGGCTGTAGAGTCTACTAACCGGTCTATCCGAGGCAGGGGATAACAATATTTGGGCAGGCTTTATTCAGGTCACGAAAGTCGATGTAGACCCGCCATTTACCTCCCGGCTTAGGGATAAGGACTACGTTAGCCAACCAGGCTGGGAATTGAACTTCTCTGATATGCCCGACTTTTAACAACTTCTACACCTCGTCTTGGATAGCCTTATCTTACTCTGGCGCAAAGTGCCTTTGTTTCTGCTTCATAGGCTGGGCTCCCGGGGTAACATGCAGATGATGCATGGCCAACGCTAGTGGAACCCCTTTGATTTCTTCGACTGCCCAAGCGAAAACATCTTTGTGGCTCCGCAGGCAATCTACAAGACGACTTCTTAGTTCCGACGTAAGGTGAGGGCGATCCGCGTAACTCCCCATCCATGTTGAGGGTGAATCTGAACTTCCTCACTCTTGACCTCCCTCCTTTCTTCCTTGGGTCTTTTGTCTTCTCGCGGGTCGGCGAGATCCACTTGCAAGACTTTGCGAAATTTCGGTAAGTCCCTGTAAGTGGAATCTAGGTTGATCGTGAGGGTCTCCCTTTAATCCAAGGCCCCTCGTGGCGAATCGAAGGATTCCACTGGTGGATGCCGGGGCGTTTCTTCGATGGTGGTAGCTCTTCGGCGATCAAGTTCCTCCTTCGCCAGGGTCATGGGTTCTCCCACTGGATCTACCATCAGTGCTCCTTCGGGTGCTTTACTCGATTTCCCACAGACGGCGCCAAACTTGTTCTGGAAGGAATCAACGTCGACGGTCCGTCACCAGTGTTCAGCCCACGCGGATGTTGACGTTATGGGAGGAACTCCACGCCCTGCGAGATCAACACGAGCGTTAGAGGAACACGCCGGAGGTTGTCCGGCGGAGCCCACTCCAACTCTCAAGTCAGTGCCTCGATGGAGAGGAAAAGTATAAGGCAGAAAGATGTATCAGTAGCAGAGAATGCATAACCCCCTTATCGGAGGGGTTGAACTACCTTTTATACCTGCAACAGCCATCCACGAGTCCCCACGATCTTCGCCACGTCCCCGTGATTATCGATTACTGGTTCACCCTGGTAACGGTCGCCGTGATTCTTCAATTCGAGTCATTGTGATGATTAAAACCTTTGTAGTCGTTGATCATGGGTAGTAATTACTCTGTCATAATGGATGAGAATGACCCGTCGATCCGAGAAAAACGGACCTTTGCTTGAGTGTTCCTTGGGCCCCATTACCCCGAGGTGATCCTGAGGTTCGTTGGCCCGGGGGTCCTGGGCATTCATCTCTCCAAGGTTCTCCCGGGGACCTACCCCCAAGGTGAACTCGGGGGTGTGTCTTCCTGAAGCTATCTTCGGATTATAACTACTCGAGTCGGTCTCCGGGTCCTCTCTCCTGAGAGGGTCTCGGGTGTCCCGCCAAGGGAGTCATTCCGGCATGGTGGCTTTTGCCATGCAGCTTCTTCAGCCCCCGTGTCCGCGACAGGGTACTCAACCCCATCAAAAATTATTTAAATTTCATTAAAATTACTTTAAAATTGTTGTAGAAGCTATTTAAGATATGTAAGTGCATTGAATCAAGAGGTATTTTCAAGATAAAATTACTGATGGAGCCATTTGATTTTTATTTTTTTTATTTTTTATTTTTTGAAAAAGGGGCAACATTTGATGTTTCTCTTAATTTGGGGTGCCCTTTTGATTTTTGAAAAAAAGTGATGTTGATGTTCATTGACTGCTTATTGGTATAAAATCACACAAATGGGACATCTTTCAGTCTGAGATCATGATCTAGTGAGTCAACGAAGAGCAAATGTCGCGGAGAAGATTGCAGGTGACACTAGGATGAGAGGGTTGCCAAGAGATCCTATGGGCACTCAACAAAAGGGATTAGAATGGGCATTTAGGTTGGACTCAGTGTGACCACTCCGACATTCAATTAGTACAAGGGCTAGAAGAATATAAAAGTTGTGGCATAGTCAAGTTTAGAAGGTTGTGTGTGCATACCTACTTGCAGGGCCAAATTACCTTTTATAGATGTAGCTATTCTCTCACGTCCTTCACATGCTCTGAGATGAACGCTTGCATTGCCCACGTCTTCCGGGAGAAACAGTTACGTTACTCATGTCCTTCAAGAGGTAATGGCTATATTGTTTGCATCTACTAGGGGCAGCGGATCAACAAGCCACGTGAGATGCAAGTCCCGCCTGAGGGAATCAGGAAACTGAGATGAGAGGGAATCAACTAACCGAGCTCTTGGAGTTAGGTGACTGAGTTGTTGGAATCAGGCTCTCAAGCTAATGGATTCAGGTTCCTGAACCGATGGAATTGGGTTCTTGAGTCGATGAAAATTAGGTGGCTGGAATGTTGGAATTGGGTGACCAGGTAGTTGGAATCAGGTGATCGAGTCGTTGGAATAAGGTTCTTGAGCTCATGGAGTCAGGTGACAGGGCTATTGGAGGTGGGTGGTGCAACTATGTTAATTTCTAACTCGATTTGATATATTCGACTTACACTTGACTTCACTTTTGACCAAGCACCTTACCCCAAACCCTACCATGTGTATGCTCCTATGATCTTTGCCATATCACAAGCCTCCCCTTGAGTCTAGTCAAAGGAGGCCCTAGTTCGATTGACTGGTGTGCAGTTCGACTATCACCTAAAACTTGGGACTGTAGTGTGACCCCACTCTACCACATTACTATCCATACACCTCAGTAATAAGCTAGTTAGACGTCATTAAAGAGGGAGATTCGTGTGATTGTTTATTGTAGTCATGATTGGTCAGCCACATCAACCATTAATGTGAGCCGATCTAAGGTTGACACGCGCCAACATTATGTCGAGGAATCAACTCGAGGTGATTGTTGAGATCCTAAGGATTCAAGCCCGTGATCCAATGGGCGCGGTATCCCACCTTTTTGCCTCCAAGATTCGACGGTCGAGACTCATACACTAGGCTTTATTAGGTTAGTGAGGGGAGAATGTTGTTGCTTTCTTCATTGTCCTTTCCAAGCTCTAGCAGCGGCAATTTTCTACAACGCCTCGAACTTCTTGCTTTCTTGTATGTTCCTTCACCTTTCTTATGCTCCAACACTCATAGTTTTTTTGTCTTCCCCTCTCCCTAACTTTTTCTGTTGTCCATGGTGACTAAAAGATTTCCACTCTCTGGTACAACTTGATGGTGTCTAATTTTAATCGAGGGTGGCTCGGACCAACTACGATTGCAGTTTGAAATTCCTACCGACCATTGAATAATAATTCCGAATGCTCTTGACAAACCTTCTCTCCCTTGCTAGCTTTGTCATATTTTTAAGGGTCAGTTATTAGGCAACCTTAGATTTTCAATCCCACAGTTCTTTCCCAAGGTCTCTCAATACTTCCACATTCACTTTCATCAATTGGCCCCTAACATTTTTCGACTACTCTACGGGTAGTCATTATCCTTCATTTGTACTGAACTCTCCTCATGCCCCGAGCCTTCCATTACTTATTCTAACCAACGAAAATAGATGTCAGGATCTTCACTTCGTAGTGAGACCTTCCAGTAGCTCCCTAGGCGAGATGCCAGCTTCACACAATGAAAGTCTTATTATCTATTTATCCAACCTCCTCAATTCGCTGGCCAACTGGCTGGCAAATGGAATTGCCTAAGCCATAGAGTTAGGATCAATACAAGTCAGAGCCCACTTATATCACAACAACAGACACTTTATTCGATCCTTAGTTTGACATCAAACTTATGCACGAGGAGGGCCTTCTCTATCGCTTCTGTTTGAGCCCGATTACGTCGAGCTCCATGCTTCTTTTGGTAAGAGTTTTCCACTTTCAGTCATATGTGATTGCTAATTGAAGGTTTGCCACTTTGTGTAGCTCGAACAATGTGGAGAGCTTCTCTCAATAAGTCTCTCAAGTTGGCCGGGTCTGAACTAGAGGACCAAGGTGCTCTACCTATTGGTTCTTCAGGCGATACGACTGCGAACACAGGGGAGCTACTGTTGGGATCTACAGGCGACATAAACACAAAAACGCAGCGGAACAAGATCCCACGAGCGATCCATACGAAAGAAAACTCGTACAAAGTATATCTATCTAATAGATTTATCTACTATTTATAACTTTGGAGCGTGCCCTTACGTTTATCCCACTCGTCCAAGCGCCGCCAGATCTCTTGCACGTTCAAGTGTCCGTGCCTCTATTCGTATCCACACGAACACGATATCTCTACTTCGAAGAAGAACTACCTTAGTTGTGCTAGCAACTTGAGGTAGTTCACAAAACACCAAGAACCTAAGATGTGAGTTTCGGCCAAGATGGAGAAGAGAAGGAAGAGGGGAAAGAAAATGACAAATTGTCATCCAAATGACAAGGGAAAAACTCTTTTATACTCATATCATGAGGAGTTTTTGCCTTTTAAACTTCCCTTAATTAAACATTTTAATGTAACTCTCGAACTTTTCATGTAATACTCTAATGGTGAGAAACTCTCCATCTTCCTCTCTAATTAATTCATTAAACATTTTAATGAATTAATATTTCATCCAAATGTGGTTGACTCTAATCTAAATGAGTTTAACTCAAATTAGATCTCAATCCATAATCCAATTGGATTCACTTGAGTCTAACTCAATTAATCCAATTCCAATTAAATCTTAGCCAAATCAAGATCAATTAATCTCCGAAGCATTGTGTCCTTAGTATGTGACCCAATAGGCTCTCGTAACGTTGGCAATGTGTCTAAACCAATTTAGACACAAAAGCAATGAGCGGCATCTAGCAATGCATCAATGCTACCCAAGTAACAAGAAAGTCGAGATCCGACTTAACCTCCGTGACTATGGCAATGTATGACCTTGTCCTTCTATCCTTGATATCTAGATTGACCAATGAGGCATAGACCGTGTCATCCTCAATCAATCTTGCGTTTCTTGATCCCCGAGTAGACTCACTCAAACAAATGAGCTCAATATCTCATATTGACTCATTCGAGCATGGCCATGCATTTTAGCAGTCCTACCCGATCAAGGGGCCCACAGATATCACTCCCGTCATATGGGAGGGATAGATCCCATCTACATCACTCACATCCCTCCGCATAATTTATTACATACCCAGTGATCGCCTTTATAGTCCACCCTGTTATGGGTGACGTTTGACGATACCAAAGTACATAACTCCTTATGTAGGGAACCGTAGTGAATTCAGGTCTAAGGACTATTCATACCAATAGTCACATGAGAAAGTTTATGACACTCATATGACAATCTATGAAACTTTCTCATGACGGGTCATTCAGTACACATTCTCCAATGTATACCCATGTGTCAACTTGATATCACATATCCATGACTTGTGAGCTCAAGTTATCAGTTGACCTACATGCTAGTCTCCATGTATTAATATTGTCCTTGAATATTAATACTTGACTAGGAATGGTTTAGAGTAGTGTTCTCTACATTAACTCACTATCGATTCAACCAATCGATATAATGTAGATAAGAACCTACTACCCAAGGATATTATTATACTTAGTTATTTGGCACAAATACAAAGTAAGTATAATAACCAAACATGCTTTTATTAATGATAGAATATGATACAAAAATATCCCTAGTCAATCATCACATAATTGGCTCTAGGGCTCCTACTAACAATCTCCCACTAGCACTAGTGTCAATCACTGCAATATCTAATACCCAGTGACCTGGTATGACCATCATGCTTCTTTTGTGCCAAAGCCTTGGTCAAAGGATCTGCGATGTTAGAATCAGTGTGTACTCTGCATATTCTCACATCTCCTCTATCGATGATCTCTCGAATGAGATGGAAGCGCCGTAGTATGTGTTTGGTCAGCTGATGAGAGCAAGGTTCCTTAGCCTGCGCAATAGCCCCATTGTTGTCACAATAGAGGTCTATCGGGTCTGCTATGCTAGGAACCACACCAAGCTCTGTAATGAACTTCCGGATCCAAACAGCCTCTTTTGCCGCCTCTGACGCGGCAATATACTCGGCCTCTGTTGTAGAATCTGCGACTGTGTCCTGCTTCGAGCTCTTCCAGCTCACAGCGCCACCATTCAGGCAAAATACATACCCTGACTGCAATCTGAAATCATCCCTGTCTGTTTGGAAGCTTGCGTCACTGTAACCCTTTACAGCTAGCTCCTCATCGCCTCCAAATATCAAGAAATATTCTTTCGTCCTTCGTAAGTACTTAAGAATATTCTTGACAGCTGTCCAGTGACATTCACCTGGATCTGACTGGTACCTGCTCGTCATGCTCAAAGCATACGAAACATCTGGACGAGTACATAGCATGATGTACATGATAGACCCTATAGCGGATGCATAAGGGATCTGATCCATACGGTCTCTCTCCTCCTTAGAAGAGGGACATTGAGTCTTCGAAAGACTCACACCATGTGACATTGACAGAAATCCCTTCTTGGAATTCTGCATGGCAAAACGATTAAACACCTTGTCAATATATGTACTCTGACTTAAGCCAAGCAATCTCTTAGATCTATCTCTATAGATCTTAATGCCTAGGATATAGGCTGCTTCACCTAAGTCTTTCATTGAGAAGCAATTCCCAAGCCACATCTGCACAGACTGTAGTGAAGGGATATCATTCCCAATGAGGAGTATGTCATCTACATACAAGATCAGGAAGATAACTGTGCTCCCACTAACCCTCTTGTAGACACAGGGTTCCTCTTCATTCTTGATGAAACCAAACGCTTTGATTGCATCATCGAATCGAAGATTCCAGCTTCGAGAAACTTGCTTTAGCCCATACATGGACCTTTGCAACTTACATACCTTTCCAGCATGCTCTGGATCTACAAAACCCTCAGGTTGTGTCATGTACACATCCTCGAGTAGATTCCCATTTAGGAATACAGTTTTGACATCCATGTGCCAGATCTCGTAATCATGGTAAGCTGCAATAGCAAGCAGGATCCGAATAGACTTAAGCATCACAACTGGGGAAAAGGTTTTATCATAGTCGATACCATAAATCTGCTTGAAACCTTTAGCTACCAATCGCCCTTTGTAGGTATGCATGAGTCTATCCATGTCAGTCTTTCTTCTAATGACTGATGGACCCGAACTAGGTGTCACAAATGTGGGTCTCAAAATTTAGATATGTGAAAAATTGAAAACCCTTTTTGCTAGTAAATATAAAAACGTAGTAAAGGGGCCACAGGTCGTATTTTTCCTAGGGATAGTTGAGGTGGCTTGATTCGAGCTCGAGTTTATGTGTCGTTGATATTTTTGGGTTTCAAATAAAATCTGGGTTTGGTTTGCAATTCAGAAATGAAAGCACAAAGAAGAGGGAGAAACTTAACCAAGCAAATTTAAACTAAGTAATGGCAATTCATGGACTCAACCAATGAACATTTAAATCAACCAAAGCACTTAACCAATTTTGGAAAATAAATCTGATTTCAAACTCTACAACACACTAAAAATTTTATTCAACTTGACACCAACACCTGCCGAAACTGCTTTTGATACAAAGTGCAGAAATTGCAATGACTTGATACAAAGAATAGAAGACTCAAGTGCCAATAGCTGAACTAAATGCTTAAACTGCAAATTAGCAAATCAGAATGGACTGATCAATTCATATTGAAAAGAGAAGGATATTAATGAAGTGTTGTGCAGGGATAAGTGAAGAAATTTAGAACTCGAAAGCTAATAAATTCAGACACAAAACTAGATTGCAGAAATAATGCGCAGGAAATGCAGTAATGAAGTTCAGACTTTCAAAAATTGAATGCTGCAACACCTTGGATGAAAAATCCAGCAAAACAACTGAGATCAAATGCTATAGAATTCGAATGCAGAGCTTCACTGATACATTTCAGAAATGAAAACTGAGGATATGCAGAGATGGAATTAACCAGCAGAAATGGCACAGCTAAGTTGCAGAATTGGATGAAACATGCTGCAATGTAATATTCAGAGGAAAAACCACAGTTCAGAATCGATTCAAAAACAGACTAGATGCAAGAATGAATGCAAAACTTCAAATTTCGAATGCAGGAACATGAATTCAGTAACAATTCATTGATACACTAAAATTGATGCTCAGAAATCAGACTGATCAGTTCCAATACAATTCCCATTTCTGCAGGATCAAACCATGAATGCAGCAAGAATTCGATGCAGGGCATGAATGCATAAATTCAGAAACAAACCTAGTGCAGTTCTTCACAAGTAAAGCTGCAAAAGTCATGAACTAATACTTGGGAAGGTTTAGATAACTGATAATCACTAACAACCAATTCAAGAATTATCATTGATTCATGCAGAAATGGATTTGATACGTAAGCTAGAACTGATACGCATAAGAAAAGCTGATACAAAGTTCAGAAATAACCCGCTGCAGTCTTGAGTTGTTGCTTGATACAAAATAGAACAGATTACAACTGATTAAAAGCAAATGATGTGAAGTAATCAAATCGACTGCAGATTTCTTAAGCAATTGAAATCAAAACCCAGAATTCAGAGCTCAACTGATGTGCAGGAATAATCTTGAAGGCAGCAATGGAATGCAAAGACATTTTTGGCAGAACTTGCAGAAATAAAACCGAACTCGCAAAATTGGGAGTAATTGCAGAAATTCATATAGGATGATTTGTAAATGAAACAACTACACTGTAAATTCAGAAGATAAAACTTAAGCTAGCCTAACACAAAATTCAGGAACTCAATGAAAAGGAAACTGGTAAGCTGGACACAAGTTGATACGCTGAAACTAAATTGATACGCAAGCTGAACAAACTGATATTAAATGTAACTAGTCACTAACAAGAAATCTAACTAATTAGGACGCAAAATTGAAAACTAACAACTGAAGAAACAATTCAGAACAGAAATTAAGGCAGCTGATACAGAAATTCAGAAACAGAAAATGAACTGCAGAAATGAAATTACAGCTAACAAATTGAAAATGCACTAGTAAACTAAGCCTCAATCCCTTCTTTAGCTCAAGAACTCCTTGCCGTCACACAAGGGTAAGCCTCGAACTCGTAAGCTCCACAAACCATTGAGAATTTGTCTCTGCGAATCAAATCCGAGCTCAACTCTGCTCAACTCTGCTCAATCTGAAATCCCCATTCGATTCCTTCAATCCAACTACGCCCGATTGCGATGATGCTTGTGGATGATCCAAGAAATCCAGGGAACCCCTCCAGATAGCTCAGATTGATGAAGAAGGTGCACAATCGATACCAAAGGAAGCAATGGCAGAGCTGAGGAAACCTCACATCAGCTCTGTTTCTTGGGCAATTCTGAGTTGGAACTTCACCGAGAGACCTTCCCAATGACCTAGCACTTGATCTAAACAAAGAATTGAGTGGTCGCGCCCCTTAGATGAAGAAAAGCTGAAGAAAAATGAAGAACACGCAAGAACTGAGTTGCGGCGAAGAAGACGTGACACTGTGCCCTGTGCAGAGAATTTGATTAAATACTTTGAATCCAACGGCTGAGATTGTTTTGGATGGATCTAACGGTCGGATCTTCTCCAATCTGAACCAAACTTTGATGATGTTGATCAAGGGTCAGGATCTGCCTCCCAGTAGCTCGGATCTTCCAGATTTGCAACGGATGGCCCAGATCAACCTAATCTTTGAATGGACAGTCTAGAGCCCTCTGAGCTTGATTCAACGGTTGAATGATCTCTGATTTGAATGAAAGTCTCAGATCTTGACCTGAGTGCTTGATCAGCCTTAACCCTAGCTCGGATCGCCTCAGAGGTTCCCAGATGGCTCAAATCTAGCCGTTTTTGAATCGGACGGCCCAGGTTTGTCTGAAACTTGATCACTCGATCCGGGTCCACTTCCGACTCAAGTTTGACCCAGCATGCCCTAGGTCCATGATCCTTCCATGCCTACAAAAATAGATCAAAAATTTAGTGGCCAAATAATTCAAATGTATCGAGATTTACAGTTAAGTCCAAAATAGCAATAATTTCTAGAACCTAGAATAAATGCAAGATTAAGCAAGTAAAATATGGCTCAAACTTGGATTTTAGCAACTAAAATGATCAACAAAATGATACCTATCAACTCCCCCATACTTAAACTTGAGTGTCTCGCGAAACTACTAAGTATGTATTCCTTAGACTCTTTCCAAGCATAATTAGAAGCAAATGAAAAGAAATTATCTAAGGTTGTCAATTCTCAAAAATCTAAGCTCTATGGATTAGTATCTCGTCCTTAAATCAACAACTTAGCCTTTTCATCCTTCATGATTTATTGAGATGAATTTAACTCACTAGCCTTTCAAAGAAAATTTTTGGTGGCTCTCTTCTTGAGTTCTAAGTTCATGATGAAAGTGGAGCTCACTCAAACACACATGCTTTTTGTACTACCATAGGCTTGCTTGTTATCTACTCTCCACCATTATTCATAATTAGGATCCACATCTACAAAAACAAGTGAAAAACATGGAAAATGGTAAGAATGAAGTGAAAGTCAAGAAAATAGAAAAATTGATGAAGTGGGAGACTTGGTTGCTCAAGAATATTTCTAATGTGCTTTGCCCTCTTGTCAGTCCTCTAGTGAAATAAAAAGTGTGGTGAAGTCAAACTTGAGCAATGCCTTTGATTTGGATGAAGAAAACCCTATTGGTCTCAATGTGCCAATTTTGCCTTTTGCGTGTCAACCTTGCTTCCTTCTCTTTTCTCCTCATCATTTTTTCCTTTTTCTTTCTCTCTAGCAAAGTCAGAATGTATTGGGACAAAGCTCTGATTTGGATGAGATTATCTTCACTGATTTCATGGTGCCAACTTCTTCAATTGCGTGCCATTTGACTCTTTTTTTTTTCTTAGCTGCATTTTTTTTTTCTTCAGTTTACATTCTGCCGAGCACCATGGAAACAGAACTGAATACTTGTATACTGCCAAATTCTTCAATTATGCCAGATTCTGCAACTTCATGAAGTACTTAGTTCCAAACAAGCTTTCAACTCCCAAGATCCAGAAACACTGCATTTTTTTCCTTCTTTTTTTCTGTTCTGATTTGAAACATCCCAGCAGCCACATTCTTCTTGTTCTGATCAGCTGTGATGTTCTCAACATTCTTTGATACATTTATATCTTTGATGCCTTGATTCATAGCCTAGAAAACCCAATTTCAGCTTCATCTTGATAGAAAACTGACTTTCATAGCATAACCTTCAGATTTTTTTCTTTTTCAGCTGCATTCTCAGCTTATATTCTCAATTTAATTGCTCTCCACAATCTCTGATAGCTGTCGAGTGATTTGGCTTAAGTTCTGGTCAGCAACCCTTGCATTAGTTCAAATTAGTACAGCTGCAAATGAACTGCTGGTCGGCACAGAAATTTCTTTCTTTCTCTATTTTTGGCACAAATTCTCTGCAATTGTCTCAGATTTCTGCATTTCTCTGCTTCAATCCAGAAGTTAGCATGATGTTCCCGATTTCTATAGTAAATAACAGCTGCAATCATCTTCTAGCAGGGTGGCCGAACAGCTCTATCAGTTGCAAATTCAGCTGCAAATTTAGCATCCTTGCAAGTGGAGTTGACTTTTCTTTTTAGCACAGATTTTTCTTTCCTTTTGAAATGGCACAGATTTTTTCTTTATTGGCGTGCCATTTTTTTTTCAGATTTTTCATTGCTTGCCACTTGAATCTTCAAAGTATAATAAGGAATCTAGATCGCCAATTTCTTCCATCCTCTTGCTCATTCTTGACACCAAACTCAACTCCACTTGGCAATTTTTTTTTTGTTTCAACTTAAATTGAAATGAATCTTTGACACAAAATAATTCCAAAACTCTAGCCAACTCCCCCACACTTGATCTTTTGTCCGTCTCGGGCAAAGTAGCATCAAGAAACATCCCAAACAAACAAGTCCATAGGAAAGTATGATTAAGAGTAGGAAATAAGGAAAGAAAAATAGAATAAACATGATTATTGTCAAAAATTGATATGGAAAGGGAAACAAATTGATTAGCCTCTATAGATGTGATCCATTCATTGAAATATGATTTTGAAAGAACCTAAGCAAGTTCTAGAGTATAATCACATATGTGTGTCACAAAAAATGAGGCTAATTCTCACTAGGTGCAAATGATTCATCTCAAGTCATCAATTAAGAATCTAAAGCCAAGTAGTACTCAAGTATCCAAGATTTCATCCATTAGCTCAACCTTAAGTTTTAACAACCAAATTTAATTTATTTTCAAGAGATTCTAACATGACATGAAAACAACCTATAGGGATACATTTATTCACTAAGAACAAAAGTGCTAAAGGAAATAACCTGGTATTTACAATGTCTATTTATTTATTCTATTTTCCCTAAGAATTTATTATCAACTATTCACTTCAAAAAGAGAAAAATTTACTCCTAGAAACAATAAAATGATATATACAATGAAATGTGGGTGTAGGAAAAGTAAACTCCCCTTAAGTTGGGTAGATAGCGTCTTTGAAGTACAAATCATCCACCTCTAGCTCCTTCAATTCTTCAAAATACTTTTTGAGCTGGTGGCCATTGACTTTCCACACAAATCCATTAGCTTCGTCCCTAATTTCAACAACTCCATAGGGAAAAATGTTAGTTACAATAAACGGACCTTCCCACCTTGACCTTAACTTACCTCTTATCAATTTGAGCCTTGATTTATACAATAAGACCTTGTCACCAATGTGGAAGTCTTTTCTCAAGATGTGCTTGTCATGGAAATTCTTGGTTTTTTCCTTGTAAATCCTTGAATTTTCGAATGCTTCTAGCCGAATCTCTTCAAGTTCTTGAAGTTACAATTTTCTTTCTTCTCCCGCCTTGGTAGCATCGAAATTACAAGCTTTTACTGCCCAATATGCTTTGTGCTCTATTTCCACGGGGAGATGACAAGCTTTACCATAAACCAAGTGGTAGGGGGACATGCCAATCGGTGTCTTAAATGCTGTTCTGTAGGCCCAAAGTGCGTCATCTAGCCTTTTGCTCCAATCCTTTCTAGTGGGCCCAACTGTCTTCTCCAGAATAGATTTGATCTCTCTGTTGGAAATTTCAGCTTGTCCATTTGTTTGGGGATGGTAGGATGTAGAAACTTTATGTACAACCCCATATTTACTCAGCAGTGCCTTCATGTGTTTGTTGTAAAAATGAGATCCTTAGTCACTAATTATGGCTCTTGGAATTCCAAACCTGCAGAAAATGTGTGACCTAACAAAACTACAAACAACAGAAGAATCATCAGTCTTGGAGGGAATGACCTCCGCCCATTTTGAAACATAATCCACAGCAAGTAAAATGTACAGATAACCATAAGATGCAGGAAAAGGTCCCATAAAATCTATCCCCCAAACATCAAAAATCTCACAGTAAAGTATAGCATGTTGGGGCATCTCATGTCTCGCTCCTATGTTCCCAGTTCGCTGACATCTATCACAATTTTTATAAAAGAGATATGAATCATGAAATAGGGTGGGCCAGTACAATCCACACTCTAGCACTTTTCTAGCAGTTCTTTGGGGTCCAAAATGCCCCCCACAAGCTGATGAATGACAATATGTAAGGACAGAAGAAAACTCATGATCTGGTACGCATCTCCTAATTATTTGATCATTACAAAACTTCCATAAATAAGGGTCATCCCACACATAAAACTTTGCATCACTTTTAAATTTATCTTTTTGAGCCTTAGAAAAGTGAGTGGGAAATACATGTGCAACTAGAAAATTAACTAGGTCTGCATACCATGGTGTCTCACCATGTACTGCAATCAGGTGCTCATCTCTGAAATCATCGTCAATGGTGGTAGGAGATCCATCTCCTTCAAGTCTGCTCAAGTGATCTGCAACTAGGTTTTCTTTTCCACTTCTGTCTCTGATCTCCAGGTCAAATTCTTGGAGCAGGAGCATCCATCTGATCAATCTAGGTTTTGCATCATGCTTTTTCAACAAGTATTTTAGAGCAGCATGATCAGAAAAAATAATAACATGTGAACACAATAAATAAGATCTGAATCGATCCAAAGCAAAAACAATGGCAAGAAGCTCCTTTTCAGTGGTGTAGTTTGCTTGGGCGGCATCTAGGGTTTTGGAGGCATAACAGATGACATGAGGTGCTCCATCAACCCTCTGTGCTAGAACAGCTCCCACTGTAAAATTAGATGCGTCACAAATTAATTCAAAGGGTAAAGTCCATAAAAGCACTTCTTAGTTAATGCAGGTACATAAAAGCACTCTTCTAGTTCTAGGATAAGCCCAGTGAGCAAAGACAAGAAATATGTTCCTACAGCAATAGCAACAACTCTTGCTCCATTGCCTACTCGTAGGTCCACTTCGCCCTTTGTCAACGATTTAGCTCTTCGAAGGCCCTACACATTAGTACAAATGTGAGATGCACAACCGGTATCTAATACCCAAGAAGAATAAATAGATAGATTGACTTCTATAACAAAAATACCTGAGGCAGAAGTCTCACTTCTTTTCTTCTTTGCTTCCTCCAGGTAGAGTTTACAATTCCTCTTCCAATGTCCGGTCTCACCACAATGGAAGCAGGTCCTTTCCTTAGGCACTTTGCCTTTGGCTTTGGATGTAGTAGAATTGGCCTTGCCTTTGGCTTGGGTCTTACCCTTGCCTTTAGGCTTCCATTTGCCTTTACCTTTGTTAACCATCAGTACATTACTGGTCTTGGCTTTCTTGAGATTGGGCTCAGCAGTTCTCAACATGCTGAGCATCTCAGGTAAAGGCTTATCAATTTCATTCATGTTGTAGTTCATGACAAATTGATTATAACCCTCCGGCAACGATTGCAGGATAAGGTCTGTTGTCAATTCTTGGCCCAGTGGGAATCCTAGTCTTTCAAGGTTCTCCATATACCCAATCATCTTGAGTATGTGAGTTCCTACAGGAGTTTCCTCTTGCATCTTGCATGCAAATAGGGCTTTGGACACCTCAAAACGCTTGTGCCTAGCTTGCCCTTGATATAGTTGTTTTAGATGCTCAACCATATCATGTGCATTCATGTTCTCGTGTTGCTTCTGAAGCTCAGAGTTCATGGTGGCAAGCATTAGGCATGATACATCCAATGCATCATCCTGATGCTTCTTGTAAGCATCTTTTTCAACACGGGTGGCGGTAGCGACAGGTGCTTCTGGAAGGGGTTGCTCTAGAACGTATAGTTTACGTTCTTGTTTGAGGACTATCCTCAAGTTCCTGTACCAGTCCAGGAAATTAGCTCCGTTGAGCTTGTCCTTCTCAAGGACAGATCGCATAGAGAGAGTGTTCGACGTATTAGACGACATGGTGATCTACAACAACACAACATGTAGAAATAAGTATCATATCTAGATCATTTAATTAGGCCTTTAATTAAATGATGCTCCCACTAAATCGTAGAGCTTTTGTAGGGGCTAGTCATGGATGTAGGCAAACTTACTTTGCTCACACTACTAGCTCCAAACCAAACAGCGACTACATTTATGTGGGACAAGATCCAAATTATACTTCATCTTGAGTTAGCTTTGGCTAATCGTCCAAGACTCGGTACAATTAGGTAGGTAACATTTTAGCAATTACATCATATGCAACTCTTGAAAAAGGGTTAAGATTCACATTACGCATAATTTTCCTCTTACCCAATTTTTAACTTTTGGGATATGCCTCTAAGTTTCTCAATCCAATTGAGGTGACTTAGTTAAGTCTCACCCAAAGTTTGATAGCGGGACATCACAATTGTCCACTCGCACTCTACCAAGATAAAATGCGTTGCTTTGCTTTGGCAAACCCAACAACAAATGATCGAGGTAGTTTATGAGTACCGAACCTTGGTAGGCATATTGAGTTGACTTAATTAAGATTAACATCTAAGCATGCATCACATACACACACATAGCATATATCAATATATAGGCAAGAAAATGTGACATGGTTATGGCCAGTATATTACGATCTTCTCAAGCCAATGAGAAGATCGATGGTCAACCTAAGGATAACTTCTTCTCCAAGAGCATCCTCCGGTCATCATGTGTGGTTGGCATCCTCCTTGTAACTGCATTCTTCAATGGACACTTCATTCCTCTTTTATACATTACAATGTAGGAAAACTCGAGTTAAATTCGAGTCTAAATCTAATTTTACAATTAGGAAGAATAGATAGAAGGCATGACACGCATGCCGTATTATGAATTACAACATGCACACACACACATACATCCAATCACATTGGGGTTAAGGCCATAACCATTCACCATGTCATCATTTATACACAATAGATCTAGGACATCAATTTCATTATGAGTGCAATATAAAAATCTCTCAAGAGTAGAAACTCCGTTAGTGCATTCTTGCGACAAAAAATGCACAATCTGTTCACAACAGATTGACACAACTTCATCAACATTAATACCAAAGGTTATAATATTTTGTCAAGAGCGATCAGACTATAGCACGCTATCATATGAATGATGATGTTATAGCCTTTTAGTTTGATCAACACAAAATTTTGCGTAATGACAAAATATTCACACTATTATATGCAACCCATAAAGAAAAAAAATTTGTCCTACTTCTATATCACATATAAAAGTGCATAAAACTTCATACGATCTTTCGCAAGTGGCTCTGATACCACTGTTGGGATCTACAGGCGACATAAACACAAAAATGCAGCGGAAACAAGATCCCATGAGCGATCCATGCGAAAGAAAAGCTCGTACAAAGTATATCTATCTAATAGATTTATCTACTGTTTATACCTTTGGAGCGTGCCCTTACGTTTATCCCGCTCGTCCAAGCGCCGCCGGATCTCTTGCACGTTCAAGTATCCGTGCCTCTATTCGTATCCACACGAACACGATATCTCTACTTCGGAGAAGAACTACCTTAGTTGTGCTAGCAACTTAAGGTAGTTCACAAAACACCAAGAACCCAAGATGTGAGTTTCAGCCAAGATGGAGAAGAGAAGGAAGAGGGGAAAGAAAATGACAAGTTGTCATCCAAATGACAAGGGAAAAACTCTTTTATACTCATATCATGAGGAGTTTTTGCCTTTTAAACTTCCCTTAATTAAACATTTTAATGTAACTCTCGAACTTTTCATGTAACATTCTAATGGTGAGAAACTCTCCATCTTCCTCTCTTATTAATTCATTAAACATTTTAATGAATTAATATTTCATCCAAATGTGGTTGACTCTAATCTAAATGAGTTTAACTCAAATTAGATCTCAATCCATAATCCAATTGGATTCACTTGAGTCTAACTCAATTAATCCAATTCCAATTAAATCTTAGCCAAATCAAGATCAATTAATCTCCGAAGCATTGTGTCCTTAGTGTGTGACCCAATAGGCTCTCGTAACGTTGGCAATGTGTCTAAACCAATTTAGACACAAAAGCAATGAGCGGCATCTAGCAATGCATCAATGCTACCCAAGTAACAAGAAAGTCGAAATCCGACTTAACCTCCGTGACTATGACAATGTATGACCTTGTCCTTCTATCCTTGATATCTAGATTGACCAATGAGGCATAGACCGTGTCATCCTCAATCAATCTTGCATTTCTTGATCCCCGAGTAGACTCACTCAAACAAATGAGCTCAATATCTCATATTGACTCATTTGAGCATGACCATGCGTTTTAGCAGTCCTACCCGATCAAGGGGCCCACAGATATCACTCTCGTCATATGGGAGGGATAGATCCCATCTACATCACTCACATCCCTCCGCATAATTCATTACATACCCAGTGATCACCTTTATAGTCCACCCTGTTACGGGTGACGTTTGACGATACCAAAGTACATAACTCCTTATGTAGGGAACCGTAGTGAATTCAGGTCTAAGGACTATTCATACCAATAGTCACATGAGAAAGTTTATGACACTCATATGACAATCTATGAAACTTTCTCATGACGGATCATTCAGTACACATTCTCCAATGTATACTCATGTGTCAACTTGATATCACATATCCATGACTTGTGAGCTCAAGTTATCAGTTGACCTACATGCTAGTCTCCATGTATTAATATTGTCCTTGAATATTAATACTTGACTAGGAATGGTTTAGAGTAGTGTTCTCTACATTATCTCACTATCGATTCAACCAATCGATATAATGTAGATAAGAACCTACTACTCAAGAACATTATTATACTTAGTTATTTGGTATAAATACAAAGTAAGTATAATAATCAAACATGCCTTTATTAATGATAGAATATGATACAAAAATGTCCCCAGTCAATCATCACATAATTGACTCTAGGGCTCCTACTAACAGCTACCCCCGCCTCACCCTCCAACAGTGACCATGTCTGTCTCCTCCGAGGAGTCGGGGGAGCCCCTGAGGATAACTTTTAAATGAGCCAAGCTGACCAATAGTGGTCCTGACATTGACTCCATCCGATGAGGAGGGATCTCTATGAGCCGAACCGAGTTTCGCACGTCCACCTTACTATCCAGTCCCTTCGACCCACTCCCCAGGCGACCATTTGATGGGTTCAGTTGGCGACCCTGAATCGATCACTTCACCTCAAAGAGCAGGTAGAGGTTCGTCTTCTACACTAGATGCACCTTAGGGGTAGGAGATCCCCCGAGAGCCCAACCCTATCT
The DNA here is from genome assembly GCA_024364735.1 of Boesenbergia rotunda. Lineage (NCBI taxonomy): Eukaryota > Viridiplantae > Streptophyta > Magnoliopsida > Zingiberales > Zingiberaceae > Boesenbergia > Boesenbergia rotunda. Next base: position 620,742 of record JAGFNQ010000887.1, on the reverse strand, counting down.
TGATAATATTAACCCACCAGCTGGCTACAATGTGATTTGAGACTAAAGAGTTGATGTAGAGCAAATCCTTCGGCTCCCTGGCAAAGTCAGTGGTATTGGACTCAACCAGAGTAAGAATTTGTAGGATTTACCATGTCAAGGCAGAGTTGTGCTTCCAGTTTTTGTGATTAATATCTTATCCACATTGCAGTTACTGACCGTGATGATGGAGCTAACCACCTAAGTCCCCACTGTCCATCAGTCCCATCAAGATATGCAAGCTTGCTGGAGGATTTGAAAAATCAGCAAGCCCTGTTCCATTAAGGAGTAGGGTCAACGAGGGTTAATGTTGATCAATGGAAAGTTAAAATTGTCACTAAGCAACATAGCTGCATTTAATGCAGCTGGGGCTAGACTATGCTGAAGTTGAGGTGACATCCCTCCAAGGGCAGTCGGGTGAGGTTGAAGTCCGTCTAGAAAAATTGAAATCACATACCTCATCAGAGAGGAAATGGTGGAAGAAGGTCATGACTGCCTTTGAGGTGATAAAGGCTAAGTCAGAGACTCAGAAGGCAGAGCTAGAGGGGATGATGGTCGATTTGGAGGTCGGGAGGGCCGAATACGAGGCTCTGAAAGCTGAGACAGAGGTCCGAAAGATCGCGTTGGAAGTCCAAAAGGGTCAACTGGAAAATAAAGAGATAAAGTTCGAACGCTATCGGGCTGGAGAAGAGAAACACTAGGCTGCCAAGAAGGAAGAGTTCCTGAGGATGGAGGAATTCAATGATCTGCTAGGCAATCACACCCTCAAAATCATCCAGTATGGGATTGATGGAGAAGTCAAATAGCTTTGTGAGGTCGAGATGTGAGTTTCAGCCAAGATGGAGAAGAGAAGGAAGAGGGGAAAGAAAATGACAAGTTGTCATCCAAATGACAAGGGAAAAACTCTTTTATACTCATATCATGAGGAGTTTTTGCCTTTTAAACTTCCCTTAATTAAACATTTTAATGTAACTCTCGAACTTTTCATGTAACATTCTAATGGTGAGAAACTCTCCATCTTCCTCTCTTATTAATTCATTAAACATTTTAATGAATTAATATTTCATCCAAATGTGGTTGACTCTAATCTAAATGAGTTTAACTCAAATTAGATCTCAATCCATAATCCAATTGGATTCACTTGAGTCTAACTCAATTAATCCAATTCCAATTAAATCTTAGCCAAATCAAGATCAATTAATCTCCGAAGCATTGTGTCCTTAGTGTGTGACCCAATAGGCTCTCGTAACGTTGGCAATGTGTCTAAACCAATTTAGACACAAAAGCAATGAGCGGCATCTAGCAATGCATCAATGCTACCCAAGTAACAAGAAAGTCGAAATCCGACTTAACCTCCGTGACTATGACAATGTATGACCTTGTCCTTCTATCCTTGATATCTAGATTGACCAATGAGGCATAGACCGTGTCATCCTCAATCAATCTTGCATTTCTTGATCCCCGAGTAGACTCACTCAAACAAATGAGCTCAATATCTCATATTGACTCATTTGAGCATGACCATGCGTTTTAGCAGTCCTACCCGATCAAGGGGCCCACAGATATCACTCTCGTCATATGGGAGGGATAGATCCCATCTACATCACTCACATCCCTCCGCATAATTCATTACATACCCAGTGATCACCTTTATAGTCCACCCTGTTACGGGTGACGTTTGACGATACCAAAGTACATAACTCCTTATGTAGGGAACCGTAGTGAATTCAGGTCTAAGGACTATTCATACCAATAGTCACATGAGAAAGTTTATGACACTCATATGACAATCTATGAAACTTTCTCATGACGGATCATTCAGTACACATTCTCCAATGTATACTCATGTGTCAACTTGATATCACATATCCATGACTTGTGAGCTCAAGTTATCAGTTGACCTACATGCTAGTCTCCATGTATTAATATTGTCCTTGAATATTAATACTTGACTAGGAATGGTTTAGAGTAGTGTTCTCTACATTATCTCACTATCGATTCAACCAATCGATATAATGTAGATAAGAACCTACTACTCAAGAACATTATTATACTTAGTTATTTGGTATAAATACAAAGTAAGTATAATAATCAAACATGCCTTTATTAATGATAGAATATGATACAAAAATGTCCCCAGTCAATCATCACATAATTGACTCTAGGGCTCCTACTAACAGCTACCCCCGCCTCACCCTCCAACAGTGACCATGTCTGTCTCCTCCGAGGAGTCGGGGGAGCCCCTAAGGATAACTTTTAAATGAGCCAAGCTGACCAATAGTGGTCCTGACACTTACTCCATCCGATGAGGAGGGATCTCTATGAGCCGAACCGAGTTTCGCACGCCCACCTTACTATCCAGTCCCTTCGACCCACTCCACAGGCGACCTTTTGATGGGTTCAGTTGGCGACCCTGAATCGATCACTTCACCTCAAAGAGCAGGTAGAGGTTCACCTTCTACACTAGATGCGCCTCAGGGGCAGGAGATCCCCCGAGAGCCCAACCCTATCTTGATAATATTAACCCACCAGCTGGCTACAATGTGATTTGAGACTAAAGAGGTGATGTAGAGCAAATCCTTCGGCTCCCTGGCAGAGTCAGTGGTATTGGACTCAACCAGAGTAAGAATTTGTAGGATTTACCATATCAAGGCAGAGTTGTGCTTCCAGTTTTTGTGATCAATATCTTATCCACATTGTAGTTACTGACTGTGATGATGGAGCTAACCACCTAAGTCCCCACTGTCCTTCAGTCCCATCGAGATATGCAAGCTTGCTGGAGGATTTGAAAAATCAGCAAGCCCTGTTCCATTAAGGAGTAGGGTCAACGAGGGCTAATGTTGATCAATGGAAAGTTGAAATTGTCACTAAGCAACATAGCTGCATTTAATGCAGCTGGGGCTAGACTCTGCTGAAGTTGAGGTGACATCCCTCCAAGGGCAGTCGGGTGAGGTTGAAGCCTGTCTAGAAAAATTGAAATCACATACCTTATCAAAGAGGAAATGGCGGAAGAAGGCATGACTGCCTTTGAGGCGATAAAGGCTAAGTCAGAGACTCAGAAGGCAGAGCTAGAGGGGATGATGGTTGATTTGGAGGTCGGGAGGGCTGAATACGAGGCTCTGAAAGCTGAGACAGAGGTCCAAAAGATCGCGTTGGAAGTCCAAAAGGGTCAACTGGAAAATAAAGAGATAAAGTTCGAAGGCTATCAGGCTGGAGAAGAGAAACACTAGGCTGCCAAGAAGGAAGAGTTCCTGAGGATGGAGGAATTCAATGATCTGCTAGGCAATCACACCCTCAAAATCATCCAGTATGGGATTGATGGAGAAGTCAAATAGCTTTGTGAGGTCGAGCACTTGCCTGCTAATTTATTTGAGAACACTATAAGCCTACGAAGGTTCTACGACAACATCCTCGAGGAAAAACTAGTCGACTAGAGTAGTTTGATTATGCAAGCTTATTGTAATCCTTCGATGATGTACTCAGCCAAACATTGAAATGAGTGAAAAAGAAAAACAATTGTTTTTGAATGTTCTATTAAATTGTGTATGGTCAGTCAATCAGAGGGCTCCAAGTCTATGAGGGTATTTGGTGCCTGACACCTCGTCATCGATTTAGTGGTGACGCTCTTGGCCCGATGTATGACCTGAGTCCAAGTATCTTTAGACTCGGGTATACCCTTAGTGCCCTTGATTGCGTGGGAGAATGGTTAAACTCGGCATAGGGGCTCGAGTGTCTACATTGTGTGGGAGAATGCTTGGACTTGGTCGCGTAGGAGAACGCTTGGACTCGGTCGCGTGGGATGCTTGTAGTCGGTGTAGAAGTTCGAGTGTCTTTGATTGTGCAGGAGCACACTTGGACTCGGCGTAGAGGCCCGAGTATCTTCTATTGAGTGGAAGCACGCTTGGACTCGGTGCAAGGACCTCGAGTGTCTTCGATTGCATGAGAGCATGCTTGAACTCGGTGTAGGGTCCTGATCACCTTCTTTTTTTATGAAAAGGGTGAATATATATCAACAAAAGGATGCACAACCATACAATGACCACAAATCCCCACTCATGTTATGTCTGATGAAGTGTCAGATCTGAGAGAGTCTCCATGGCAATGCATGTGCTCTCATGTGTACCAACACTCTCATGTGTACTAAATTCTCTCACTATATCTTACCATTAGATGTACTCTAGTTGATTACCTATCTTTCGCACAAACCACTGAAGATTAAATATTGACTGGTCTAGTCTGTCATCAGTGTCAAAAGTTACCACTCATCCGTAGGCGCTTCCATATCGCATACAACCCAGCATCCTTGTTGGCTATCTCACTATTCGTCATCCTCTAGATGTCTGGCTCATCTGGTCTCCAATATTGCCCAAGTTGAGGTTGAAGGATGTGAATATGCTTGAATGATCTCATCATCACATTGTAAGGGATCGAATGACCGTCTAGAGGGGGTGAATAGACGTCGCCCCTCAATTCTCTTCATTTTCTTTCTTATAGTGTTAGTGCACAAGCGGAATAATATAAAACAAACTAAACACAAAGACACAAATTGATTTTCGTGGTTTGGAGATAAAACTCCTACTCCACGGTTGTCCGTAAGGTGGACGATTTTGATCCGTTGGTGGATGATTCCCTGGAAAACCTTCAGCTAGCTCACATAGCTCCTTGTGGGTGGAGAAACCTCGCCACAACCTCTCACAAGACCTCTGAGAGCTTAGACTACTAATTGAACTTTAACCAAGTTTAATTTCGTCAACCTTGCTCGAGTAAAATGAGCTCTCTTAAATAGAACTCATTTGCTAATCTAGTTGTTACCAGTCGACTGGTTCCAATGCTAGTCGACTGACAACTGTCGAATTCGGATATTATAGCTTAACGTTCGAATTCAGCCGATGCTAGTTGACTGCACAGAAAGATCAGTTGACTGATCTTTCTATTCCCTCAACCAGTGGACTAATCCCATACCAGTCGACAGATAAAACCTCAAACCTAGGGTTTTTCTTCCCAAGTACATTTCACTTGCACTCAGACCCTCATGACTCACTTGACTCTTCTTTGCAACCTTGACTATTGCCTTCAAGCTTTCTTCGCTTTGGCTCTCGTCCTTCGGATGCATACAAGCTCGTGGCTTGTCCTCATGTCATCCTTCGCGTATGCCTCGAAGTAAGCTTCTCTCAGCTCATCGTTGCTGCCTTATCCACGGCCCCTCAAATGCACCATCCTTCACCACATCCGAAGCCATCAAGCTGAGTTTATATGTATCTTGCAAAACTTGCACACTCAAATACACACATCAAATACAAGGGCAGACCTAACTTAAAATCTTTGTCCAAACATCAAAATACATTGTCACGTGAATCATAAATTGTCTCAACACCCATGACTCAAGTCGTGGATCAAGGTCCTCAGCATTAGCATCAAACTGCACATAAGTCATCAACACCGTCCCTTGCATACTTTTAGCAAGTGGTTAGTTATCAAAAGATTGACAATATCTTTATCACGAGCCTTTTTTACAAATTAGATTGATCATTCTGATGTATCTATTCATTCTTATGGGCATTTTGGCAAAGCCACAACCATAAATGAATTTGTAATGTTTTTACCATGAGTCATTTGCTGCAAAGTAGATAGATGATTCGAGGTGGATTTATTCACCTATATATCCTTATCTAGAGTATATGCTCTCATCCCACAAAGCAATCCCACAATGCACTCTCTCTCTCGAAGAGGATGCTCTCGGCTTTCACTAGCTCGAGATGTACATACTCACATGTACTCTCACTCATTAGCCCAGGATGTAAACATTTCACTCCGATGAATATATGTCTCCCAAAAGGATGCTCCTCCCATCTATCCATGTTGACAAGATGCTCCCCTAAGAACTTCTCCTACTGTTCAAAGGTGGGGGGGGGGGGGGGGGGGGAGATGCAGCTGAGGAGGAGAAAGGGGAACATTCGGTAAATCGAATCGAATGAACCGAATTAGCAAAATCGAATTGAACTTTTTTCGATCAACGAACGACCGAATAAAAAAACCGACAACCGAAGATTTTTTCGTTTAATTCATTTTAACCAATTCCGAATTATCCAATTTTAAAATAATTCAGTTTGTTTTAATAAATCATTTTGTTTTAATTAAAAAATTTGGTTAAAATTCGGTTATTCGTCTATCGATTAACCGAATAGGAAGTTGAAAATGAACCGACCGAATAACCGATATTAGAAAAAACATTACGAATAGACCGACTGAATTTAAAATCGATTATTTGTCGGTTATTGGTTTAACGAATTTTGCTCACCTTAGGAGGAGAGCGAGAAAGGTTGAATTTTTGAGCATCATGGTGGAGGCGAGGCGTTCCGCCATTGTCAACGACTCTACTCCTCTTTTGTAGCAAGCGGCAAGGATGGGAATGCCTTGTCACTATTGAATCTTAGGCAAAATCTTGGATTGACCATCACAATCACTTGAAGGACTCTTTGTGGTGGTGGTGGGATCCGTAGGGTGACTCTAATCATCAACTGTTGGGAGGTATTTATTATTTAATGGTATGTTTGGACGGAAATAAGAAAATAAACATTTGAAATATTAATTTCATCTCTAATTTAGCAAAAAGTGAACGAAATGGTAAACCCCTCGCGCCATTTTTTTCTGGTTCCCTTGACTGTGATCAGCATATCTCCGAGGGATATCTCTCACCAATCATTTCATAGTTCATCTCATCGAAGTATCAACTGAAGGTGTCTCCTTAATATGACTCCATGTCTCTCAAGGCTCCATATCAGGTATCAAATAAAGGTTTTTTTTACTATGGCCTAATATAACACCAACCTTGGTTAATGCACACAATTCTTTACAATGTGTATTGAAAAGGAAGTGTATGTCCTCCAGACCCTCTATGGTGTAACAAACTACCAGTGTGCACTTAGCTAAAAAAACTCCATGCAAATGTAAAATGTTAACTCCAAAAATCATCTAGGGATCTAGAGGAGGCCTATCTACATGCATGTTCTCTATCAATTCCAAAGATGCATGCTCCCTGTCTATATGACCAAAATGTCTCACTTATAACACTACCTAAAATGCATGTCTTCACAATCTTAACTCACTTATATGTATAATAGAATTCATGCTCTCAAGGGAGATGTATGAATGTGTATATGAATGTGTAAAAGGAATGTTGGGTATGTAACGAGGCAATTATCAAAAAATTGTGTGCCTCCAACATATGTTACCTTTGGTTGAGTATATGATCCAAGTATACATCAAGCGACTTGTAGACATAAATTTGTATTTCCTAAATAGCAGTTCCACATTGAATCGTGTCCCCTCAAACATGTTGTTATTCCTTACCCTTCAAACATGATGGACCAATGCTAACATAACTAGGCGGCGGGTTGTGGTCAGGATGGAACTCCGCTGATACTAAAGTCTGAATATCTACGTCATATATTGATATCTAGTCATCTAGATTGCGTAGGAGCATGCTTGGACTCGGTGTAGGAGCCCGAGTGTCTTTAATTGCGTGGGATCATGTTTACACTCAGAGAGCCTGAGTGTGTTCGATTGCGTCGGAGGATGCTTGGACTCAGAGAGCCCAAGAAATTTGTAAAAGATAGATAGTCGTTTATTAATGAAGGGAAAAGACAAATACAAAGTAAAGTAAGTATTTATGGAAAAATAGAAAATGATGGGTACCCGGGACCCTTAGATGGATAAGGTCGTAGATACACAATTGACTATGATCGATCGAGCTCATTGCCTATCGAGTCCTCCAAATAATAATCTTTGAACTAGCTTGTGAGTGACTCTATGGAGTCCTCCCCACTAAGGTTCTAACTTCCCCACATCGTTAGTGGGTTTGACTTTCTTCCTGATAAAGTCGTCAATTTGGAAAGTACGAGGAATGACCCTCTTGTTGTAGGTTTAGGGCATTCGTTGTCGATAAGCGATGAGCCTTGCTGATGTCTTATCTCAAATTTCACTTATTGAGTCAAGCTTGAGTAGTCGCTTATCTAGATTGCTAGAATCATAGGCTTGTACTCAGGTAGATTCCATGTCGATCTCGATAGGGATGAGTGCTTTTCCACCATTAACTAGATGAAAAGGAGTCATCTGTTGGGTTCTCCCGGCACAAAAACATTAAAAACGCAGCGGAAACAAGAACCCACGAGCGATCCATGCGAAAGAAAACTCGTACAATGTTCATCTATCTAATAGATCTATCTACAGTGTATACCTTTGGAGCGTGCCCTTTGCTTATCCCGCTCGTCCAAGGTGCGCCGGATCTCTTGCACGTTCAAGTGTCCGTGCCTCTATTCGTATCCATACAGACACAATCTCTCAACTTCGGGAGAACTACCTTAGTTGTGCTAGCAACTTGAGGTAGCTCACAAAATAGTAAGAACCCTACAGTAGGGTTTCGACCAAGGAGGAAGAAGAGGGAGGGAAGAAGAAAGGGAAGAAGGAGTGGAAGAAGAAGAAGAAGACCCTCATCCAAAGTCACAAGGCCCTCTTTTATAATCATCCCATGAATATGAAGAGGTTTGTGTCTCTTTGACTTCCCAATAAAGAGCACATCTTTTCATGTGGCTCTTTATCATTTCCCATGCAAGAAAAGAATCTTTTCTTTTCCCTTCATTAAACACTTTAATGAACCTCCCTTTAATCCCGACCGGGCCCCTCGGGCTTCCGACCGGTCTCCCGACCAAGTTTGCCGAGTGCCGAGCTCCCGACCTAGTCTGCCGAGCTCCGACCTAGTCTGCCGAGTGCTGACCCAATCTGCCGAGTGCCGACCCAGTCTGCCGAGTGTCGACCCAGTCTGACTTCCCGAGTTCCCAACTCGAGCTCGGACTTCCCGAGTTCCCAACTCGGGCTCGGACTTCCCGAGTTCCCAACTCGGGCTCGGACTTCCCGAGTTCCCAACTCGGGCTCGGACTTTCCGAGTTCCCAACTTGGGGTCGGACTTCCCGAGTTCCCAACTCGGGCTCGGACTTCCCGAGTTCCCAACTCGGGCTCCCGAAGCATCATGTCCTTAGTGTGTGACCCAATAGGTTCTCGCGACGTTGACAATGCGCCTAAACCCTTTAGACACATAAGCAATGAGTGGCATCTAGCAATGCATCATTGCTACCCAAGTAACAAGAAAAATCGAGATCCGGCTAAATCTCCGTGACTATGATAGTGTATGACCTTGTCCTTCTATCCTTGATATCTAGATTGACCAATGAGGCATAGACCGTGTCATCCTCAATCAATCTTGTGTTTCTTGATCCCCGAGTAGACTCACTCAAACAAATGAGCTCAATATCTCATATTGACTCATTTGAGCATGGTCATGCGTTTTAGTAGTCCTACTCGATCAAGGGGCCCACAGATATCACTCCCGTCATATGGGAGGGATAGATCTCATCTACATCACTCACATCCCTCCGCATAATTCATTACATACCCAGTGATCGCCTTTATAGTCCACCCTGTTATGGGTGACGTTTGACGATACCAAAGTACATAACTCCTTATGTAGAGAATCGTAGTGACTTCAGGTCTAAGGACTATTCATACTAATAGTCACATGAGAAAGTTTATGATACTCATATTGTAGCGCCCCGCCTTCTCTACCTTAGACGGACCGTTACTTGTCTACTTCTTGACTCTAATGCACGACTAAAGATGCGGAACTTTCTTACTTTTTTTTGTATTTAAATCTATCTAAAAATGATATTCTAACTTTAATAGTCATGCATTTAAACTCATCACACAAGGCTCTATAATATTGCTAAAGCATTATGGAATATGAATGCAACTTTTCTAAGCATATCTAACAACATCTTGACACATGCAATAATATTTCTAGAACTTCATAGCATGTAAATCTTACTTTTCTACCGAATTTACCAGCATTTTAAGTACAATTAGGACTTAGTCCAAAAGGGAATAATAATAAGCTCAAGAATAAGTCTAAAATGCAATGTATCCACATGTTAAACTACTCATGCCCTTGCTCAACTAGTGCATTCACAAAAGTATGCATACTAATTGAAATGACATGGAATCTTCATTCTACAAAATTGAGCATGTAAAACTATCCGAAGCATGAATGTTTAATAAACTCCATAACACAATAACTTGGAATTTGGAAATCTTAAACATGCATTTCAAATAAGCTAAACTGTCTCATCCCAAGGATCTCTCCAAGGTCAGCCACCACACACACGTTACTCAGCACCGCCTCGTAGCCTTCCTTCAGAATTGCTTGTCTTTACCTTTACCTGCAGTAAGAGGAAATGCAACTAATAAGCATAAAGCTTAGCAAGTACTATCTAGCTCACAAAAACTCGAAATGTGCAGGCATGCTTTTTAAACAATGTGAAATCATATGAGATACTTTTATGCTTAAAAGAAACACTAAAACATGTATATACTTTTATGCTTAAAAGAAACAATAAAACATGTATATACTTTTAAACATGCATAATCAAGCATTAATAAGTCTTAACTCACTTTTTCTTGGCTTAACTTGAAACTTTAGCAATTCTTTAACTTTAAGTCTTTCTTTAACTTTTAGGAAATTTCCTTAAACTTTAGAAAAACTTTGCTAAAGCATATACTTGAAAATAATAACTCACTTGGATCCACTTAAGACGTAAGTACCATCTTATGCGCGTTCCCTAAAAGGTTGGGGTAGCGAGCCGCCAATCCTAATAGAGCAGACCTTGGTCTACCAGGGCCAAGACCTTGGAATTGGACACCTGGATTTCTTTAACGACGCCCTTGGACGCCGGGTACTGGCCTTAGAAAATAAAATAGTTTTTCTCTCTTTTCTTTCTTATCTTTAAATGCCTCGGCATTTTATCGAGCACCTTGTGTGCCCAAATCCCTAAGTCTTGACTTTTGAGGATTTCGTAAGGCCTTGGCCTTTTCTTTTCTTTTTCTTTATCTTTCTTTTCTTATAGATTGCTTAGACCCTAAACTCACATAGGATACTCTATCAAATATATATAAGCATATAATGAACTAAGATCATATGCGAAATCTTAAACTAAAAGTAAATATCTCCTTTAAAACTTTTAAGGGAAAATTCTTGCGGAAAACCGCCTCTTACTGCAGGTGAGCAGTACTTACCTCGATATCTTGGACTTACAACCAAGAACGGCGTCGGAGGTTCCGGAGAATCTCGGAGTCTCGGAGATTTCTTTGCGCTCACGCGTTCCTCTCGTCGTGGGGATTTCGAATATCGGAAAATCTCTCCGCACTCCTTGCTTTTCCTTGGCCGGCGCCCCCTTAAAAGAGGAGAGGAGGCCTTGGTGTGTTTTCGCCCAAGGGAGGAGAGAGGAGGGCGGCGTGCGGCTGGTTTGGGCGAGGAAGGGTTTGAGTTGAGGGAAAATAAAACTTCTCTCCTTAATTATCTATTTATACTTATGGGGGCGAATTTACCTAATTATGCCTTATCTATTTTTTCGCTCAATCTATTTCAACAAAATCAAACCAGCGCAGTTGGTCTGCCCATTTGTCTCTCACAACGTAGGTGAAGGGTTCGATTCCCACCTACGTAATTTTTTATTTATAACCCTTTTTGCCACTTTCGTTACGGAAAAATTCTATAAAAATATCCATAAATTTGGAATAAATTCTAAGATACTTCTAAAATTAGTTTCGAGAATTTTCGGGCGTTATACATATGACAATCTACGAAACTTTCTCATGGTGGACCATTTAGTACACATTCTCCAATGTATACCCATGTGTCAACTTGATATCACATATCCATGACTTGTGAGCTCAAGTCATCAGTTGACCTACATGCTAGTCTTCATGTATTAATATTGCCCTTGAATATTAATACTTGACTAGGAATGATTTAGAGTAGTGTTCTCTACATCATCTCACTATCGATTCAACCAATCGATATAATATAGATAAGAATCTACTACCAAAGGACATTATTATACTTAGTTATTTGGCACAAATACAAAGTAAGTATAATAACCATACCTTTATTAATGATAGAATATGATACAAAATGTCCCTAGTCAATCATCACATAATTGGCTCTAGGGCTCCTACTAGCATCATCCTCATGCTTTCTTGAGAAGTAGTACTGTAAGTCCAAAGGATATTTGGTAGTTTCTCCATCTAACTACCACCGACCTGATCAAACTTGATTTTGAGGCATCATATGATCTGTCGATAGATTACAACATCCTGCCCTTTAATTTGTGGGTAAGCGATGGAGGTGAAGACTGTTGAGACAATCGACCCAAAAATGATCGGGAAGATCATGGTTTTGATGTGTGTGTCAATAAGTTTAAGGTTAGGGTGGTGTGTTGTTTTAATATGTGTGATTGAGTTTGTAGGACTTGGAGAATCACACATAAAGACATATCCGAGGGACGAGAGCCGAGGGAGGAGAGCTCCGAGAGCAAGCCGGGAAGTGGACTTCAAGGGCACACGTGAAGGGTGGCATGGAGGCAAGCCGAGGAAGGCTTGTGTGCGCATCCGACGGACGATAGCCAGAGGATGATGACTTCAAGGGGCGAGCCAAGGGAGCATACCTGAAGGCATACGTGAAGGAGAGTGTTTTGAGTGACTGTAAGTCGACTGCCAAAACTCACAGAAGGTTTTTAGCCTTCTACCAGTCGACTGCCCCAGGGGCAGTCGACTGGTAATCTCGAAAAACTAACTGTTAGCTAGCCGTTGGCTAGCGTTTAAGGCTAGACCAGTCGACTGCCCTCAGGGCAGTCGACTGGTGCAGGATGGACAGCATACGAGGCTGTCCTTTACTCCTATAAAAGGAGGACTGTTTGGCTCGAGCAAAGAGAGGTTCTTGTGTGTAAGAAAGTGCTGCTAGTGCCAAGAGTCCTCAACCCTTCCTCTAGTAGTTACTTGCATCTTGTAAAGAGGAAGAGCACAAGATTGTGAAGGTTTTCTCCACCTTGAAGGAGGGTTTCATAGTGGAGATGGTGAACTCGTGCGGATCCTTGGATTAGTCACCCTTAGGGGTGGATACCAAGTAAAACACTGTGAGTTAGCATTGATTGTATTATATTTTGTATTTAGCTAACCCTATTGTAGAGAAAAGTCGAGCCATCGATCCTGACAAGTGGTATCAGAGCGCAAGGACGCCTTCAACGGACTAACTGCCAAGAAGAGCAAATCATTGAAATGGCCGGCTCGCACATCCAACCGCCGAAGTTTGAGGGAGAATTTTTGTGGTGGAAGAAGAGAATGGAGGTATTTTTCAATACCGATTTTGATGTAATGCTTATTATGAAAAACGGTTTTGAAGTACCTAGGGATCAAGAGAACAAGATACTTGATGAAGTAAGATGGAGTAGGAAGCAAAGAGATGACCATCTAGCAAACTTCAAAGCTTTACATCATCTACTAAGTGTACTCCCTCAACAAGAAGTGACAAGGATTGGAAATTACTCAAGTGCCAAGGATTTGTGGGAAAAACTAGTGGAACTTCATGAAGGCACTTCGGAGGCAAAAATGGAAAAGAGAGACTTTCTTCGAGCTCAACTCAACAATATCAAACTCGATAAAGGGGAGAAGGTAACAAGTTTACATGCTAGATTTAAAGAGATACTTAATGGTCTAACAAGTGTAGGGGAACAACTATCCAACCGAGACATCTTGACAAAAGCCATCAATGTCTTCCCAAGAACATCAACTTGGAGCTCAATGGTGGACTTGTACTATATTTCCAATGATCTAGAGAAAACGTCTCTAGAGGAATTTTTCTCAACCATGGAGCTTCATGAGACTCGGGTTGGAGGAACAATCGAAGAAGCATACTACAAGCCAAAGAGTATAGCCCTTATGGCAAACAAGGGAAAAGGCAAGAAGAAGGAGGTCGTATCATCCGATTCGAAGGAATCAAGTGCTTCCATGGGTAGTGATGCGGAAGCCTATATGGTAAGAAAGGTAAGAAAAGCTTTTAAGCAATTTTCTACTAACAAGTCTCATGGTAGGAAAGAATCAAGGAGCAAAAGTAGGTAATGGAAAATTATTTGCTACAATTGCCAAGTAGAAGGGCGCATGAGAGATGAGTGATCTCTCTTGAAAAAGAAGGAAGAAAAGAAGAAAGAAGGGAAGAAGAAGAAATCAAAAGAGAAGAAAAAGAAGGTGCAAAACTTGAAGGCCACATGGGATGATCCGTCTTCATCGGAGGAAGAAGAACATCATATATCCCATTTTGCACTAATGGGGATTGACGACATCGCTTCCACGGCATCCGAAATTGAAGAAGAAAAGAGTTCAAGTGAAGATGAAGGGAGTTCAAGTGAAGGGGGAGGCTCTACCTCAGAATCGGACTTCTCGATAAGTGAGGTACATAACTTACCTACTTCTATTCTTGCTAAAATTATCTCTAGTAATAGTGATGATTTGGTTGATGCTAAGAAGAAAATTAAATGCTTGAAAAAGGAAAATTGCATGTTAAAGGAGAGATTAGCATCCATGGAAATTAGAAATGATGAGCATGCTTCTTCTTCTACCTCAAATGATTCATGTTTAGAAGAGGAAAATAAGGATTTAAGGGAAAAGGTAGATAGTCTTACCCAAGCACTTAGAAAGTTTAAAGTTGGCTCAAAAACATTAGATATGATCATTGAGAGCCAAAGAGCAAGCTTTAGGAAAGAAGGATTAGGGTTTGGAAAGTCTAGCAATGGAAGAACCTATCATTGCTTAATTGCTAGAGGACAATCAAAGACAAAAACCCTTAGCAAGAAATGGATTCCTAAGGAGTACTTGGTTAACCCAATTAGGAAACATTACTATTGAGTACCAAAGTCAATCCTAAAGGGTTAGAGGATTTGGGATAAGTCAACCATGATATTAGAATTTCAAATTTTTGGAATTTGGTTGACTCAAGCCATTGAGGGGGAGGTTGTAGCCCGTAGTAGAAATTCATGATGAATTGGGGCAAAATAAGGCTTACCTTGAAAACATCTCATATTACATAGTTTTATGGTCGTATTCATACATATGAGATGTTAGGATGATACAAACGACTTACTTATGCTTATGGCATAGTGATGAGTTATTGGACGTATCACATTAGTTATAATAGACCAATCATGGAGAAAGCAAGTGTTTAATTAATGGACACTTTGCCCAAAAATCATGGTTGGACATTTTAAATATTAGAAAATCATTTCATGTGTTATTTATGATGGCATGACCTTGAAACATGTATGAGTTCACAATTGGATTAGAAATTTGATACAAAATATAGTGGTTTTCAAAGCTTTTGGATTTTTATCAAAAGTCATGCATGTTTGAAATTTTATATGGTTTAATATTTTTCCCTGATAGAGTATAACATTTCAAATATGTATGCAAAATTTTATAATTTTTGGAATTTTTTAGAATTTTCTGGGAGTTTCTGAAATTCGGCAGAAAAGCTGAAATGGGTTACTGATAGCGTATCAGTCGACTGCCCCATGGGCAGTCGACTGGCACGCAAGTTTTCAGCCACTGTGAGAAATTTTAGAAATACAACTTTCTCACATTTGATGTCATAGGTTAGTATTGATGTAGGCAATCATTTTTGATGGTGTCAAAGGGGGAGAGTGAGTAGTTTAAGTTAGAAGTTTAACTTGAATTGGGTGGTTTGAGTTAAAATCTTGGGGAATATTGAAAATGGGAGAAGACATGGATTAAGGGGGAGGTTATCTCTTGTGTTTATGTCTTATGTTTTTCAATTGTATTTGTTGACTGATATTTTATCCCTAAACTTAAACATATTGCCACATATCAAAAAGGGAGAGATTGTTGAGGCAATCGACCCAAGAATGATCGGGAAGATCATGGTTTTGATGTGTGTGACAATAAGTTTAAGGTTAGGGTGGTGTGTTGTTTTAATATGTGTGATTGAGTTTGCAGGACTTGGAGAATCACACATGAAGACATATCCGAGAGACGAGAGTCGAGGGAGGAGAGCTCCGAGAGCAAGCCGGGAAGTGGACTTCAAGGGCACACGTGAAGGGTGGCACGGAGGCAAGCCGAGGAAGGCTTGTGTGCGCATCCGAGGGACGATAGCCAGAGGAAGATGACTTCAAGGGGCGAACCAAGGGAGCATACCTGAAGGCATACGTGAAGGAGAGTGTTTTGAGTGACTGTAAGTGAGTTGAGAGGCTGGGCAGTCGACTGGCCAGATGGCAGTCGACTGCCGAAACTCACAGAAGGTTTTCAGCCTTCTACCAGTCTGGTAACCCCGAAAAACTAGCCGTTGGCTAGCATTTAAGGCTAGACCAGTCGACTGCCCTCGAGGCATTCGACTGGTGCGAGATGGACAACATACGAGGCTGTCCTTTACTCCTATAAAAGGAGGACTGTTTGGCTCGAGCAAAGAGAGGTTCTTGTGTGTAAGAAAGTGCTGCTAGTGCCAAGAGTCCTCAGCCCTTCCTCTAGTAGTTACTTGCATCTTGTAAAGAGGAAGAGCACAAGATTGTGAAGGGTTTCTCCACCTTGAAGGAGGGTTTCATAGTGGAGGTAATGAACTCGTGCGGATCCTTGGATTAGTCACCCTTAGAGGTGGATACCAAGTAAAACACTGTGAGTTAGCATTGATTGTATTATATTTTGTATTTGGCTAACCCTATTGTAGAGAAAAGCCGAGCCATCGATCCTGACAAAGACTTGATGAATACTAAAGCCTTCATATCACTCTTTGAGTTTACGCCCTTCAAACTACTGACCATTATCTGACACTAATTTAAGAGGGGAGGTCGTAATGACAGATAATGTTCTTCCATAGAAATCTTAGTACGACCTCTTCTGTAACCAATGCCAAGGGCTTAACCTCTGCCCACTTAAAGAAATAATTCACCACTACTAATAGGATCTTCTTCTGACTAGGTCCTATGCAGGGGCGGAGCTAAGATATTGGTTCAGTGTAGGCAAATTACGATTACCGTGGACGGACACATTACGAAGAGCACCTTCCTTAGTCTAGCTCCGACGACAGGCTTGACAATAGTGCTGGCCAAAATAACTCATGACCTCTGTACCTTGTGAGTCATGTTCACAGATAACAAAGAATGCTTCTAGGAAGAGATTAGCATAAACAACAAATAAATAATCCTTAAAAATTATCTCAAATAATGATGTTTCTTGAGTTGTAAATAAGGTCCATTATTCCCATAACTGATATGACTACTATTTCATAATGATGTATATATAATTTCTAATGCCCTGCAGTAAGTTGCCATTAGTTGTAAAATGAACACAAGGACATATGCCATGGAGTTTTGAGTAAAGCAAACAATTGAATTATTGTTTTAGCAAGTTTATTCTAATCAGTATTTTGATCACTTTATTACAGTGTTTTCCTTGATTTCAAAATCAATCTTCACAGTATAAGGCTAAAGTCTATACAATGTCCTAAGACAACACAAATTAACAATACTTCAAGTCAAGTTGATATACTCAAAAGACCCTGAAAAAAAAAGTTATGGAAGGAAGTGATGTTATCAAGTATCCTTTTTATTTTTTAACGCTCTTTTATTGTTTTCCTTTTTATTGTTGATTCGATCAAATAAGAACCAATTCAGTTAACAGGGAACCTACTCATAACTCTTAATAAGATTTTATGTTAAAATATTTTTATTGACCAATATTTTTTTTTGTCCGGGGCCGAGTGTGGGCAGCTGCCCACACTGGGCCTTTACTGGCTCCGCCCATGGTCCTATGGGAAAGGACCAACAATGTTTATTCCCCATTGATAAAGGGGGCACGATGCAGTAGAGTAACTTAGTAGGGGCTTGGGAGAGGTTTTGATGTCTTTGATAATTAACACAGGTGAGAACTACCTGAACTGCGTCTCCCTGTAAAGTCAGCCAAAAGTAACCTGCTAGCAAGACTTTTATGGACAGCATTTGACCACTTACGCGATTACCACAATTACCTTAATGAATCTCTTGTATGACATATTTAACATTTTCAAGGCCAAGACATTTGAACAAAGGATAAGAGAAATCCTTTTTGTTTAAACAAACACCAATAAAGAAAAACCAAGTTGCTCGTCTTTAGAGAAGTCAAGCCTGATCCAGGTGATTGAGCAGAGTTCCTTCCTTCAAAAAGGAAATGAAGAGACCTGCCAGTCAGCTAACTCATTGTATACAGGGACATATTCTATTTGCTAGACTAACTAAACTCGGGCGACTGGGTCATCCGAGGTCCATGTGGCCAAGGCACTTTCCATTTTGGCAAGCTCATCTGCCTTTTGATTTTTAGCTCGAGGTATTTTCTGGATGACAACTTCATGAAATCTGGATTTTAATTTTCCAAAGGGCTTCACATAATCTCAAAGTTGGTCATTTTTTATTTTGAAGGTTCTCTTGAGCTTTTATGTAGCTAATTTAGAGTCAAAGTGAATAATCATGCAGGAGGCACCAACTTATTTGGCAGCTACGAGTCCAACCAACAACACCATGTATTTGACATCATTATTGGAGGGTCTAAAACTTAACAGGATGACTAACTGTAATACTTCTTCCTAAGGTGAGATCATCAATACTCCTATGCTACTACCCTGACTATAGCTGACCCATCTGCAAATATCTTTCAAATTTCCTTTGACTCCTAACCTGGGTTTCGATTAAGAAGTTGGCTAATTCTTAAGCCTTGATGCCATCCAGCATGATATTGGACATCGTACTCGCTGAGCTTTGTTGTCCATTTAATCAAACGTTCCGAGGTCTTAGTGTTAGTTAAACCTAATCCAATGTGCTTTTAGTGAGCACAATGATGGGATGAGATAGGAAGTACGCTCGCAGCTTTCGAGCCATCATGACCAGAGCCAGAGCTAATTTCTCCAAAATAATATATCTAGTCTCGATGTCTTTCAGAAGGTAAGCTATGAAATAAATAGGGTTATGGGTGTTGTAATCATGCAAGAGTAGAACTGAGCTAAATGCTACCTCGGTCGCGGTTAAAAAGAGCCAGAGCGTTTCCCCTGCAATAGACTTAGAGAAGAGGGGTAGGCTGGCCAAGTATACCTTGAGCTTTATGAATGCTTGTTCACAATTGTCATCCCACTTGAATCAAGCCGATTTCCAAAGGACTTTGAAGAAAGGCAAGCTCTTGTCGGCCAGATAAAGTGGGAGAGTGTTGTGATTCGCCCGACTAACCTCTGTGTCTCCCTAAGATTTTTGGTGAAAACATACTCTGCAATGTTTGAACTTTTTTTGGGTTAACCTCGATTCCTCATTCAGTAAGGAAATGACTGCTCTTGACTCCAAACAAGCATTTGTTTGGATTTAGTTTGAGACCATATAGACGAAGCATGCCACATGTCTCTTCGGTGTCGCTAATCAGGTTCTTGGATCTGCCACTCTTGATCAAAATGTTGTTGACATTGATCTTGATATTTCTCCCGACCTGATGCTTGAATACGTGATTCATCAACCATCCCTATATTTTTTTAGTCCAAAAAGCATAACAGTGTAACAAAAGGTCCCGTTCACAATAATAAAGCTAACCTTTTTTTGATCTTCTACTACTAGAGGGGTCGGGGTGGCCCTGATATGCATTCAACATACATATGAGCTTGCAACCCGAGGTTAAGTATACCAATTGGTAAATTCGAGGAAAGGAATAACAATCTTTTGAGCAAGCATGATTGAGATCCTGAAAGTCCACGAGTTCTCCACTTGCCTCTCGGCTTAGGAACAACCACCATGCTTACCAGCAAGGTCGTCGAGAAATGTACCTCCCGAATATGACCGACCTCCAATAGCTTTGTAACCTTAGCTCTGATTATTTTGTTTTGTTCAGCCTCAAAATACTGTTTCTTCTATCTACTGGCCTAGCTTCCGATCAATGTTAAGGTGGTGCTTTATTACCGAGGGTGATATCCTCATGACGTCCTTGGTTGGCCAAGTAAAGATATCCTAATTATAAGAGAGACAAGCAACTACCCTTGGCTTCAATTTGAGGGGAAGGTTGGTAGCCACTCAAGTAGTCCCACTAGATTGCCAATACATGTCATTCGATGCCCGATTGACCACCCTGAGCGTTCCGATTTACCCTGATGATCGATGGGAAATTTTCGTGAGACCGGGCCGATCACCCCAGGTTCAATTTGTATGTTGCCTGGTTCATCATTTTCGATTGACCAAACCGGAGGGCTATCGTGAATTAAATATTCAATTAAAAAAATAAAGTTATCGTGCGTCAATGTCAACCTTTATAATTAATATAAAAGGTAAATTTTGGTCATTTATCCGTTAGGGGCTGGAATTAGTGATTTTAAAACATCTGTGGTTTTTTTTTCACAATTGTTAAACTTGGAGCATTTTAGGGCAAAAAAAAAAGAAATTTTCCCTGAAAAAAACTTCTAATTTAAGAAATTCTTCCTTCTCCGTCCCCTTGATCGTTCGATCGGAGAACCAGGATAAAATAGGTCGGCGATTCGATCTTGCCTTCTCCGATGGGTGGCCCGGCGGCACTCGGCCCTCAGCACGTGCAGCAGTTCCTCAGCACCGCCCTATCGCAGCGCGGTCCGGCGGCGCTCCCCTACGCCGAGGACGCCAAGTGGCTTATCCGCCAGCATCTGGTGGTGCTTACCGGGGCCTTCGCATTCCTACGCCCCCGCGCAGCCAATTTCACCCACGACGATGGGCGTTCTTCCCACCTCCTCCAGGCCGAGGGCACCATCCCCATCGTCTACTGCGGCACCACCTACAACCTCCCCGCCACCGTCTGGCTCCTCGAACAGTACCCTCGCCGTCCCCCAGCCGTCTTCCTCACCCCTACCCGCGACATGCTCGTCAAGCCCGGGCACCCCCTTGTCGATCCCTCCGGTCTCGTCCGTGCCGCCGCTGTTCCGTACCTCGCCGCATGGGTCTACCCGTCTTCCAACCTTGTCGACCTTGTCCGCTCCCTCTCACATCTCTTCGGCCTCGATCCTCCTCTCTACTCACGCCCCGCCGCCTCCCTCCCTCAGAATCCACCTCATCCTTCCACACAGGATCCTATTCCCTCCGCTTCTCTATCACCATCATCGAATCCTTCGCCGGGTCGGATCTACTCCTCTCTGTCCTCCCCCTACGGTAATCGGTTCCCTCCCTCGCCGCAGATTCAGGTGCCGTCGCATCCGACTGAGGAGCCCGCAGAGGTCTTCCGGCGGAATGCCATCCCTAAGATCATGGAGAATGTACACAAGGACGCAGCCAGCCTGCGTCGGTCCCGGGAATCCGAGACGGAGTCTCTCCTCTCTCTCCAGGCGGAGCTACGGAACCGAGGGGAAGCACTCTCGCGCGGTTTCCGCGAGATGGTCGGGGAGAAGGAGGGTCTGGAGCAGCAGCTGCAGCTCGTGCTTATGAACACCGACGTTCTTGAAGGATGGGCGGGGAAGACGGAGGCCGGCAGAAGAAAAGTGGATGCGTTGGATGTCGACGATGTGTTCGAACCGATGGATGCTCTATCAAGACAGATACTGGAATGCACGGCAGCGGACTTGGCTGTGGAGGACACGATCTACTCACTGGACAAGGCGGTGCAAGAGGGGGCAATCACCTTCGAGACATACTTGAAAAGTGCGAGGACATTGTGCAGGGAGCAGTTCTTCCACAGGGCAACCTTGGCCAAGGCCCGTGCTGTCCAGGTGCAGGTTCAAGTCACAAGAATGGCTGCAAGGATTTCAATCCATGCTTCCTAAGACGGAGGTTAGTAGTGATCTCGTATCATAAAATTTGCTACCTTCTACTTGCTATTTTCTGTTCAGATATTTGCTACATAATACATAACTGTTCGCGCTGAATAACTCATCCTATCCACAACTCTGTTTCTTCATCCATCTTAAGACTCCAAATTCCTTGTCTTGGAAATCAGGAAATTTGTTATAACACACGAACTGGAAATGAGATTGTTTGAGAAGAGCTCCATCTTGCTTTACACAATTTTTCTGAATGGAGTTAAATATTTCTTGTCAAGTTGTTTTCTAATCCTAACGTCTATAGTCTTATTGTAATGACACTTTTGGTTTTTTGGCAAGTTCCATCTTGTAAACAAAGAAAGTGTTGTTTGGTTGAAAATGGATGAGGAGTCTAATTGATTAATAAATAAAGCAATCATCGTAACATATTGTTGGACCACATGCTAGCATCTTCCTCATTGTCTTTTACATTGTCTTGCAAACTTTTGATTTGGCTAAGAAAATATAGGTTGCTTATAGCCTCAATTCAAAGGTTAACTTAATTTGGGTATAATCTGATAACCTAGAAGATGACAACACATTTGCATCATATAGATGAAATGCAATATGGTACGTACAGCATATGCATACGAATCCCTTCAATTGCTTTCGAAAACACTGCCCAATATTGATTGTAGTGAACTCGAATGACAAGTTAAAATGTTGATGTAATATATAACCTTAGGAGGTAGTTTTGGTGAATGCTCGAGCATTAGCAGTCTGAAACAAGCTTCCCAAGCTCAATCTATGTATGCACTCCTTCGGCCATCAGAGCGTACTCTCACCTTTTGCGTCCGTGATCGTTGGATCTTCGGTTGACGTCGGGAACATAGGGTTGAGAGGCGACATGTTGAAGGGCGATCGATACCTCTTGCATCGAAGGTCGGATGTGTGGCTGATCGTGCAGGCACATGTTAGTGATTACGGCGAGCTGGTAGAAGGGACGGAGAGGGTAGTGCCCTTGGAGCAAGGGATCTGCCAATTGGATGAACTTCCTCTTGTCCTTGATGAAAGGACGTGACTGTCAAAGCAAAAAGCATATGGAAACTATTTAGTTAATTTGTCGAAAAAACAGAGAAGTATTTCCAAAGAGAACACAAAAGGCAAAAACATACCCATTGAATCAAATTCTGTTCCCCTGGTCTCTTAGTGTAGTCAAAAGCCATCCTTCCCGTCATCAGCTCCAAAAGAACCACACCGAAGCTATAAACATCAGACTTAACGGTTAATTTGCCGCTCATCGCATAATCTGGCGCGCAGTAACCGAACGTGCCCATGACCCTCGTTGAGACGTGAGTATTGTCGCCGACAGGCCCAAGTTTTGCTAGTCCAAAGTCAGAGAGCTTGGGGTTGAATTCATTGTCCAAAAGTATGTTTGCTGATTTCAAGTCACGGTAAATAACTGGAGGGTTAACAACATTGTGCAAATATGTAAGCCCTTTTGCTGCACCTACAGCAATTTTTACTCTGGTATTCCAATCAAGAGGTTCTTTATTAGGTGGCAAATCTGAAAGGGGAAGAGAGCTCATGAGACAGCAAAAGTATGATTTTAAACTATCCATATCAGTGTCTTATTTATGCAGATGTGCAAAGAACAGAGAGAGGAAGCGTACCAAATAAGTGTTGTTCCAAGCTCCCCTGTGGCATGTACTCGTAAACCAACAGCTTCTCCTCTTCTTCTGCGCAGTATCCAATCAAGTTGACGAGATTTTGATGGTGCAGCATCGTCAACATCAAGCACTCCACGAGGAATTCTTGGCTACCCTGCGTCCCATCCTTGTTGAGCTGCTTAATTGCAACAACCTATTATTCAAATTTCAAAAGCCAGATCAATGCCATTACAAAATCTGAGCTTTTCAAATAAAAAAGGAGAGAAAATGGAAGCATCGTTGCTTGCCTGGCCAGATTCTAACGTCCCTTTGAAGACGCTTCCGAAACCCCCTTCTCCTATCAAATTGGCCATCTTAAAGTTCCGGGTGGCGGCTGCGAGCTCTCGGAGGGTAAACCTCTTGGCCGAGTTCGTCGCCGCATCTGGAGAAATTGCCGCCGCTCCCTCCAATTCTGCGCTCGAACAACCGAAAACTAGTCACGCGAAACCCTAACCGAGAAACAATCTTGTGCCTGCACAAGCATCATTGCATCAACCACCGGAAGACAAACCTTCGGAATCGGGCGAGGGATGCTCGATGGGCCGTTCCCGAGCCTCCCGAAGATGACGCGAACTGACGCAAGAAAAGCACTTCATGGCTCCGGCTGCAGCACCGCTTTTCAAGGACTGAGAGGAATCGACATCAGCCAATTCCTCCTGTCCTGGCGCCTCCTCGGAATGGGGCGAATCCTTTGAAGGATGGGAAACGGGGAGATGAGTGGCGGCTCGAGTTGCAGAAGGGTGGTGGCCGGCGAACTCGAAAGATAAATTGATCGAGGAGGAAGGGGAAGATGGTAAGAGAAGGCCATGAGAAGGCGCGACTTCTTCGGGGCAAAAAGGATGGACGAAGGCAGAAAGGAAGTCGGTGTTTCTTCCCCCAATTCTATTCTTGGAACCCTATTTAAACGACATTTAACAAAAGACGTGCTAATTCGGTTATTATCGACCTGCATGCTATAATTTTAAATTTATTTAAAAAACATAACTCATTTCTAAAATATTTCCATAATTATTTAAACTCAAATATTTTTTAATATTTATCAGTCATGAATTGAAAAGTCAGAAAATTTAACTATAAATTTGACTTTACAAGGAACTTTTTTTTAATTATCATAAATTTGTTTTATGAGAGTAAAAGACAAATAATGTAGTATTATCCATCTTTCGATTAGATACAAATAATTAAATAGGAGGAATATTTTATCTTAGCAGGAATATTTTATCTTGTATGGTGACTTTTTGTATGAAGATATTAGACACTCAATGAGATAATTTATAGGAAATTGACCTCAAATTTATTGGAATAGACATTTGTAAGTATCAAATGTGTCAATCCATACAGCTAAACATTTATTATTCTTTTTTATTGGTAATCTAGATATATAACTCTTTGGACTGTTTAATTCTGGAGGTGACCGGCCCGAGCTCAACAAGTTCCATGGAAGTTTCCTACCGACCACCCGGGATAAATCGAGAAGTGCTAATGGAGACTCATCCAGATGATCGATATTTTTAAGTCTGCTTCTCATTAGAGGGAAAATCCTTTGTAGTGCATCGCAACTAAGATTCGAATCTTAATTCTTTTAATTATCAATGGGAAGATAACATCCTTGCAATATTGCTCCAAAGGCATAAATTTGTTATTCATAGTGGCAAAAAGTGAGTTACTCACCTAACGTCCCTACCAACCCGTCTCAGAGCTAACACGGAGGAGATAAATCACTCATGACTAGCATATTATTCAGGATTTTTTTCCCCCATGGATGTAACAGGAGAGGAATCTACGTGGAGATCCATGATGTTAGTAGACACACCGAGGTTGTCCGGCGGAGCCCACTCCGACGCTCAAGTCAGTGCCCCAATGAAGAAGGGGAGTAGTAAGCAGTAAAAATGAATGAGTAGCGAAGAGAATACGTAACCCCTTTACCGGAGGGGTTGGTGTACCTTTTATACCTGCGGCGGCTGTCTCATGAGTCTCCCTGATCATTGCCCCGTCCCCTGATTGTCGGTTACAGGATAACCTTTGCAACGGTCCACGCCGTCATTAAGTTCGGACAATTGCGACAATTATGGGTTATGATGACTCTACGATAAGGGGTGATGGTTATCCGCATATCCGAAGAAAGGGGGATTGTTACTTGAGGCTGAGTGCTCTTTGTGCTCCACTACCCCGAGGTGGTCTCGGGCCCTTTTTAGCCCGGGGGGTCCCGGGCGCTCGCCTTCCCGAGGTGATCTCGAGACCTGATCTCCCGAGGTGATCTCGGGCGTGTATCCTCCTGGAGCGATCCCAGACGTAGGTCTACCCGAGGTAGTCTCGGGGATTCACCTTCCCGAGGGAGCCTCGGGAGCCAAGGAAAGATAGTCGTCCAGCCTCAATAGATCCTGCCACATAGCTTCTACAGTCCACGGGTTGTTCAACCCCATCACACTAGCAATCGACGAGAAATTTTCATAGGACCGGATCAATCATCTCATGTTATCTTACCGTTAAAAAAATTGTTTTTTTATACAAGTACGATGAATTGACTTATCATTCTGATTATTAAAGATCATCAATTTTTTTCTAACATAAGTGCATTCAAATGATTAAAATTAAAAAGTAATAACCTAAATGAAGTTATCAATTTTGTCAATAAACACAATGGTAATAGCTATAGAATATTAATCATTTATAACTTAATAACTTTTGGTGTCTATACAGAAGGTTTAAATGGCAATATCAAATCTTCAGAAAGATTTATGATCTATAGCATTCTCAAATGGCCTCTCAAACCCCACCGTAATTTATTCTTCTTTCTCAAGGATGAAGATGAGAAAGAAGAATAGAGAACCAGCGTCCGTGGAAATGCACCATGAATGCACGTAAAGGGAGAATGCAAAACCTTACATGGATTGTTTTTTTAAATATATAATAAATTTTATATGAACACAATTACATGTATAGTTTTTCAATATTCTCCTGTGGTTTATCCTCCTCATCGATCGTATCCAGCGCCGGTCTCCTCGATCGGCACGTCCTCAGACCCCGCGACCACATCTCGTCCACCTCCAATTCCGGCGCATCGAGCGGCGCCGCTTCCACCTGCGCGGCGGCGTCCGGCGACGCCAGCGCTGCCACGTCGGCCGCCGTCATGATCGCGTTCGCCCTCCGCATGGGGAGCATGACGTAGACCTCGCCGGCCTCCAGGTTCTTGTCGGCCGGAAGGGGCTCGAGGCGCCGACCGACGCCGAGGGAGCGCGCACGGACGAGAAAGTGGC
Organism: Boesenbergia rotunda; assembly: GCA_024364735.1. Taxonomy (NCBI): domain Eukaryota; kingdom Viridiplantae; phylum Streptophyta; class Magnoliopsida; order Zingiberales; family Zingiberaceae; genus Boesenbergia; species Boesenbergia rotunda. The sequence continues at coordinate 594,115 of JAGFNQ010000887.1, read as the reverse complement.
CGGGCGCGTCGAGCATGAGCTCGGCCGCGGTGGCCGGTCCGTCGATGTGGCGGGCTTCGGAGCCGCCGGGAAAGATGATCTGAATGGAGCTCGCGCCGGAGCCGATGGCGCCGGCAGGGAGGGTGCAGGAGCAGGAGACGCAGTTGCCCATGGAAATGGAAACGGAATCGGAATTGGCGACGACGGATTTGGCATTAGCTGTCTCAGTGTCAATTCAGGGAGGAGATCGAGCAGGAAGGAATTAAAAGGCGGTATTAATTTGAGAATTGAGGATTATTCTGGTGAGTTGGAATGTGAGTTGGCTTTATTGTTATGGAACAGGGCAGAACAAAATTTACAGAGTATTTGGATCAGATCGGTCGTTTAATCCATTAAAATGAAAAAAAAAACAAACAAACAAACATAACGTCATAGTGTTTAATTATTTAAAAAATATATATATATATTAATCATCACTTTTCTCATTTCTTTATCAAGATTTCATTCCTTAGAGAAGAAAATGATTAGGGAAGATACAAGACCAACAATTTTCTCAAACCTGGCAGGAATTGAAACATTGCAATATTGGTAAGGCGGATGAACTGATCTAATCGCATGCTATTTAAAATATTCAAAACAACACATGCATTAACAGAACGATCTTTATTCCACTGTCAAACTGACTTCCACCTACCTTGTCCGGCATGCTTGGACATGGCAATCCTAATTCGAGAAATGGTTTGATCCACGTATCAGAGTTCAGAAACTGGATTTGATGAGTTCGAGTAAATAAGAGTTTGTTTCAATGATAGAGATAATGTGGAAAACATAATGAAAATTGTTTCAAGTGTTTTAAAGCTATCCATGTAATTTATGATAAAGTGTATGTACTGATCAAGATAAGGATGAATATAGGAATAACCAAATAGATTATGGAAGGACTTTTTATGTAGTGGATTTTATCTAAATCGTACTTTCTGTCTACATGTTTGTGGTATAATTCTCGGAATAACATGCTCAATGTCATTGTTGGCATGAAAAATGGACTCTGAAAGTTCATCTTTGCTAAATCATTTCATTTCACTCTTTCTTCAGACAGGCAAACGATTGAAGCCTACTTATTGCATCAAATTTTCTAGTTGAAACACTAGGAATGTAACAACAAAGCTCGAGTTCTTACCCTGTGGGTCTGTCTGCAAATGGCTATGCAGCAAGTACAGCAACCATATTAAAAAATTCATTACCTTCACAGTATGTACAGTTTCACATGTTGCTATCAATTTCTTCAATGCAGGCAAACTCTGGCAGCTGCATCAGATGTTTGTTCCTATACTCTCCATGAAGCTTTTCCAGCTGGAGCTTGTCATCTTGCATGAATCCATCTACGGCATACCACAGAAACTGCACTGACAGCTCAGTTTGCATGGCTATCACTTACTGCTCAATCAATCATCTTATGAAAATAACCCAAAAAAACTTGTTATTTGTTTAGGAAAGGGCAAGCAAGAATGAAGAAAACTTTGATAAATTCATTCAGGTATCTGTAAAAAAGAACTTTCTTCCATTTCATTTAGCCAGAAACACAAGTGTTTTTGACATTTTTAGCTCTTTACTATCAGCTTCTCTTCTACACTCGCCACTTCTTTTTTCTTCAACTAAACGATGTCATATTAGAGCAAATAAAAAGGTTACAAGATTACCCCGTCGTCAATAGTTTTTCTTGCTACCAACTGAAAACATTCCTTTGTGCCCCTCCTAATGCGCATTCCTTGACCATCTCATGGAATTCTACGCCTAGAAGCTAAACCATCTAATAAGTATACCATGTTTTGTTTTTCTTGAACAGAAGGAATATTTACAGGATAAGCTGCTCGTGGCTTCTAGTGAATGAAAATAACGTTTCAACTAGTGCTAATGGTACTTTGATTCACATCTATGTGTGAGCAGATTGAGTCAATAACTTGGCATGGTTATGTTCTCCTTCATATGTCACAATCAGCATTGTTGGATCTTCTACACACCTCTCTACATGCTTTCTCGCTGGACATCCTCGCACACTGCTGCATTTGTAGTATCCTCTGCATAGTTTTGGCAGATGAACATATTGGATCGTTTCATTGAAAAATAACCAGGAAATGAAATAGCATTCAATGTTGAATCAAGCTGAAAATGCTACAGCATTTCAGAGCATAGACTACCATTTATATGAAGAGATTACTCTGAAATATGGCAAAAGTGTTCCACAATGCTTTTATGAAGATGACTTTTTGTTGCTAAAAATATTTAGCATGCTCTTCGTTCATGATTTTGGTATTTGAAGGTCAGATTAAGCAATAATGTGCTTAAATTTACACAAGAACCAATAGTCTCATCTGCTAGTATTCCTTTAATTGAAGAACCAAGAGATGATGTCAATGTTTACAAGAAAAGCTACCTAATGTTACTACGACCAATCCCTTACAGTTTCCGGAATTGGCAAATGACGGTTAAAGTTATAAGAAGACCAACTAACTAGACTAACAAGGCAGTATAGTTTCTTTACTTGAAGAATAAGAAAATTGCAAGTATTGCATGTGCACTTCTAAACTTAGAGATCAATGATGAGTTGACTTCATCTGAGACAATATTAGTATGACAACAAAGTAGAGAACAGTGTGTTGGACTTGAACTATAAACATCTATTGTATAAAGTTACTAAATTCTGAGTTTTGAAAAGCCAAGATAACTAGAAGTTTTTGCTGTTTGATACCTAGGATGTGGAGATCCCTTGATTGGTTTTTGCCCATACTTCCTCCAAGAGTAGTCATCAGCAGGGATATCTGCAACCTTGTTGCTTATAGCTGGAACCTTAATGGATCTCCTCACTCTCAATTTCCTGTACAAGAACAAGCAAGGGTTGATTTCATCTAAATCAGAGCAGCTTCTTGCGGGGGAAAAAAAATGAAATCATGTCAGAGAAGCTCCAACCTCTTCTTTGAACAGTGGCACCTGCCTGCTTTTACACATTTGCCATTCCCTTCATCACCTCCACCAGTGCACCTCTTCCTGTTGGGTAGGTGCCAGTTTATCGGATTGACTGACTCTGATCCACCAATCAGATTAAGGCCCTTCCCGCCCATGCTTCCATCCATGCTCAGGGATGACAGGAAGGACCTCGAAGACGACACAGTGCCTGTGCAACTCGAGTTATTGCTCCTCCCATACATTCCATTGTGGAGCTTGAGCTGCTGCTTAAGCTGAAACAATTGGCTATTGTGGTGCTGATGGAGGAAATGAAGATGGGCAGGCAAATGGTTGCCGAGAGCAACTTGGACACTGCTTTTGGAAGCAGCCTCCATTTCCACTCCAGAGTTATCAAGAAGCACTCTCGAGGGGGTTGGTGAAGCAAGTTTGGAAGAGGAGCTCAAGACAATGACTGGCTTTTGTGGTAGGTCTCTTGGAAGGAGTTGGAGCAATAGTGGAGAAAGGTCAGCTCTAGGACATACTGTGCGATCTAAGAAAATACTATGATTAAATTGGAGCTGTTGAGGATTCTTGGGCCTCTTAAATTTTGCATGACCCACGCCATTACTGAGCGCGGAAACAACCTTCTTAAAGCTAGAAACAGCCTCCCCCGTCTCCGCCATTAGATTTTTGCAAGCTAAGGGATGATCTTGGCTCTCAGTCAGTAAGCTCAACACTCTGTGGCAATTCTTCACGGCTGCCCGTGTAGCTTCTTCCACCACTTCCATCTCAACAAAACAACTTCTCCAACTCTCTCAACGATCAGTCTCCTGTGACTCAACTTGGAGCAGCCCTGATTAACGGGACATATAGAAATGGCACCTTCAACAAGATTTAACCATCTTACTACTCTACCTTCCAGTGTGAACATTTGAATCACCGAAAGCAGACTGATTGAAAAAATACAAGAGGGAAGATTGAACGGTCATCATCTGAACAGGCTAGAATGACTAAAAAAGGCACACGGCATCCAAGGGCCTCAAACCAGGTTAAAGTAAAAGAAAAACCCAACGCCAAAACCAGTTGGGAGGAAAGAGGTAAGCAAGCACAGGGTATCCAAGATCCAATTTTGACCACACCGATCAGATAAAGCAACAGTCTTTTGCAATGCAACAAGCTTTAGACAGTAAAGTTAAGATTCCGAAACAGAAATACGTATGAAATAGTTCGTCGCGGACAAACGAAAGAAAGCAAAAACGCAGAGAAAATAAACCCTTGGCTGGATTGGAACCCTAGAAAGCGCTTGCAGATGTTCTTGGTTATTCCTGCATCAGTGAAGGAACGAAGGTATAAGCGTCGGCGATGGCGCAGATTGGCGCACTGATTTATCGATCCATGGAGGCTCGCGAAGCCACCGTACTCTGGCTAGCTCACTGTTCGAAAGGGAGATCGCTACCGTTGAGAAATCATCGGACGGTTCAAAGGCAGACTGAGGCCTATTCGTCTTCCATTTTGAGCGGCTTTACGGTTCAAGTTCTGCGTCAGTCGTCGGTTGTCGCGTTGCAATTTTAACATCTTGCTTTTTTGAGTTTGGGATTCCCTCCAAGTCCTGTTGGAATCAGATTGATCTAACGGTCACTAGTCTCCAAACGGACGGTCCAAATTCAATAGAGCGTGGATTCTGAACGAGGGAAAACTGGGAGACATCCTGGTCATTTCAGTTGCGGCAGCAAATGTTTTGGCGACACGCCGACATTTCAGGTTGACGGCGTCAGCGCGTTGGGAGGGTGGGACCCAGCTCTGCCTGATGGAGTTAAATATCCAAATGCTGATAAAATAATAGTTTATTATACGAGATAAAGCATTTTTTTTCATTTTTAATTACAAAAATTTAATCTCACGCAACTACTCGAGGCAGTCAAATAATCTTTTACTTTACAACGTTTGATCGTGCACGGATCTCCACAATATTTACAAAAAATGGCAGTCTTTAGCCAAAGGAAAAACAGGCACGAGATCGAAGGGAAAAAAAAATTAAAACAAGAAAAGTGAAAATCCAAGTCTTATCTTCCTTCCACGCTCCGCGTGCGAAGTGGAGACAGATTGAAACAGGAAAGAGCCAACAACAACAAAAGGAAGCCTAGCCACATAGGAATATGGATAGGCAAGGAACTCCCTACGAGATTGTAGATTTAGGACTTCGGACCTAATATCTTCAGACAAGAACACTCCAAACACATAGAAACAGAGGCTAATCTTTAACTACGATCAGCTATTGTTTATTTTGCTAATTCTTTTAAGAACACCTTTTTTCTCCGGATGAAGGTTTGAGACCATAACATCTCTCTTATATATATCTATATAATTCTAAATAAGTGAATTTGTAGCTCAATCTCTCGCAGTATCTATAGGAAGGAGACGGAGAAGACAGAAACTAATGAGACATGATGTCGACTCGAAAGGGGGTGTGTGATTCCTTAGCGAGGCAAGAGGAATAATGCCAAAAATTAAAATGCAGCTTGATCGTCCTTCCATGTTCAGATTTCTTGCTTGGCCACGGTTTCCAGACTTACAGAAGAGCATAACAAAGATTAGCGACAGAGGAAATGGAAGAAACTCAATGCTGCAGACTTTTCTGTGTTGACGAACTTGAGAAACTTTTTTTCCTGTACCTGCTATTTTCAGTTTTTTTCCATCTAAATTTTTTTATCAATTTTCAAATATATATATATATATATATATATATATATATATATATATCGGACTCATGAGAATTAAGTGTATTTGATTTATTTTACTTTTTATTTTATTTTATTTTATTTTTAAAATGCGATTACACCATTTGAAAATTTGTCTTTTATTTACACACACGAATCTCATATCTCCGTACCTTATCTCCATGCATCTGTGTGTTTTGAATTCAATTATAGTAGGATTTTTTTAATATATTATATATATTTAAGATTTAATATTTTAAGATTTAGGGGTTAGTTATAATGAATTTAAGCTAATAAAAATTTTTATTTATGATTCAGGTTTCCCACTTGAGTTATAATGTTCAAGATAAAAAAATTTTAGAAACTTATATGATATATTATATATGTTTAGGATTTAATATTTTAGGGTTTAAGGGTTAGTTATAGTAGATTTATGTTAATAAGATTTCCCTCTAAGGTTCAAACTTTTCTATTTGGTTATAGTGTTTGAGATAAAAAATTTTAGATGCTGACGAGGTATATATGTATTTAGGGTTTAAGATTTAAAAAAATTCGATTTTTTTTTAAAAAATTGAATCCAAACACTTAGATCACTGTATCATGCGCGGTCGCACTGTGTGTGTCTAAAGCTCCGATTATTTTTTTAATTTATAAAAATTATCATTTCCTCAAATATAAACCTTACCTACATTACTATATCTCATGAATACCTAAAGTTTTTTTATTATAAAAATTTTTTAGTTTGAACACTATAACTCAATTGGAAACCTGAATAATCATAAAAAAAAAATTTAGCTTGAACACTATAACCATATTGGGAAGCCTAAATCCTAGGGGTAAAATAAAACTATATCAATCCAAATCTTGACACCTGGATTTGATTTAGGCGTCTTGAGAGTGCACAGCCACCCATCAAACAGGCGCACATTGGCTTTTTACCGAACCATGTAGAAAGATTTCGAAAATGACCAAATCACGTATTCACTTCTCAAAATACCCTCAAACAGTCGAGTGGTAAAATAAATTAGTCAACGGATTTTTTTACCAATCGAATGGATTTCATGCTGTTTTAAATTTCAAATAAATCAGTTGACTGAGTTTTTAATCAGTCGACTGATTCAGTTTTTTAATCAAATTTGATTTGGGGTCAAATCGATTGATAGAATAAACGATCTCAGATTGACATGAAATTAATTTTTATATGTTTGAATAGTTCTCTTGATCATATTCACGCACTCAAACATCAATTTAGCCTAATATATTAAGAGCAGTGAATTTTTTAACATGAATGTGTTCGAAAAATCTAATTCATATTAAAAAAATCACTATTCTCAACATATTAAGTCAAATAGATATTTGAGGGTATGAATATAATTAAGAGAATTTGACGAACACATAGGAACTAGTTTTATGTCAATCTGCGGTCGTTTAGTCCATTAGCCTATTTTGCATAAAATCGACTGATAAACTAAATGACCTCGAATTGACATGAAACTAGCTCCTATATGTTCATCTAATTCTCCTGACTATATCTATACCCTCGTACATTAATTTGATTCAATATATTGAGAGTGTTGATTTTTTTAACACTAATATATTTGACAAATACATTCATGTTAAAAAATCACTGTTCTAAATATATTGTATAAAATTGATATTTGAGTACATGTATATAATCATGAGAATTAGACAAACACATATGAGTTAATTTCATATCAATTCAAGTTCGTTTGGTCCATCAGTCGATTTTAGACAAAATTGGCTGATGGACCAAACAATCTCAACTTGGCATGAAACTAACTCCTATGTGTTTATTTAATTCTCCTGATTATATCTACGGCTTCAAACATCAATTTGACCTAATATTAAAAGTAGTGATTTTTTTGAACATGAATATGTTCGAAAAATTCAATCCATACTCAAAAAATTATTGTTTGAAAAATCTAATACGTGTTAAATTGATGACGTTTCAAAGCATGAATATAACTAGGAGAGGTAGATGAATACGTAGGAGTTATTTTCATATTAATTCGAGATTGTTTATTCCATCAGTCGGTTTTGGATGAAAAGTAAAACTTTTATCAATTATAGGCAGTGATTTTTTAACACGAATTAAGTTTTTTGAATACATTCATGTTAAAAAAAATTATTGCTCTCAATATATTGAGTAAAATTAATGATGTTTAAGGGCATGGATACAATTAGGAGAAGTAGACAAATACGTACGATTAGTTTTATGTCAATTCAAGGTCATTTTGTCCATCAATCAATTTTGGATAAAATCGACTGATGGACTAAATGACCTCAAATTGATATGAAACTAGCTCTTATATGTTCGTCTACTTCTCATAATTATATTCATACCCTCAAACGTCATCAATTTGACACAAATTAGATTTTTCGAATAATGTTTTTTAACACAAATTGAATTTTTCAAACATATTCATATTCAAAAAATCACCGCTTTTAATATATTGGGTCAAATTGATGTTTGAGAGCGTGGATATAATTAAGAGAATTAGACAAACACATAGGAGCTAGTTTCATGTAAATATGAGGTCATTTGTCTATTAGTAGATTTTATCGGCTGATGGACCAAATAACTCGGATTGACATAAAATTAGTTCTTATGTGTTTATCTAATTTTCCTGATTATATTCATCCCCTCAAATATTAATTTGACTCAATATATTGGGAGCAATGATTTTTTAAACATAAATTAAAATTTTCAAACACATTCGTGTTAAAAAATTCACCGCTCTTACTATATTAGGTCAAATTGATGTTAGGGGTGTGGATTTAATCAAGAGAACTATGTTGGGACCGATGGTATGGCTAGACGGGGGGTGAATAGCTCGATCACCCCCAATTCAATCTTCTTCCTACAATGGTTAGCACAAGCGGAAACTTAATCTATCAATTAACACAATGCTAACACGTTGTCGGTTACGTGATTCGGAGATTGCTTGCTCCTACTCCACGATGTGTCTTGAGGTGGACGAACCCTTGATCCTACGGTGGATCACGCCCTGGCAATATGTGGCTAAAGCTTTCTCCTTCTCTATGGAGAACAACCTCTCACAAACCTTCTTCCTCCTTACAAGATAGAGCTAGAGTTTAGGAGGAAGATGAGCACTCGGGGCTTGAACACTTGAGCACTAGAGTAAGGGTATCACAATGAATTGCTAACCTATCTCAAGTCTCAAGCTCCCCATTAAATAGTGGAGAAAGTTGTTAACCAAACAGCTCATCCCCGACACCAGTCAACTGCCCCCAGGGCCAGTCGACTGATGTCCAGCCAACGGCTCTATTTCGAGCAGACCAGTCGACTCAGTCGACTGCTCTACAGACCAGTCAACTGCTTCTGACTGTTCAACCTTACAGAAATATGAGTTGACTGGTGTCCATACACCAGTCGACTGCTACAGTGCACTCTCAGTAGTGCCAGTCGACTGGTTCCCTTGCCACTCGATTGCCCTACTTACAAATGCACTCTCAACCTCTCCGGAGTTCACCCTTTGTGTATGCCTTGAAGTCCACTTCCTTGGAGGGATGCGCACACAAGCCCGCGGCTTGTCTCCATGCCATCCTTCGGTATGCCTTTGAAGTCTACTTCCTCGGCTCGCCTTTGAAGTCCTCTTCCTCGGCTCTCGTCCCTCGGATGCTTCACTCCATTAATCCTCATGTGCAATTCACTAAGTCCTGCAAGACTCAAACACACACATCAAATCAACATGAAAATCTAACTTAATCATATTGATACACACATCAAAACCAATGATCTATCCGATCAACCTTGGGTCGATTGCAACAACAAACTATCCAAACACATAGGAACTAGTTTTGTATCAATCCGAAATCGTTAGGTCCATCAATTGGTTTGGCCCAAAATTAACTTTGATTAAAAAAACTAAATCAGTCGATCGATTTATTCAAAATTTGAAACACCAAGAAATCAATTCAACAGATAAAAAAATTAGTCAACTAATTGAGGATATTTTGGAAAGTAAGTATGTAATTTGATATTTTGACTCAAAATCTTTTTAAGTGATTTGATAAAAAAATAGGGCATATATATATATATATATATATATATATATATATATATATATATATATATATATATATATATATATATATATATATATACGGATTTGCTATTCTGCGGACCGCGCCCAGCGGATCGCGTGCGCGACCAAGCCTGATCGGTCACGATGACCGATCAAGCGTTGCCTGATCGGTCTGCTACGCCGACGAGTTCACCGATACGCCGACAGGTTCACCGCTGCCCCTAGGGTTCACCGTGCCGACGAGTTCACCGCTACCCCTAGGGTTCACCGCCCCCTAGGGTTATAGTTTTGTTCGGGAGCGGCAGCCGAAGGCCACCGATGGACACGGAGCACAGCGCAAGCGTGACCGATCAGGGAAGCCCCTGATCGGTCATGCGCCACCGTCGCGCACGGGGTCCACACCGTGTGATCCGCAAGAGAGCAGAACTATATATATATATATATATATATATATATATATGGTTTAATTAATTTTATTTTATAAGTGTTTTTTGTTTTTGGGTGAAATTGATTTTTTTAAGCGGTTCATCAATCATCAGTCAGCATTGTTAATTTATCATTCTTTGGTAGGTAAAATTTGACTAGTCGAAATGATGCCTGATTGGACTAGACATTAAAATTGAGACTAAAATGGTAACTTAGAATAAAATTTTAAAAATCAAATCAAATTCACACGTTGGTAAAAAGACTTCCAACGTTATTTCACAACTTTAAAGTAGCAAAATAGAAGGCTAACCACCCAAAGTTACATCTCGTCTCGAGTGGCTTCACCACTGGGATTATGGTGCAGCGATAGAACGATTAATCACTATCCCAGATATTCATGGTTCGATCTCCAGCTACGATATATTTACAGGAATTTTTTTCTCCAAATGGGCGCGAACCCTGAGATGCTGAATTTCTAGACCGCCCACTGCGAGCGCTTCCCGATTTACCCTGGCGATCGGTGGGAAACTTTCGTGTGACCGGATCGGTCACCCGAGGTTGATTGAAAAAACCTCGTTAATCATTTCGTCTCGAGTGACTTCGATCTCCTTGCGGGATAAATTGATTGTCAGTGTGTGTTATATTATTATTTTAAATTTGAGAGTTAAAATCTAATAAAATTAGTATATTCGTTTTAGTTATAATATTGGGATTAATAATTTTCATTATTTATCTCTTCCATGTTGATGTTAAGATTTGTTAAATACCAAAAATATTGATTTTTTTTTGCAAATTTCTTATAATTAATAAAAGCTCAAAATTTCCTCACAAAAATCTTTTTTTTTTGTTTTTTTTCTTTTCCTTCGTTCCTCTCATTTTCCTTTCCGACGCCACCCCATCACGAACCCTAATCGCGCGAGGGTTTGCACGATCTCCTCCTCAACGCAAGAAACCACAGCACCACAAGCCCTTTTCTTCTCATTCCTTTGCGATCGACATTGATGAAGTCTTCTTCTTCTTTCTCCTCATCATTCTCGATCATGTCGCCGCTGCCATGGCTACACCTTAACCCTCTTCCTCCAGTGACAATTAGGTACTTAATTTGGTTTTGGGTTGTTTGTTATTTCTAATCACTGAAGACCTTGCCACGTATTGGAAGATAAGTTTATGTTGTAGAGGAATACACTAGTTATTGAAGGAGGAATATTGCATTTCAGGTGTTTCTATAGTTTTTAAATGTTGGCCCCCACGGGCTGGATCGGATGGTAAGGCGCCTGGCCGATTTGGTCGAGGTCACAGGTTCGAGGATTACCAGTTGCGCACGGGGATAAAACTCTAGTCTGCTGGCATTAATTCCCTCGACCCCAGACGCCTCACCATACCAGTGATAACCGTGGTTTGTCTCCCTCTGGAAACCTATGGGCCGGGACAGGGGGCCGCTAAGGTTCCACCTTTTTTGGTATAGTTTTTAAATGTTTAATTGACCTAATGATATAAGATGTAGGATCGGTGCCGTCGATAGAGGGGGTGAATATCGACTCGAAAAACTCTTGTCGGAACTTTGTCGTTCGTTTGTTCTAGTCAAAGAGTTAGTACACAGCGGAATAATAAAGAACGAAAGCAAACAACATAATAAGACTCGCGGGATTTATTTACTTGGTTCCCGACCCCCTTGGGTCAGTACATCCAAGGCTCATGTACTCGGCGAGAGTCCACTAATGGTCTCCTTTCTGAAATTTCCGGAGGCGGAGAATACCCATTTTATAGTTTGGATTACAAGAAAATAATAAGTAAATCGAAATACAACTTGTAAATAAAACGCAAACCAAAAACTCGGCCAACTCTGGAAGTCCGAAGCGCCGCACGCTTCTTCTTGGAGCCTCCTTGATCATAGAACTTCAACTTGAGCGCTTTTGCTTTGCAGAAAATGCTTAGGTGGATTTGGAAATTGATGTTCTGAGTTGAGGGTCGAACTCCTTTATATTGTAATGTCCAGGGTGCCTGTGTTGCTATGGGGCGCCTGCCACGTGTTGGCCAAACTTCATCTTTGCACCGAACTCACAGCAGGGATAGAAATCCCCTTCCCAGGCGCCTGTGTTAACAGGCACCTGGGATGGACCTGCCCCAACTGGGGCGCCCTCATGCCTGGGGCGCCTATATCAACACAGGCACCCAGGATGGCCTTCCCAGGTGTTGTTTCCCCTGCGTTTGCTCTCCTGTCTTGCCTCTAACTCCAGGTACCTGCAAGACAACAACCACAAGACAAACATACAAATAATCTTAGTTTAATAGATTGGTTCTGACTTTGAATTTCACTCGAAACCTTAGGTCGAACCGACGCCTAATGTTCCCTTTCCCGGGAAATGTGTCCTCACCTACTCCACACTAGAGAAGTTGTGTTTGCCAATCTGAACCTCCGATTGGACTTTCACTTAGCCTCCGAGAACCCGAATCTCGAGATGTCCAACCTCGACCCATCTCTACTTCTGTTCACGATCCCTGCTTGACTAAAGCTTTTGCCAACCGGGACCTCCGGCTGGACTTTTGCTCGGCCTCTGAGAACTCGGATCTCGAGACGTCCGACCTCTACCCGTCTCTACTTCTGTCCGACAACCCTCGCTTGGCAAAGACTCCGTTGCCTGATCCCAAACCAGGACTTAGTGCTTAGTCCCCCGGACCAAGACTTTGTGCCCAGCTTCACTCACCAGGACTTAGTCCAACTTAGCTTCACTTGTAGGACCCAACTTCACTCACCAGGATTTAATGCTCAGCTTCACTCACCAGGACTTAGTTCAACCTAACTTCACTTGCTAGGACCCAGTTTCACTCATCAGGATTTAGTGTCCAACTTCACTCACCAGGACTTAGTCCAACCTAGCTTCCCGTGCTAGGATCCGGCTTCACTTACTAGGATTTCTTCAATCAGAATCACTTCTTTGCTAGTCATCATAATCCTGATTAGACTTCCTCAATCTTTAGATAAATGTAATTCCAAACATCAAGTCTGGTTTGGTTTGATCCCTTGGTCAAATTAACCAACCCTGGGGTTTGGTTCACTCTGCCAAACATCAGATCCTGTTTGGCTAACCCTTTGTCACTCTGATCAAACTTAGGTTTATCCTACCAAATATAAAGTCCTATTTGGTTTAACCCTTAATCACTTTGACTAACCCTTACCTTGTCTAACATATATTGTTATTAACTTAAGTATATCGAAACCCTAGCTTGTCTAACATAGAGAAAGACATCACTGATACATCTTATACCAACATAAAATTATTACGTAGTAGTAGCTGTAAGCTTCTTACTAGCATGATTCGTAAGAATGCTTGCTGAATTAAGTATTTGACTTGGTTGCATGTGGCAATTGCGTGCATCTGATTTAGGTATAGTCACATTGTGGGCTCATTTTGAGCCGTACAATCATTGCAATTAATGAATCGCCCATCATTCATTGCTGATTGAAATATGGGGTCCTCCATTAGCACAGAAATGAAGGTTACTCCATGGCAAGTTGTCTGTTCATGATACTCTTCAAAGTTCAAATTCCTTAGTGGTTTACCTGCAAAATTTCATAGCCAACTTTTTATATAGTATGTTATGTGAATCTTAGCCCAAAGTGAAAGCTGATTTGAAAATGGATGACACAGGTGTTTATCTTGATCATTATACCATTTAAATAAATTCTATATTAATTGTGTGTTGTAAGGGAATAAGTAGAATGATTGTGTGTTGTAATTAGTTTAACTATTTTAATTAATTATATAAATAGTTAAATTTAGTACTTGATATAGGACTTTGACTTTGGACTCGTACGATTAATCACAGGAGGTTCACTTCGACACGTAGACTTCATTTACGAGGCTAGTACATCTTGCATGATATTTTTAGCTCCATTTACCTTTAAATATATGGTTGTTCCCTTATTTGAGTAGGTTGATTTACCTTAAAGCAATATTGTTTGTTTTCCTGTATGGTACTTATTCTTTGCTTGACTTTTGAGTTAAAAATCTAAATTTTTAATTATACAGTCTCGACTCTTGCTTTTATCCGAAGAGTACCGCTAGTACGTGTGTACTTTAGAAATATCATGTGACCTATCTAGGGTTTGGTCGACATTAGATATACCCTACCTAATAGATTAGTTTCATATTGGTTGGTTATGATTTTGGTTTAGATGCATGTGTTGCCTATTGATTCCATGATGGTTGACCTGATTTTGTTTGTGCACATTGGTATCGTATACCATATTGTATTTGTTGCATGCTGGCAGTTATCGACTTCCTTATGGTTAAGCCCGCCGTCAGTCATATAGTAGTCAGCTCATTCAACTACTCAGAGTAGTGGTAGTTGATGGATATTATTATAATCTCTATTAGGTGGGCTTATCTGTAAGTTGCACATGTAAATACAATCTGAGCTCTTAAAGTGATCTAACTTATGTTTATTGGGTTTCGGATTATTAGATGTGGGTTCAATGTATAGAACCCTTTAGACCAATCTGTTATTATCTATGGGCTGATAACAGATTGGATTTCTATATAAAGGGGAGGACCCTAAGGGTTTAGGTGATCTTCATGACCTAGTTTTTTGTTCCCCATTGACAAGAAACTTTACGGCGCCGTCAAACCTAAACCCCTTGGAAGATTCTCCTTCTACTTTCCGCTGCATCTTCTTCCACAGGGATTAAGCCGACGACGCTACGACAAGGATAATGACTCTTCAATCATGTTCCTTGTCTTTCGGTTTATATCTTTTATTTTGTTATGTCATGATTCGATGAAATAATAGATCCATGCTCATGTACATTATGTTTTCTCTTCGAGTTCTTATTTTGTTTCTAGAATTCATGCGGTTAGGAGAAAACACAGTGTTCTATCAATTGGTATCAGAGTCTTGGCTTATTTCATCGTTTTTTTGATAATAAAATTTAAATTTTTTTTTTCGTCGATTTATTGTATGTATGCTAGATTAAGTTTTCCTAGTATAATACAATTTTTTTATCGTAGAAAATCATGTAAAAGAAAATTCTAGGATAGACTTGTTTTCTAAGTTTTTCATATTTTATGTGAAACATATGAAAACGACGGAAGAACTATCATGTTTAATCTAATTTTTAGGTTAAAATGTGATGTTTTAATCGATTGACTTGGTCAACCAATTGATTATCAAGTCTAAAATTGTGAATAGAATAAATTTGATGTAATCAATTATCATCTTAAATTGTGATAAGATGAATTTGGAATTATATCGATTAATTTTTTTTATTGATGAAAATTTCTTTCATGTGAAATTTTTTTTTCTTTCACGTCAAAGAAAAAAAACTGTTTCAAACAGGGATAAAAAAAATTTAATCGATTAATGCATTAATACGAAAAAAGGGTGAAACTGTTTCGTAGAAACAGTAAAACAAAAAAAATGATTAATGCATTAATACGTGAGTGAATTTTATAAAAGGCTAATGCATCAAATATATTTTTTTATGAAGAGATTAAATAATATTATTTTAATTATAGAACCATAAAGAAATTCTAATTTTTAAAGGAGGGTTCTATATATGATATAGTCGTATATATTAAGCTTTTAGATCGATTGGGATAATCAATTGGGTCATACCATTTGATTACCATATAGTGTCAATCAATTAATGAGCTTAATTTTGAGGTGTCAAGACTAATAAAGAAATTATCTGTTCGATTAAATATCTAAAATTTTCTTGGGTCTATCTACACAACGTGCTACTGAATTAAACTATTGTGTCGGCCCAAAGGAAGACACCTTAGGTCGGTTTAGTGTATTTTGTGTTGGTAGACGTATATCTTTGCTAAGAGCAATCGGCCCAAAGGAAGGTTGCTTTTATGTCAGATATATGTTCAAGATAGTTTACAATTATTGAACATAATTTATTTTGTTCTGATCATGCACAAAATATGTCAGCCCAAAGGAAGATATATTGCGTGGCAGATTAAAGTTGTTGTAAGCTATGAACCAAAATATAACTCATATAAAGTTTCATATAATGCACACAATGGGTCGGCCCAAAGGAAGACACATTGTGTGGTCAATTAAAGGTTGAGTTATATCAGAGAGTACCGCTAATAAATTATATTTTAATCTACACATTAAAATGTAATGTTGTATTTTGTATCTCATAAGGAGCCCATTTATATGCATTTAAAATTTTATTTATTTGCATAATTTTATTATATATATATGTTCTTGGCTTTAGTTAAATCATGAGCTTAAATAAATTTTCCTTTTTTTAATTTCAGTGTAATCTGTAACTGCCAACATTAATAACATCCCAACATTAACTGGTTCGAATTTTGTTGAATGGAAAGATACGTGATAGTAGTCTTAGGCTGCATGAACTTGGACTATGCATTAAGGAATGATCGTCCCGCACGTTTGACCAGTGTTAGCACTATAGAGTAGAGGGTTGAATTTCAGCTGTGGGAGAAATCAAATCGCATGAGTCTAAGCATCATGAAGCTTTCCATACCGGCACAAATAAAGGGTTCAATACCAGAGAGTGAAGATGCTAGGAGTTTCCTTAACCAACTGACAAACCAATTCACCTCAAATGAAAAGGTCGAGATTACTACACTTCTTACGAAGTTGGTAACCATGCGGTACAGTGGTAAAAGAAACATAAGAGAGTACATTATAAAGACATCTGAAAGTGCTCACTTAGCATTTGATTCTCAAATGCTATGAGCAAGAAGCGAAAGAGGATCAATAACAAAGGAAAAGGAAAGCAAACTGCAAATTCTGCAAACAAACTTCTAAACTTTGTTAGTTCAGAAGTCAATCTAACTATTGTACCCACTGACACTTGGTGGATAGATACTGATGTTACTACTCACATAAGTGTCACTATGCAGGGTTGTCTCAGGAGCCGACTTCTGCTTGATGGTGAAAGATACATCTATACGGGGAATGGAAAGAAGGTTGTAGTCGAGTCTATTGATGTTTTTAGGCTTTATTTAGGAACTGGTATCCATTTAGATTTGGAAAATACATTCATTGTACCGTCTTTCAGACGAAACTTAATTTCAATTTCTTGTTTGGACAAATCAGATTATTCTTGTTCATTTGGAAATGAAATGTTTAGTATTTTCTTTAATTCAATTTTGATTGGTAATGGTTCCTTGGTTGATAAGCTTTATAAATTAAACACCATTACTCCTACAATTGACAACGTAATAATGCATAGTATAGGTACGAAACGTATATTGACCAACGAGAATTCTTCTATGTTGTGGCATAGGCGTTTAAGACATATATCCAAACAACGCCTAGAAAGGTTAATGTCACATGAAATTCTTGATTCCCTTGACATGTCAGACTTTGATGTTTGCATAGAGTGTGTTAAGGGGAAGACAACTAACAAAAGGAACAAAGGGGCTAGCCGTTGTAGTGATGTTTTGGAGCTAATACATACGAATATTTGTGGACCATTCCCTAAGGCATTTTGGAATGGACACACATATTTTATTAGCTTCATAGACGACTATTCTAGATTTGGCTATTTGTACCTTATCATGAGAAGTCGCAATCTTTGGACATGTTCAAAATTTTCAAAGCCGAAGTTGAACTTCAACTAGGTAAGAAAATTAAAGCCGTCCGATCCGACCGTGGAGAAGAATATTACGGTCGATATGATGGATCAGGTGAACAACGCCCAGGACCTTTTCCAAATTACCTTGCTGAGTGTGGGATTGTGCCTCAGTATACCATGCCTGGTACACCCAGTCAGAATGGTGCAGCTGAGCGTCGAAATCGAACCCTAAAATACATGGTGAGAAGTATGATGACTTTCACTTCTCTACCGGAGTCTTTGTAGGGTGAGGCATTCAAGACTGCAGTTTACCTTCTCAATAGAGTACCTAGAAGACAGCAACTAAAACCCCATTCGAGATGTGGACGGGTAGAAAGCCTAGCATTAGGCATTTACACGTCTGGGGTTGTCCATGTAGATGCAATCATGCCCTAAATGAGAGGTTTCGATGATTGACGGTTATTTAAGTTTAAGCTAATACATTGGATCTAACATTGAGATTTAGTGTGCAGTTATGCAAGAAGTCCAAGGAATGGTCGGGGACCGAGTTCTTGGCATGAAGACCCGGAGTTGAGGAAGCTCCAGGCAGGAAGTCCAAGGGATGGTCGCGGACGGAACTCTTGGCATGAAGACCCGGAGCTGGGAGGCTCCAGGCGTGAAGTCCAGGAAACGAGAGGTTTCGCTGGCACAAGGTAATTGAATCCATTGGAAGGTATTCAATCGACCCAGCTGTGAACTGCAGGCTTGAAGTCCCGAATTGGGCGTATCAATCGATCCACCAATCGATTAGAAGATGACTAATCGATTCAGGCTGACTGTGTGGAAACAGGAGGTTCTGTAATCGATTAGCCAATCGATTACCAATGATTCTGTCCGTAGACAGAACACTCGGTAATCGATCACTCAATTGATTCAGAAACCCTGAAATCGATTGGTGAATCGATTACAAGCTGTTCTGTGCACGACAGAACGCTCGGTAATCGATCACTCAATCGATTCAGAAACCCTGTAATCGATTGGTGAATCGATTACAAGCTGTTCTGTGCGCGACAGAACGCTCGGTAATTGATCGGTTAATCGATTCAGGATGCTAATCGATCAGCCAATCGATTCGAGTTCAAATGGCGTAATCCCAGCCGTTCATTCAACATTCGTACTGCTCAACGGCTACTTGGTAATCGATTGGGGCTTCTCACCAATCGATTCAGGAAGCAAAAGAAGACCGTTATAAGCGGAAAATCAAGCTCAAACGGAACTACTGTTCCATTGCGATTTGAGCTAGGGTTTTGGTGATTCAACTTCTTTGCTCAAGCTCGAGTTTCCAACACCTTCATCAAGCAACCAAAGGAAGGAGAAGCAAGCCTATTGTGTAATACTTCTTTCTCTTCTTCTTCCTTGTATTGCTCTTTGTGAAAGTTTTCAAGGGTGTTGTAAAAGGGTTTCTCCACCCTCGGGGTTGTTCCGAGAAGGAGGTTTGATAGTGAAATCTGCGATCGCTGGTGTGGACCCTTGGATTAGTCACCTCAAGGAGGTGGAGACCAAGTAAATACAATTGTTAGCATTGGACTTGGTGGTGGGTAGACTTTGATTTCTGCTTGGAAGAAAGAGAATCAACTAAAGCGAGCTATTCACCCCCCCCCTCTAGCTCTACCGATCCTCTACAAGTGGTATCAGAGCGGGGTCGCTTCGGAGGACTCACACCCAAAGAAGCAAGTGTTTGAGCTGCGAGGATGTCTTTGAAAGAGGGCCACAGCACTACACGACCACCTTACTATGAAGGGAACAACTTCGCATATTGGAAGAGTCGCATGGAAAATTATCTCATGACTGAAATCGACAATTGGTTTTCTGTTACGGAGGGTTTTGTTGCGCCGACACAAGACGGAAAAATTCTGGAATCATCCAAGTGGACAACTGAGCAAAAGATGAAGGCGCAAGCAAATGCTAAAGCCACGGTAACTCTTCAATGTGGATTGAGCTCGGAACAACTAAACAAAGTCGGTCCATTTAAGAGTGCTAAAGAGTTGTGGGATAAGCTAATTGAGCTAAATGAAGGCACAAAAGATTCAAGAATTGCCAAAAGGGACCTTCTTATAAATCAATTGCAAAACTTTGTGATGAAGGAAGGAGAAACCGTAAGTCAGTTACAGGGAAGGTTTAAGGAGCTTCTCAATGGTCTTCATTCGGTTGGAGAAAGTGTGGAAAACCGGGACCTCATCAGGTATGCACTAAAATCCTTCCCAAGAAACTCCTTATGGTCATCAATGGTTGATGCTTATAAGGTTTCAAGGGATTTATCAATTGTCAAGCTAGATGAACTATTTTGTGAACTAGAATTGCATGAACAAGCTAATATAAGTCATAAGGAGAAAGGTATAGCTTTGGTTGCAGGTGAAAGAAGCAAGAAGAAGAATAAAGAGAAGAAGAAGGAGAAGAAGGAAGAATCCTCCTCATCCGAGTCTGAGCAAGATAGTGATAGTGATAGCGATGAGGAGCTATCATCAAGTGAAATGGCAAATTTTGTCCGGAAGATGATGAGGCGATCTAGAAAGTTCAACAAGAAGGATATCAAGAAGATGTTCCTTGATGACAAGAAAAAGAGTAAGTCTCAAGCTAAATCAAAAGCAAAGACTGATACAATTTGTTTTGAGTGCAGTAAAAAGGGTCATATCAAAGCCGATTGTCCTGAGCTAAAAAGAAAGGATGACAAGACAAAGAAAAAGAAGGCTTTGAAAGCTACATGGGATGATACTTCATCTAGTTCATCAGATGAAGAAATTGGGAGAAAGACTTCAAGACATGTGGCTCTCATGGCGTTGAATGATGTTGAAAGTAGTGAAGATGAGGAAAATCATGAAGATGAAGTTGAGTCTTCAAGCGAGTCATCATCTAGTGAGGATGAGGTAACTTCTCCTAAATTAGATAAACTCTATGCTACTATTGCATGTTTGACAAATGCTTTATCTAGATCAAAAGTCAAAGTCAAAGAACTACAAACTAAGATGAAATTACTTGAAAATGATACTATGCCATGTGAAGCATGTACACATCATGAAGTTGCAAATTCTAGAGGTGATGATCTTAAAAAGGAAAATGCATCTTTGAAATTGCAAGTAGAGGGTCTTAGAAATGCTTTGGAAAAATTTACTTCTAGCTCCAAATATTTGGACATGATATTAGGAAGTTAACGGGCAGTGTATAACAAGGCAGGATTAGGATATAAACCAAAGGATAAGGAAGTCAACTTCATGTCTCTTGTTAGTAGAAATCATGTTTCAAAGGTAAAAACTGTTCAAGCTTGGGTACCCAAGCAATTTGTTATAGATGCTATTGGACCCAACATTTGGGTACCAAAACATTTAGTTCATCGCATTTGAACAGGCATGCGTCGAGGGGGAGCATCCAACAACATGGTTCATTGATAGTGGATGCTGTAGGCACATGACAGGAGACTCATCAAAATTTTCATCACTCAAAAACAAAAATAAAGGTACCATTTCCTTTGGTAATAGTGGTGAATTGAAAGTTATTGGAATAGGAGATATTAAAATTTCTGAACAATTTATAATTAGGAATGTTTTATTAGTGAAAGGTATGATTTTCAATTTGTTAAGTGTTAGTCAACTATGTGACTCGGGATATAGAGTTGAGTTTGACTCATCTCAATGTCTAATTAAACATAGTGAGCTAAACACTACCATGCTTATTGGCCATAGAAAGGAAAACATTTATCAAGTTGAACTATTTGGTACTACTAATGTGTTTGCTAAGTGTTTCATGTCTAAAGAGGAGGAGACTTGGCTTTGGCATCGGAGACTTGCTCACACCAACATGAGACACATCAAGAGACTATCAAAGAATGAGTTGGTGCAAGGATTGCCAAAATTGAAGTTTCAAAAGGACAAACTATGTGATGCATGTCAAATGGGTAAGCAAACCAAGGCTACCCACAAAGGTAAAACGAACTTAAGTACGTCTACCGCTTTGGAATTATTGCATATGGATTTGTTTGATAGTAGCAAGCATGTTTCCTTGAACGATAGTAGATATTGTTTAGTTGTGATAGATGACTTCACTAGATACACTTGGGTGTTTTTCTTAAAGCATAAGGATCATACCTTAGAAACTTTGATTGCTTTTTGTAAAAGAGTAGAAAATGAGAAAAATTTGAAAATCAATAGATTACGAAGTGATCATGGAGGTGAGTTTGAAAACGAGAGATTTGAAAAATTTTGCTCACAAAATGGATATAAGCATGAATTCTCTACCCCTAGGACACCACAACAAAATGGGGTGGTTGAGAGAAAGAATAGAGTTTTATAAGAGGCCGCTAGGAGTATGTTAAATGAATACTCACTTCATAGTTATCTATGGGCCGAAGCAATTAATACGGTATGTTATGTGTAAAATAGGACTTTAATACATAGGTTTTTGAACAAAACACCTCATGAATTGTGGTTTGGTAAACCTCCTACAATAAAACATCTTAGGGTGTTTGGATGTAAAGTATATATTTTAAACACCAAAGATTACTTGGAAAAATTTTCCACCAAGGCGGATGAAGGTATTCTTGTAGGGTATTCCGCTCATAGCAAAGCCTATAGAGTTTATAATAAGAGATCCAAAATAGTTGAAGAGTCTCTAAATGTGGTTTTTGAAGAAAATCCAAGTTCGAGTTCAAATAAAGCAATAGAGGAGGAAGTACAATTTGAATTAGAGAAATTGACATTAGAGGAGGAAAATAATCTTGAGAAAGAAGAGAGTGAAACGGAAGGTGTGATTGAGTTACCACTTGAGAATGTAATCACTACAACTCAAGAACCAAGACACACAAGGACAAGTACAAACCATCCCTTGGAGCAAGTAGTGGGTGACATTACCCATGGGGTACGGACTCGATCTTATTTTCGGAATGAAGGGAGTCAAGTGGCTCTAATTTCACAAGTTGAGCCCAAAGCCGTAAGTGATGCGTTGCTTGATCCCGATTGGATTTTGGCAATGCAAGATGAGTTGTCTCAATTTGAGAGAAGTCAAGTTTGGGAGTTAGTTCCTAGAACCAAAGGAAAATCAATCATTGATACGAAATGGGTTTTTAGGAACAAACTTGATGATAAAGGAATGGTTGTGAGAAAAAAGCTAGATTGGTTGCTAGAGGTTTTAATCAAGTCGAAGGATTGGACTATGATGAAACTTATGCACCGGTAGCTCGGTTAGAGTCTATTAGGATGATGTTGGCATTTGCCGCTCATAAAGGATTTAAGTTGTATCAAATGGATGTAAAATCGGCATTCTTAAATGGTTTTATCAAAGAAGAAGTGTATGTTGAGCAACCTCCGGGATTTGAAGATTTAGAATGTCCAAACCATGTATACAAGCTTAAGAAAGCCTTGTATGGACTAAAACAAGCACCTCGTGCTTGGTATGAAAGATTGTCTACATTCTTAGTGTCAAAGGGTTTTCATAGAGGAAAAATTGATCCTACGTTATTCTTAAAGACTAGTGGGGAAGATATCTTTGTGGCCCAAGTCTATGTAGATGACATTATTTGTGGATCCACAAACAAAGACTATCTAAATGAATTCATAAATCACATGGAAAGTGAATTTGAAATGAGCTTGGTTGGTGAATTGACATTTTTCTTAGGTTTACAAATCAAACAAACAAAAGATGACATATATATACATCAATCCAAATATGTAAAAGAAATCATTAAGAAATTTGGAATGGAGAGTGCCAAAGAAATATCCACCCCTATGGCAACTAACACCAAGTTAGACAATGATATTGAAGGTAAAGAAGTTGACTCCAAAATGTATCGTAGTGCCATAGGTAGTCTCCTCTATCTCACGGCTAGTAGACCCGACATATTGTTTGCCGTGGGTATGTGTGCAAGGTATCAAGCTTGTGCCAAGGAGTCACATCTATGTGCAATCAAACGAATCCTTCGTTATCTTAAAGGGACTCAAAGGGTGGGTTTGTGGTACCCTAGAACCGAAACGTTTGACCTTGTAGGATACTCCGATTCGGATTATGCCGGATGTAAATTGGATCGGAAAAGCACTAGTGGTGGATGCCAATTTTTGGGATCTTCTTTGGTGAGTTGGTCGAGTAGAAAATAACATTGTGTAGCACTCTCCACAACCGAAGCCGAATATATAACTATGGGTGAATGTGTGTCACAATTATTATGGATGACTCATACCTTGGAAGATTATAAACTCATCTACAAAAATGTGCAAGTTCTTTGTGACAATGTGAGTACCATAAACTTGACAAAAAACCCGGTTCATCATTCACGAACTAAGCACATTGAGGTTAAACATCATTTTATTCGAGATCATGTATCTAATGGGAATATTGTTCTTAAATATGTTGAGTCAAAATCAAATCTTGCGGATCTTTTCACCAAACCTCTTCCGGAATCTGAATTTAGCTACTTGCGAAGAGAATTAGGAATGTGCCATATTGATTAATCCTCCATGATCATTTCAAGATATTCAACTCACTTGCCTTAATATGCATCTCACAAGAACCTAGAACTTCCCTTGCTTGTGCCTTTGTAGATGGGAGTGAGATGCTAAGGTTCATCTTCTTGTTCATAATGCTTATTATGATGTATTACTTTGAGCAAGAAGATGAAAATTCATCATAAATCATTCACTTGACCAATCATGCGGAAGACTAGTACGTCATTAATGTGTACTTAGTCCGAAGATCATGATTGGATATTTTAATGAACTAACCCA
Source organism: Boesenbergia rotunda (assembly GCA_024364735.1). Lineage (NCBI taxonomy): Eukaryota > Viridiplantae > Streptophyta > Magnoliopsida > Zingiberales > Zingiberaceae > Boesenbergia > Boesenbergia rotunda. The sequence goes on along the minus strand of JAGFNQ010000887.1, from coordinate 569,673 downwards.
ATATCCATGTCCTTGGAGATTATATGATCGTGCTTGACCCCTTAGGAACTCGAAAAATGCCAAAAATTGGGTACGTTTTAGCCATGTATCAGTTATTCCAGTTGCCAATCGATTGCTTTCAGTTATCAATCGATCGGTGGGTCTGCATCTTTCGGCAGAAACCCTCTGAATCGATTCCCTAATCGATTCAAGCAGTTTTTCTCGGGCACATATTCCTTGTTAATCGATCAGTGGATCGATTAATCCAGTTCGAATCGATCGGCTAATCGATTACGCACGATGATCGATTAATACAGGTTGAATCGATCGGTTAATCGATTACGCACTCTCGTAATCGATTGGTTGATCGATTCTTGTAATCGATCGGCCGATCGATTACACACTCCTGTGATCGCTCATATGGATCGATTCAACGAGGCGTAATCGATTCCTCAATCGATTATGGCTATTAACGCGCTCCACCTAACCTGTCCTGTCACCCGCGTTTTGCCCTAAAACCCATCCGCCGTCCCAAAATCTTCGCAACTCTCTCCTGCGCGCTCAACCCTTAAACCCTAGCGTTCTCGTCCTCCCTCCGTCGCGGCCTACCTCGTCTCTCGACGCTCGGTCGGTCGTCTCTCGCGACTCCAAGGTGCTCGGTGTTCTTGTGCGTGGCCTCTTCATCGCGTTCCAGCTTCTTTTTCTTCATCAATGGCGCCAAAGTAAACCCTAATCTCCCTTCTTCTTCTTTTCCTTGCTTATTTGATCTTGGCTAATCAAGTTTTTTTATTTTGTGTGTTCTTTTGGTTGCATTACCTTCCATCCACTACATGCATACCTCACTTCCACTTTTGTATCACTTACCCTAACCCTAAACTCACGACATTTAACCTAACCCCACACTCACGCCATTTAACCTAACCCTAAACTCACGCATTTGTCCTACTCTAATCTCATTTACCCTAATCTCATTTACATCTAATCTCATTTTCTGATCTCATTTTCTGATCTCATTTTCTAATCTCTCTTGACACATTGCCTTCATTTCTTGGCTCTTTTTGGTTCATCATAGGAAGAAGCAAAGGGCGGATGAGGCGGGCGCCGGGTCTTCTCGCCCTAAACCCCCTACGGATGCACGTTTTCCAAATGACGCCTATCAAAAGGCATTTGGTCAACATGTATTTAAATTGATTGCCCCTAGATTACTAGACCGCCAATATTTTCATGATCATTGTTTCTCTGTGTTTCAAATCCTTGAAACCTATAAACTATAGTCTATTATCTATTGTGAGTGAGGGGTCAACATAGGGTCGGTTTCCGAGTTCTACAACAATCTACACACCATGGATGGTGTAAATTATAAAACTCGGGTAGCCAAACAAAATTTGGATTTTAGCTATACGACTCTTTCAGATTTCCTCCAGTGTCGTCCCTCTACAAATAACTTTGTTTTCTTTCCTACACTTCCTGAGCTTCTACCTCCGCCATTTGCGGATATCTCCATTGACTCGATGTATCAGCATTTCTTTCGGCGTCTGCGTCCAGATGGCCCTTATGCCAATCTGACCACGTTTCCTGCTCTTGAGCTCTCCGCTATTGATTATGCCCTTTATAAGGTCGTAATCAACTGTCTTTTGCCTATTGTGTCTCGCGCCTTAGCGACCGTCCGACCCTCTCAGCTTTTCCTGACCTATGCTCTTCACTGGGGTCTTGATGTTAACATCCCTCTGAACATATTTCATTCCATTATCCATTTCACTCAGCCTGTGCACGGTACCGTTTATATGCCTTTTGGGCATATTATTACAGACTGGCTTGCCACTATGGGGATTGACATCTCTCGAGGGAAGGTGGAGCCCATGACTGTCAAATACTCCCGGATTTCAGCACGCTCCTTCTCCAAGTCCGGGATGACGGGCGAGTTTGGCGTCATTCGGTGGATTGATGGTCGGCAGGTTGGGGAGGGACCGCGAGCACGCCCTGGACATGGACCCGCTGCTGCAGCTGCTCCGGATGATGACGAGGAGGAGGACATTCTGGATAGGTTCCGTGCGTTTGAGGAGACCGTCGACACTCGCTTTGAGGAGATGCGGTTGGAGAGTGACATGCGTCATTTCCAGACGCAGTCACGCCTCACATCCATTGAGCGCACCCTGCTGGAGGTGCGCGATATGTGTCGCTCCCGGATGCCCGGCCAACATCCTCCTCCACCGTCTACTGATGCTCCATCGTCGGAGGTTGGCGCCACTTCGGGAGGTTCTGGTCTTCCCGATGTTGTGGAGACCCCGGTCGCTGATCCTGCTGCTGCCCTCGAGGAGTTCTTCTTTGCGCCATGATTTATGTCGTCCTGTCTTCGTTGGTTGTTTTTGGTGTTTCTGTACTCAGTCTATGGATATTGTTGACTTTTGATGCGTGTATGCTATATTCACATTTTCTGCCTTTTATGCTATTGGTTTGTTTGCATGTTGCTAGTTGCGATTTTCTATCTTGTATGATGCTTCCATTGAGGGGGAGCTCTTTTATGTGTATATGTCACTTTTGATATTTGGCAAAGGGGGAGACTTGCAGATATTTAAGTTTATATTCATGATTATGCTCGAAAGACCTTTACTATATGCTTATTGAATTGATATCGCTGATATTATGTTGAAAGTTAGCTTAAACTTAAATAGATTGTCAAACATCAAAAAGGGGGAGATTGTAGATGCAATCATGCCCTAAATGAGAGGTTTCGATGATTGACGGTTATTTAAGTTTAAGCTAATACATTGGATCTAACATTGAGATTTAGTGTGCAGTAATGCAAGAAGTCCAAGGAATGGTCGGGGACCGAGTTCTTGGCATGAAGACCCGGAGTTGAGGAAGCTCCAGGCAGGAAGTCCAAGGGATGGTCGCGGACGGAACTCTTGGCATGAAGACCCGGAGCTGGGAGGCTCTAGGCGTGAAGTCCAGGAAACGAGAGGTTTCGCTGGCACAAGGTAATTAAATCCATTGGAAGGTATTCAATCGACCTAGCTGTGAACTGCAGGCTTGAAGTCCAGAATTGGGCGTATCAATCGATCCACCAATCGATTAGAAGATGACTAATCGATTGGCGAATCGATTCAGGCTGACTGTGTGGAAACAGGAGGTTCTGTAATCGATTAGCCAATCGATTACCAATGATTCTGTCCGTAGACAGAACGCTCGGTAATCGATCACTCAATCGATTCAGAAACCCTGAAATCGATTGGTGAATCGATTACAAGCTGTTCTGTGCGCGACAGAACGCTCGGTAATCGATCACTCAATCGATTCAGAAACCCTGTAATCGATTGGTGAATCGATTACAAGCTGTTCTGTGCGCGACAGAACGCTCGGTAATCGATCGGTTAATCGATTCAGGATGCTAATCGATCAGCCAATCGATTCGAGTTCAAATGGCGTAATCCCAGCCGTTCATCCAACATTCGTACTGCTCAACGGCTACTTGGTAATCGATTGGGGCTTCTCACCAATCGATTCAGGAAGCAAAAGAAGACCGTTATAAGCAGAAAATCAAGCTCAAACGGAACTACTGTTCCATTGCGATTTGAGCTAGGGTTTTGGTGATTCAACTTCTTTGCTCAAGCTCGAGTTTCCAACACCTTCATCAAGCAACCAAAGGAAGGAGAAGCAAGCCTATTGTGTAATACTTCTTTCTCTTCTTCTTCCTTGTATTGCTCTTTGTGAAAGTTTTCAAGGGTGTTGTAAAAGGGTTTCTCCACCCTCGGGGTTGTTCCGAGAAGGAGGTTTGATAGTGAAATCTGCGATCGCTGGTGTGGACCCTTGGATTAGTCACCTCAAGGAGGTGGAGACCAAGTAAATACAATTGTTAGCATTGGACTTGGTGGTGGGTAGACTTTGATTTCTGCTTGGAAGAAAGAGAATCAACTAAAGCGAGCTATTCACCCCCCCCCCCCTCTAGCTCTACCGATCCTCTACAGTCCAGATGAGGCTAGGCCTGACAAGCCTAATGAAAAGAAACTGGACTCAAGAACTGTTAGCTGCAATTTTGTAGGTTATTCTGAGAGATCAAAGGGGTATAAATTTTATGATCCATCTAATAGATCCTTCTTCGAAACGGGAAACGCCAAGTTTATTGAGGGCAGTGGGAGCGATAAAATCAGGGAAGTATCTTTTGAGGAAAGTGTTGGCAATCCTCCTATGGTCACTACTAGTGCAATCAGTAGTGGTATGGTTACCATACCACACATTATGGATATTGCACATCCAGTGAGCGTAGTGAACCAAGATATTCCTATGACATCTTCAATACAATTGGAGGAGCCTACCACTGAAATTGAAGTATTGCCTCATATTGATAAGCAAGTACCTCAACCACCTCAAACATAAGTGCCCTTAAGGCGATCCACAAGGGAACGGAGAAGCACGAATTCTCGTGATTATGTTTATCTCTAAGAGCATGAGTTTGATATAGGGTTGGAAAGTGATCCTACATCTTTCCAAGAAGTCAAACAATGCTCTAACCCTGAAAGGTGGATTAACGCCATGCAAGAAGAGTTGAAGTCTATGGCAGACAATGACGTTTTAGAACTTGTCGAATTGCCGGAAGGTTCGAAACCCGTTGGTTGTAAATGGATATTTAAAACCAAGCGAGATTCGAAGGGCAATATCGAAAGGTATAAGGCTCGTCTTGTTGCCAAGGGATTCACTCAAAAGGAAGACATTGATTATAAGGAAACTTTCTCACCTGTGTCGACGAAAGACTCCCTTAGGGTAATCATAACACTTGTAGCTCATTTTGATTTGGAGCTACATCAAATGGACGTAAAGACAGCATTCCTCAATAGAGACATAGAGAGTCTATATATATGGTGCAACTGGAGAACTTTGAGTCCTCAGACTCAAAGCACCTAGTATATAGATTAAAGAAGTCCATTTATGGTTTAAAGCAGGCATCCCGTCAATGGTACCGGAAATTTGATCAAGTGGTTACCTCATTTGGATTTAAAGAGAACCCCGTTGATCAGTGCATATATGTCAAGTTCAGTGGGAGCAAGTTTGTTATACTTATTTTGTACGTGGATGATATATTGCATGCGAGCAATAATAAGGGTCTACTGCATGAAACCAAGTCATTTCTATCTGGTAAATTTGAAATGAAAGATCTTGATGAAGCATCTTTTGTTCTAGGCATTCAGATCTGTTGTGATTGATCAAAAGGCATTCTTGGACTTTCACAACAAGCCTATATTGAGAATGTGCTTATAAGGTATGACATGCAGAACTGCACACCTGGTGACACACCTGTGTCAAGAGGTGACAAGTTCAGTTTGCAGCAGTGTCCACGACTTGAACTTGAAATAAAGGAGATGAAACAATTCTCATATGCATCAGTAGTGGGAAGTCTCATGTATGCACAAGTTTGCACTCGACCAGATATAACATTTGTAGTTGGGATGTTAGGCAAATATGTTAGTAACCCAGGACCGTCGCACTAGTAAGCAATTAAAAGAGTGATGCGGTATTTGCAAAGAACTAAAAGACACATGCTCACGTATCGGAGGTCAGATCATCTGGAGGAAATTGGTTATTCAGACTCCGATTTTGCTGGATGCTTAAATAGCAGGAGGTCAACTTCAGGCTATATCTTCATTCTTGCTGGAGGGGCTATATCTTGGAAGAGCGTCAAGCAGACGCTAGTAGCTACTTCTACTATGGAGGCAGAATTGGTAGCATACTATGAAGCATCCAATCACGGGATTTGGCTGCGGAACTTCATCACAACATTGCATATCATTGATGGCATTGACAGGCCACTGAGGATCTACTGTGATAATAAAGTTGTAGAACTTTATGCAAAGAACAACCGCAGTTCGTCGAAGTCCAAGCACATCGACATTAAGTTTCTAGCGGTTAAAGAGAGAGTTCAGAGTCGTCAGATCATGGTAGAGTACATCAGCACAGATTCCATGTTGGCCGATCCACTTACCAAAGGCTTGGTGCCCAAAGTGTTTCATGCACATGTTGTGGATATGAGAGTTCTTCTTATAGAAGAAGAACTCATCTAGTGGGAGTCTATATTTATTTTTATTGCTCTATTTAATAAAGACAAACATTTTATTTTAATTATTGTACGTACCTAAAGTTCAAAAATAATAATGAGAATTCATATGTTTGTTTGACGCTCTGAATACGATATCATGATTTACTACTGTTGTTTAGCATTTGGTATTTGTAAATATGATACAGATTCCTTTTGGAATCATAAAGTTTGGATCATGATTTGTTGTTGCAGTTTAGCATAAGGTATTTGCAAATATGATCAGACTCTTTTGAGTCGCTTTGGACCAGTTGGAAATTGACATGTACTGATCACATTTCATGTAATTTCTACTCTTTACATCCGCATCTTGATCTATGTCGTTAATGACATTGGTATTGTGATTACTATTGGGGCTTGTTACGATCATATACAGTAACTATGACCTCTTTAGTCCTATACCAATAAAGTTAATGGACCAGATTGTTTATAGGGGTATCTTGTACCCATAAAGTTTGATATCAACTAAAGTTTTGCTTGTATTTATATATAGACCAAGTGGGAGATTGTTGGATATTATTATTATCTCTATTAGGTGGGCTTATTTGTAAGTTGCACATGTAAATACAATCTGAGCCCTTAAAGTGATCTAACTTATGTTTATTGGGGTTCGGATTATTGGATGCGGGTTCAATGTATAGAACCCTTTAGACCAATCTGTTATTATCTATGAGCTGATAACAGATTGGATTTCTATATAAAGGAGAGGTCCCCAAGGGTTTAGGTGATCTTCATGACCTAGTTTCTTGTTCCCCATTGACAAGAAACTTTACAGCGCCATCAAACCTAAGCCCCTTGGAAGATTCTCCTTCTTCTTTCTGCTGCATCTTCTTCCACAGGGATTAAGCCGACGACGCTACGACAAGGACAATGGCTCTTTAATCAGGTTCCTTGTCTTTTAGTTTATATCTTTTATTTTGTTATGCCATGATTCGATGAAACAATAGATCCATGCTCATGTACATTATGTTTTCTCTTCGAGTTCTTATTTTATTTCTAGAATTCATACGGTTAGGAGAAAACACTGTGTTCTATCAGTAGTTGTCAGAGTGTAAGCGATCATCCTGTCGTACTACTCTCAACTACTCATGGGTAGTGGTAGTTGTTGGAGCAGTAGTTGGCGATGACACCCCCTCTGTTATTTATGAGGGATTTGTAGAGTGCTGGTGCTCCCCCGTTGGGTACTAGAGTGGTTGTACTCCTCTTCCTGGAGTTAGAGGTTGTTCCTCCTTGTTTTTGGGTATTAGAGCGGTTGTGCTCTCCTAGGGTCTTTGATACAGAACGGTTATGCTTCTCCTTTTCTTGGGATCTGGGATTGAGATTATTCTTCTAGCATCCTATCCACTCGATCACTTATAAGAGATGAATGTTAGAGTGCGTACCTATACAAAGGACGTATCAAAATGAAATCTGTGGATGATGATCTGAGGACTCAGCTAAATAAAAGGACGTATCAAAATGCAGGACCTATACAATCAGAAGGGCAGTTACTGGAGATGGAATTGAAACAAGCTGAGAAGCAAAAATGGGTTCAGAAGAAGAAATTAACTGATATCAATAGAAAGGAAGTGTTGGTGCAAGTTGCATCAATGATATTCCTCTTTAAGTGTTTTAATGTTTGACAATACACTTAAGTCAGTATACAATGAATAGACAAAGGGGAGAAAAAGTAAAGTAACCAAAGCTGAGGAAAAGTCCTAGTTAATCTAGGCATCGAAACCTAAAGACCTAGCGAAGGACTGCTAGGCACCTAGCGAAGGGCTGCTAGGTATCATAACCTAAAGACCTAGCGAAGGGCTGCTAGGCACCTAGCGAAGGGCTGCTAGCTATCATAACCTAAAGACCTAGCGACGGGCTGCTAGGCACCTAGCGAAGGGCTGCTAGGTATCGTAACCTAAAGACCTAGCGAAGGGCTGCTAGGTATCATAACCTAAAGACCTAGCGACGGGCTGCTAGGTATCGTAACCTAAGACCTAGCGAAGGGCTGCTAGGGAATGATGATCTGGCGAAGGACTGCTAGGCACCTGGCGAAGGATTGCTAGGTAATGAGTCTTGGTCCAAGGGACTGAGCAACTTAGCTGAGCGATGACTAAGGACAGGAGTAGAGACGGGTCGGGGTACGGGCGTCTCGAGATCCGGAGTAATCGAAGGCTAAGCAAAAGTCCATCCGAAGGACTGGGTGACAACCATCTCCTGAAAGGAGTAGGTGAAGGGCGAGTTCTCGGGGATAGGAACTCGTGCCGGTTTAACCTAGGGTTTCGTGCAAACCCGAAGTCCGAACCAAGTCCTTAAGATCACTATTATATGTATCTATGCTTTGTGGTTGTATATCTTGCAGGTACCAAGATTGGAAGATGTGGCAGCCTGCTGGAGGCCCTAACCAGGGCGCCCCCAGTGTTGGGGGCGCCCCCATGCAACCAGGGCGCCCCCAGCAGTGGGGGCGCCCCCAGGTAAAGCTTAAAGAAGCAGTTTCGTGGTGTATGCAGAACAGGTGTCAACCGGGGCGCCCGGATTAGTAGCTGTTTTGCTGTTTCGAAGCCAGAACACAGGATAAGGCTCCACGGGGGCGCCCGGAGCATCCGGGGCGCCCTGGTCAATGTTCTTATCACTCGCGGCGAGGTAGGCGCAAGGATAAGAGTTGACCGAGTCTTCCGGGGCGCCCCAGCGTCCGGGGTGCCCCCAGGAGGCCTATATAAGGGGCTTCGACCCCTCTGCTTCATACACGACTTCCAAGTACTGTTCTGATCATTCCGACCGACGACAACGCGCTAGAAACGAGGTTCTACGACCGGGAGGCTCCAGGAGGAGGTGCGCGGCACTTCGGAGGTCCAGATTGGCCGAGCTTCATCCTTGTCTTGTTAGTTTGCATTTTGTTAATTACCGTACTTAATTTTTCTATATTATTGCGTGTAATTGTACACTGTAAGACGGGTTTTCTCAGCCTCCGGAAATTCCGGAAAGGAGACCAATAGTGGACTCACGCCGAGTACATAGGCCTTGGACGTACTGACCCTGGGGGGTTGGGAACCAAGTAAATAATCCCGCTGTGTCACTGTATTATTGTTTTCTTCGTTCTGTGTGTTTTCCGGTGCTACTAACTCTGAATCTAGAACGAAGATCCGAAAGTTTCTCCGAAAGATTTTAACGGTCGATATTCACCCCCCCTCTATCGACGGCACCGGTCCTACAATTGGTATCAGAGCCGAGCCGCTCTTCACCGGACTAACCGCCGACGGAGCAACGACGCCAGGAGTTGAGGGGGAGCCCAGGGGTGAATCAGGTATTTTTAGTTTAAAATGTCCAATTTTAAATTGCATATTATTTGTTTCAAGTGCAGGGAGAGAGGGCACTACAAAAATCAGTGCCCTACTCGTAAGAATCGTTCGTCACCGGCGGCAAAGGAGGTACCAGCGCCAGGAGTCCGGAAAAACAAAGATCACGTACGATGCTTCAAATGCGAGAAGTACGGACACTACAAAAACAAGTGTCCGGCGAAGGTACGTAAGATTTACATTCCAAAAGTCTTACAATTTCCTGCACTGTCTTTAGATAATTCAGTTAATTTTTTGAAAAATTAAATTTACTGCATTGTAGATTAAATATTTTGCATGAAAAATTAGAAAATACGGATATGATTAAAATATCCAAAATTAACTATTTAATTATTAATACCAATTCAATAATTACTAAAATTAATTCTGATATTAAATCTAAAATAAACTCTTATAATTCTACAGATAATGATACAATTAATTCTAGTTTTAAATCTGAAATTAATCCCGAATTCGAATTCAAAAATCCTAAGGATAAATTCGAATTCAAATTTGAAAATCCTAAGGATAAATCTGAATTCAAAAATCTTAAGGATAATTCTAAATCTGAAAATTCTATAGATAATTACAGATTCAAATTTGAAAATCCATTGTACAAATCTGAATCTGAATATGAAAATCTTAAAGATAATCCAGAAATTAATTCTAAGGATAATCTAGAGATTAATTCTGAATGTCTGGAAAATATTGAAAATATATCTGAGGATAATTCCAAGGATAATGAAGATAATTTTCTTCTAGATAATAATTTAAATATAGATAATATTGAAGATTATTACAAAACATTAATTAGTGGCCCAATTTACTCCACTTACTGTGAGAATATTGAAAAATCTAATCTTGAGGAGGAGATAGAATTTTCTAAGATAAAGGTCATAATCAATTAAAATTACAAAAATTCAAATAAATCAAAATTATTAGAAAAACTTGAAAAGAAAGATAAAGATGAAGAAGAAATTTTTGAAATAATGAAAATGATGAATTTAAACCCATAATTATTAATTAATCATTATAACCTAAAAAAAAATTCAAATTAAATTAAATTAAATCCTAATTCGAAATTAAATTAATTTCAAATTAAAACTTAAATTAATTTAAAATTAAATCTTAATTAATTTCAAATTAAATCTTAATTAATTTCAAATTAAATCTAAATTAATTTCAAATTAAATCTTAATTAATTTCAAATTAAATCTTAATTAATTTCAAATTAAATATTAATTAAATTCAAATTAAATCTTAATAAAATTCAAATTAAATCTTAATAAAATTCAAATTAAATCTTAATAAATTTCAAATTAAATATTAATTAAATTCAAATTAAATATTAATTAAATTCAAATTAAATATTAATTAAACTCAAATTAAATATTAATTAAATTAAAATTAAATATTAATTAAATTCAAATTAAATATTAATTAAATTCAAATTAAATACAAATTAAATTCAAATTAAATATTAATTAAATTCAAATTAAATCTTAATTAAATTCAAATTAAATATTAATTAAATTCAAATTAAATCTTGATTAAATTCAAATTAAATATTAATTAAATTCAACTTAAATCTTAATTAAATTCAAATTAAATATTAATTAAATTCAAATTAAATATTAATTAAATTCAAATTAAATCTTAATAAAATTCAAATTAAATCTTAATTAAATTCAAATAAATCTTAATTAAATTCAAATTAAATATTAATTAAATTCAAATTAAATATTAATTAAATTCAAATTAAATCTTAATTAAATCCTAATTAAATTTTAACTAAATCTTAATTAAATTCGAATTAATTAATTCAAATAATTGAATTAAGTTCAATTAAATTCGAATTAATTCAAATAATTCAATTAAATTCGAATTAATTCAAATAATTCAATTAAATTCAAATTAAACCTAAATTAAATCTTAATTAAATCAATTTAATTCAAAGTAAAATTAAGTTGAATCCAAATTAAAACTTCACTTAATTTAAGTTTAATAATAATCAATTAATTTCTAATTAATTCAACCTCAATTAATTCGTAATTAACCTGAATCCAACTAAAATCTTAAATAACTTAAACTCAAACTAAAATAAAATTTTACCCAAAGTGTAACAATTAAAATTAATAACATTAAATATGTCAAAGTGGGTTGACATATTCGCGGGTTCACTCGACATGTATCAAATCGGGAATTTGATACATTTTAGAAACTTAAATAAAATTATTTGACTTGTTTGACTCATGCATAACTGCCATGACATGCATTTACTATTCTTTTAAAATATATGACATGTCATGCATATTTAAATTTTATGCATATATTAGAACGGCTATAGGAAAAGAATAATTGAAACTTGATCAACCTAGTATTGGGTGGCGGTGAGATGATAGTACGTTAGGGAAGTCAATTCTAATAAGATCAAGTTCACTTGGTCTCTTTAGACTGGTGAAACTAGCCGAAGCTACCGATCCAAAACCCAAACTAGTTAGACCAGAACTTTTTCAAAGATTAATTTTAAAAATGAAACTTCATTAAACGTCTTTGTCAAGGAAAGGGTGGATGATCCCATAAGGCTACGGCCAAAGAAGGCCTAGTGCCTCGCCAAGACCTGGAAGCCAATTTTTGAATTTCAAATTCAAATTATTCTTTGTTAAATTCAAATCTAACACAAGCTTCAATTAAATCTTAGAATTAATAGATTAAGAAAAATGAATCAAGCATCTCACAATACATCTATAAGGCAACCATGCTTGTTGTATTGATACATCTAAAATGGGTGAGATGTTAAGGACTAATGAATTGAAAAATATTTTTCAAAATTGTTTCTCAAAATTATTAGAATATTTTCATAAAAATATATTTTCAAAATAGTGCTTCAACATAATAATGTTTTTATGGAATTCATGCTTGTCTGATTGATTATATATATTATACATTTTTCAAAAATATATCTTTTCAAAAATTTGTTTGATTCACTCAATTAGACACAAGCCTCTTAGGACAACACTAAAGTTCCTTAAGGCACTTAGATAGAGTCAAACGGTATCGGGTACAGGGGGAGTACTTTTCATTCAAAAATTTGCACTTTAAAAAAATTACTATTATTTGAAAATACTTTTCGAAAATTAAGCTTTAAATCGTTATCACATGTGTTTTTCGAAAAAAAAGGAGATTTATGTTGTAAAATTACCTGTCTTGTTTGATTTTGATAAACCCTAAAGACACAGAGGAAAGTCCACTTCATAATCTACATGGACTCCTAGGACGTGTCAGATTTAGGGGGAGTCTAAATCAAACTTCTGAAACAATTTTGTTAAATTAATTGTTAAATAACTTCCTTAATTTGAATCAACCCTTAAGACTTAGAGGAAGAGTACTTGTGGTCAACAAGCTTCCCAGGACTAGGTCAAGTTTAAGGGGAGATCAAATTAAAAGAATTATTAAATATATCAAATGTTTTCATGCGCGGTATTTTCAAATCCTATTGAAAACATAAGTATTCTTTCAAAATAGTATCAATTTTCAAAAAAAAATACTATTATTTTCAAAAATTCATCTGTTTTTTCTAAATAATATCTTGAGTTTGGAAAATCTTCCAGGACACTTAGGAAAATGTCCTTGTAGTCAACAATGTTTCCTATGATTGTGTCAGACTAGAAGATAAACCAAATCAAGTAATATCACTTTAGAATCTTTATATTTTTCAAAATTAACTTACATCCTATTATTCTGTGACTTATGAAATTTTTTATATAATATTTACTTGGGTTGGAAAACTTCCAGGACACTTAGGAAAATGTCCTTGTAGTCAACAAGGGTTCCCAGGATAGTGTCAGACTGGAAAATTAACCAAATAAAGTCAAATATTATGTTTTCAAAAGTACTTATGTCTTTCAAAGCCAAATATTATTTCAAAAGTACTATCATTTTTTTTCAAAATTCTACTAATATTTACTTGACCTTGAAAAATATTATGTTTCATAAAACACTTATTTTCGAAAAACAGTTAGTATTTGCAAAATAGGCATAAAATTTATATTTTCTAAAATAACATTCTTTCAAAAGAATACAGTACTTAATTATTCAAAATAACATTCTTTCCAAAAGTACTTAATTATTCAAAAATTCAATATATTTTCAAAGGTACTTATATTTTCAAAAATTACATAATTTTTTTTTGCAATATATTGCGTTCAAATATTTTGCACTAAGTATTTTCAAAAAGAACCAAAGTTTTTAATGTTGGTGCAAGTATTTTATTTTTGATGTATGACAAAGGGGGAGAGATGTGTGCATAAGTTAGAAAAAATTTTCCCCGAAGATCAAAAATGTAGTTTCAAAACCTATATCAGTTTTTTTTTCATTTTTACCCCAAGGATGGTAAGTTAGCCCCTTAAACCAATCTAACTTAGGTTATTGTCAAACATCAAAAAGGGGGAGATTGTTGGTGCAAGTTGCATCAATGATATTCCTCTTTAAGTGTTTTAATGTTTGACAATACACTTAAGTCAGTATACAATGAATAGACAAAGGGGAGAAAAAGTAAAGTAACCAAAGCTGAGGAAAAGTCCTAGTTAATCTAGGCATCGAAACCTAAAGACCTAGCGAAGGGCTGCTAGGCACCTAGCGAAGGGCTGCTAGGTATCATAACCTAAAGACCTAGCGAAGGGCTGCTAGGTATCGTAACCTAAAGACCTAGCGAAGGGCTGCTAAGCACCTAGCGAAGGGCTGCTAGGTATCATAACCTAAAGACCTAGCGACGGGCTGCTAGGCACCTAGTGAAGGGCTGCTAGGTATCGTAACCTAAGACCTAGCGAAGGGCTGCTAGGGAATGAAGACCTGGCGAAGGACTGCTAGGCACCTGGCGAAGGATTGCTAGGTAATGAGTCTTGGTTCAAGGGACTGAGCAACTTAGCTGAGCGATGACTAAGGACAGGAGTAGAGACGGGTCGGGGTACGGGCGTCTCGAGATCCGGAGTAATCGAAGGCTAAGCAAAAGTCCATCCGAAGGACTGGGTGGCAACCATCTCCTGAAAGGAGTAGGTGAAGGGCGAGTTCTCGGGGATAGGAACTCGTGCCGGTTTGACCTAGGGTTTCGTGCAAACCCGAAGTCCGAACCAAGTCCTTAAGACCACTATTATATGTATCTATGCTTTGTGGTTGTATATCTTGCAGGTACCAAGATTGGAAGATGTGGCAGCCTGCTGGAGGCCCTAACCAGGGCGCCCCCAGTGTTGGGGGTGCCCCCATGCAACCAGGGCGCCCCCAGCAGTGGGGGCGCCCCCAGGTAAAGCTTAAAGAAGCAGTTTCGTGGTGTATGCAGAACAGGTGTCAACCGGGGCGCCCGGAGCGTCCGGGGCGCCCGGATTAGTAGCTGTTTTGCTGTTTCGAAGCCAGAACACAGGATAAGGCTCCACGGGGGCGCCCGGAGCATCCGGGGCGCCCTGGTCAATGTTCTTATCACCCGCGGCGAGGTAGGCGCAAGGATAAGAGTTGACCGAGTCTTCCGGGGCGCCCCCAGCGTCCGGGGCGCCCCCAGGAGGCTTATATAAGGGGCTTCGACCCCTCTGCTTCATACACGACTTCCAAGTACTGTTCTGATCATTCCGACCGACGACAACGCGCTAGAAACGAGGCTCTACGACCGGGAGGCTCCAGGAGGAGGTGCGCGGCACTTCGGAGGTCCAGATTGGCCGAGCTTCATCCTTGTCTTGTTGGTTTGCATTTTGTTAATTACCGTACTTAATTTTTCTATATTATTGCGTGTAATTGTACACTGTAAGACGGGTTTTCTCTGCCTCCGGAAATTCCGGAAAGGAGACCAATAGTGGACTCACGCCGAGTACATAGGCCTTGGACGTACTGACCCTGGGGGGTTGGGAACCAAGTAAATAATCCCGCTGTGTCACTGTATTATTGTTTTCTTCGTTCTGTGTGTTTTCCGGTGCTACTAACTCTGAATCTAGAACGAAGATCCGAAAGTTTCTCCGAAAGATTTTAACGGTCGATATTCACCCCCCCCTCTATCGACGGCACCGGTCCTACAGGAAGTTAATGTGCATGATAAAGTAATAAATCGATTTCAGACTTTGGCTGATTTAGAAGATGGAAATCATGATAATAATGAATTCATTGATGAAAATGTTGGTAAAGGCAATCTAAATAAAGATGTGCTTGTGGAAAATGGGATTGATCAGGAGGACAATTCACTGAAGGACAATGATGCTCCGATTGTTATTGTAGCTGAACATAACAAATTTACTAAGTCTAAGCAGCATATTTCATGGTCTGTAAAGGAAGCAGAGTGTGTAAAGGATAAGTTAGCAGAAGGCTCTTTTTCTGAGATTGATGTAAACATTTCAGCTTTTCCATTGGAAGAAGATCTACAGACTGGAAAAAATGAAATGCCTTGGGTTGAGCAGAAGGTATCTGATATTGCTGAAACTTCAAAATCCTTTTTGGAAGAGGAAGACACAGATAATGAGGTTGAGATGCAGCTGCAAAGATCATCTTCTTGTAATTTAGCAGAATTGGAGTCTCAAAAAATAAGCAAGGGCAAGGCAATGGGGAGAGGTCAGAAAAATTCAAAAGTTGCTGCTTTTTTTACAGCTGGATCAGATGATGTTCGAAGAGTCACTAGGAGTAAAACTCAAACACAGAATGCTAGTTACTCAAATCTTTTTTAATGGCTGGTATCATATGGAACATTAGAGGGATTGGTAATGATGCATCACTAAGAAGAATTTGCTTTCTAAGAGGAAAGTATCATCTGAATTTCTTGGGCATTCTCGAACCATTTATTAAACTAAATGAGATTTCTATTACTAGGCGGCTGGGTTTTGCTAATGCCATTTCCAATTGCTCTGGAAAAATCTGATTTCTGTATGATTCTAATATAGAATTTGAATTGTTATTGGACCATGAGCAGTTTCTTCATATGAAAATTAGTTCGGATATCTTTCCTATAAAAATGATAATTATAGTGGTTTATGCCAAATGTTCACAATCAGATAGAGCTGTTCTTTGGGATAAGCTATTAGAAATTAGTCCAGATGATTCTGAATATTGGTTAATCGGTAGAGACTTCAATGACATTTCCAATCCAAGTGAGCATTCTAAAGGTTTTATATCTAAGCTTGGGCCAGTTAATGATTTTAATGAATTTCTTATGTTAGTTGGTTTAGTTGATGACGGTTTTTTTGGGGATTGATTCACTTGGTCAAATAATAAAATATGGAAGCGTTTGGACAGAGTTCTATCATCTTCTTCTTGGAATGCTAGTGAATTTTTAGTTCGTGTAGAGCATCTAAGCAGGATGCCTCTGATCATTGCCCATTGCTCATTACTTTTCCCAAATTTCCTAAACCTACTGCCTCATTTCGTTTTCAGAACATGTGGATCAAACAATGTAATTTTTTTCAAACTGTTACTCTGAATTGGAAACTACTGATTGCTGTGAAAGGTCTCAAAAAACTGCAATTCAAGTTAAAAAGGCTCAAAGATCATTTGAAATGGTGGAATTGGGAGGTTTTTGGTAATATACATGATAACATCATCAAAGCAGAGGAAAGTTTTGCTGAGGCAGAAAATTTTTTTGATTTAGATCCTTCGGAAGCTAATAAAATAATCAAAGAACAGAAGCAGGAACAACTCTTCAATACACTGCACATGGAAGAGATTTTCTGGAGACAAAAGGCTGCAGTGAAGTGGATGTCTGAAGGTGAAAGAAATACCAAATTTTTTCATGGTTTGGTTAAAAAAAAAAAGATTAGCTAGCAGGATCTTCAGAGTATGGGATGAAGGGATCTGCTTAGACAAACCGGAGCTAATTCATGCTTCAAGTTCGGCTTTCTTTGAGAAGCTGTTAACTGGTGAGATTTATAATTGTGATGATGTTAATTTTGATCATATACCTACCTTGGTTAATGTAGGTGATAATGCTAGTATTTCCATACTTTCGAATATGGAGGAAATAAAAGGTATTATTTGGGAAATGTCTATTGACAACACGGCGGGTCCTGATGGATTCTCAACACAATTTTATAGATCCTGCTGGGAAATTATTAAGGATGATATATTGGAAGCAGTTTTGGATTTCTTTCATGGTAGCTCAATGCCAAAGGGTATGGCGGCTACTACAATTATTTTAATTCCAAAAATAGATAATGCACAACAATGGAAAGATTTCAGGCCAATTAGTTTGTGTAATGTTTCAAACAAGATTATCTCCAAGCTATAAGCTTCAAGATTGAGCAAAATCATGAACAAAATCATTTCTCCTTCGCAGAGTGGTTTTATATCAGACAGATTGATCTCGAATAATATACTATTGGCTCAAGAGGTTAATCATAAGCTGAATTATCATGTCAGGGGTGGCAATTTAATTTTGAAGTTAGACATGACTAAAGCTTTTGATAGAGTTCAATGGTCTTTTCTTTTTAAAGTCATGGAGGCTTTTGGTTTTTCGGTTGCTTTTATTGGACTTATCAAATGTTGCATCACAGAATGTTGGTTTTCTGTTAAAATCAATGGACACCTGTCGGATTTTTTTCATTCTAGAAGAGGCCTAAGGCAGGGTGATCCTATTTCTCCACTACTCTTTATTATTGCGGCGGAATTCTTATCAAGAGGTCTGGATGCTTTGTTTAATAAATTCTCTCAACTATATTTCACTTTGGGTTGTGACTTCAAGTTATCTCACTTAGCTTATGCTGATGATATTGTTATTTGTATGAATGGGTCAATCAATAATGTCAAGCACATCAAGAAATTTTTGGAGGAGTATGAGTTATGCTCTGGCCAATCTATTAATGCGGGTAAAAGTCTATTTTTTCCAGCCAAAAGTATTTCAAGTATCAAAAAAGGTTTAATTGCTTCTGTTACTGGTTTTATGGAAGGTCAACACCCTATGATGTATTTGGGTGTCCCTATTGCAGCTGGGAGCAGAAAATCAAGTCATTTTCAATCATTAATTGGGAAAATCAATAAGAGGCTAATGGGTTGGAATATCCAGAGACTAACATATGGTGGTCGTTTGCTTCTTATTCAAAGTGTTTTAACTTCAATTCCTTTTTATACCTTGCAAGTTCTCCTCCCACCTTTGTCGGTTCAACATCAAATAGAAATGATATTTGCTAACTTTTTCTGGGGTATGTCTAATGCAAAAAAGAAAATTCATTGGATAGCTTGGTCTGATATTTGTAAGCCAAAGTTATAGGGGGGCTTGGGAATCAGGAAATTATCAGATATTGCCACAGCTACTGCAATGAAGCTTTGGTTCAGATTCCAAGAACAAGGCACCCCTTGGGCAAATTTTTTATTGAAGATGTATTGTCGATCAACTCCTTCAACTGTGGTTTCGGCTAATTGGAGGGCTTCTCCTTGTTGACGATGGCTTATAAAAATTAGATGCTTAGCAGAGGACAACATTGGTTGGATTGTTGGCAATGGTGAGATAAATTTTTGGTATAACACGTGGCTAGATCAAGGTCCACTATTTCAAACTTGTGAGGTAGTGGGGAACCCAAACTGTAAAGTGTTGGAATTTATTAGCAACGAAGGCTGGAATTCATCCAAACCGAGAAACTTTGTCCCAACCAGAATTGTGGAGGAAATATTGGACTTTAATGTCCCTAGGAGGAAGGAAGAAGTAACAATATTTGGGAAGAATCTGAACTGCCGTGACATCGTTCTCTGGAAGCCAACCTTGAATGGCAAATTCACTTTAAAGTCAGCCTGGAATTGCATCAGAAATGTGCAGCAGCCTGATGGACTTTGGAGAGCTTGCTGGAGTAAGATTCTCTTCCCAAGTATATCGGTTTTTATTTGGCGTTTTTTGAAGAGAAGGTTACCATTAGATGAAATATTGCAGCAAAGAGGTGTGGAATTAGCCTCTAAATGTCATTGTTGTAATGCTGTAGAATCTTGGGATCATTGTTTTTTTATGGGTCCGATTGCTAAGGAGGCTTGGAGATACTTTTCTCAAATATTTGGGGTGAATAGATATCAGATTTTGGAGAGCTGGAAATTTGGTAATTCTTGGTCAAGAGATGGGCATATTAAAGAAGCGATTCCTTTATTGATTTTTTGGCATTTATGGTGCGCTAGGAATGATGCTAAACATCGTGGTATCAGGCCATTGGCTAACAGGATTATATGGAAAGTCAGCTCTTATATACTGACAGCTATGGTAGCAGGCCTGATCAAGAAGAATCAGTGGAAAGGTTGTAGTAAGTCAATAAGAAGTATGGGCTATCAGGTAAATAATAGGGTTGTTACTAGCATTTCAATAGTACTCTGGAAGATGCCGAAATATGGAATTTATAAGGTTAATACAAATGGGTGCTCAAAGGGCAACCCAGGTCCTGCCTCATATGGAGTTATAATCAGAAATCATGAGGGTCGGATCATGTTAGCAAGGTTTGGTGTTATTGGTATTGCTTCGAATGTCAAGGCTGAACTAACCGCAATATTGAAAGGGTTGGAATTATGTTTGAACAATAACTACACCCCCATCTGGCTAGAATTAGATTCTTTAGTGGCTCTAAAGATGCTACAATCTTCGTTGTTTCCATGGAAATATCGCAAGCTGATTATTAAAATTAAAGTTATATTAAGCCAACATCAGATTTGGCTTACACATACATATAGGGAGGCTAATTCAGTTGCTGATTACCTTGCAAACCAAGCCTTCAGTTCTTCTGTAGAAAAGATTTTGGGCGCTGATGAAATAGATAAGATGCTTATTGGCATTTGCAAATTAGATAGATTAAACATGTCGTACATTCGTTTTGCCAAAAAAGCGGTGGATCATTCTGTTTACTTGGGCTGCTGAGACAATTAAGTTTTAAATTTTTAGTCTTTTATGTTGCATTCTTAGTGCTGTTTTGTCAAATTATGGATTTCATGTTCTAGGATTTGATAGTGCTTGGTTTCATCTGTTGTGTTGGTGTGCCAATTATGTGTTCACTGATAACTGTCAGAAAGCAGGATTTGCTCTTGGTCTTTAAAGTTCAGAATTCATTATTCAGGGGGTGACCTTCAAGTGTAACTTGCAAGGCTATTGTTATGGAAGATCTATTCTTTTGATAGCTTCAGAAGTGTTAAGCTTTAAAGGAAACCATCGATACTTGCAGTTCCCTGGTATTGATGTCCTATGTCTGTTAGCCAAATATGAGTGCAGTTTGAATTTTTCGTTCAGCTTCTTTGTTAACTGAAACACTGTTTTACAGATTTGTTGGCTTCATTATTTACTGAATTACAGGGTTGTTGTTAGCCAGAAACTTGCTTGGCTTCTGAAATCTGATACTGTAATCTGATACTGAAATGGATGCTATCAGAGGTTCCTGAAATCTATTACTGAACGATTTTATCAGAGGCTTTTGTAATCTGATACTGAAATTTGCTTGGCTGATTACTGATTGCTTTGATGATTTCTGTATTGCTTGTTTTGATAAAGTTGAGGATAAGGCTAGTGGTTTTATGAAAATGGTTGATAAGCTTATTTCTGGAAAATTGCATTGTGAATGTTGTGAAGAATCTGATGCCAAACTCTGATATTTAGTAATACTTGCGCTCAAAGCTGACTTTTTCTCTGAAAGGCTGGTTGATTTCTGGATGCGGATTTAAAAGATGGATAATTTCTCTTTGGTTCTTGATCCTTAATGCGGCTTTTAAAGATGATAATTTCTCAAGTGTTTCAGTTCTTCATGGGTTATCTTGAAAATTATGGAAAATATATCAAGGTGGAATAGAACTGATGGTTTTATAATCAATTTTGAAATGGCTGTTTTGTACATAAAATGTATCTAGCCAATCTTTGGTTTTTCATTCTCAAAATTGTAAATCAGTTGTTATTCTACCCCAAATTAGAAGGTCAGGTTTTGCCCCCCTTCTAAAATGGGTTTTCCCCTTCTTGAAATAAGATCCTTTCCTTTTGATTAAAAAAAAATGTTAGAGTGCGTACAGTTGTCACAACCCTTTCCCGGTCAGCCAAGTAGATATGTGTGATGGTTATAGATTGATGTGTAGGGATGACATATGTCATTGTATCATTTGCATACGATATACCTTGTATTTGTTTGAGCTATAATTGTTGCATTTGATTGACATTCATATATGTATTTTATTTGTATTTATTATTTAATCAGATTTGCTCAGTAGTACGAGTAGCTTATTAATTTGCTATGGGAGTTTCTGATCATACCCCGCAGGTATGTTTTCGCAATTGTTATATGTTTTACTTTTCAGAGGCTGTATACCTTATTTCTATCTGCTTTGATTATTTTGTTTATACCATGCATTTATCTATTCGCTATACCCCCGGAGTTCGATCCCAGACTCACCACCGCTTATTTTTCTTTTTGTTTCAGGTAGTAGATAGTTGTGTCTCATGCCGCCAGGAGACGATCCATTTGTCGTCCCTTAGTGTCAAGTTTTTTTCCCGTTTTGAGTTGTTTCACATTTTCTAGAGATGTTGTTATTTTTATTTTGCTAGTGGACTTGCAGTCATTTATTTCCATTGGACTTTGAATTTGTAGTATTTCTTTAACAAAATTTATTATGCTTATTGTTAATTGCGTAGATGTGATGTTTAGTTTTTATTATTGTCATTCGTGTGTGGCTATGTTTTATTTGTCTGCAGGGATGTATGTATATAAGTTTTATATTGTCCGCCGTATAGAAAATATGTTGTCCGATTTTTGAATAAGTATGGACCTCTAGAGGCATAATAGGATTGGTGGAGTACTAAGGAAGAGCGAATCACTTTTTCACCTCGAATCGTTTCGATCAAAAACTAGAAATTAGATAGGAACTCAAAATTTGATTTCATTCAAAATATGACGTAACTAAGGTATCACATTATCTGACTGAAGTCACTAAATTTTATTGATCGATCTTCAAAATGAGTTTTTAAATTGATTCTTGAGTGACAATTCATTGAAACTCAAAAAAATAAATGCAATTTTATGTTAACAAAATCAGGTTAGACCATAAGCAAATATAAATATGCACAAGAAAAATAAGATATATACTATGTTTAGCATAGAGCGCACCCCAATTTTGTATATATATATATATGTATATTTTCTCAGGGTATATATATATATATATATATAAACAAAATCAAACATACAAATTACGATTAAACACGTACCAGATCACAAAGCTCTAGCATGCAAGTCAATTTAGAATTGTAGTTTTTTAATTTATTTATGAGATTTATTTGGAATTAGGCAGTAAGGACTACGCAACAATTATATGAATCTTTCTCAATATTTACGTATCACAACCCATGTCTTTTGCAATGAACTCCAAACATAGTAATTTCATTGTCTTAATCTATAAGAATTGCTATAAGATTTATTTTTCTGAGCTTTTAAAGAGAAATGCACTTATTTAACAAAACTCTAAAATTAAAAAAAAATAGAGCTTACGGACAATATGCCGTTCCGATGGAAGTGGACAATCTCAGTGTAGAAACATATGAAAACTTACAATAAAAACAACTCCTCACTATGAGGGAAATAAGCTTTGTCATTTTTACCTTGAGAGGAAGACATATTAGCAGATTTTTTAGATTTGACGTAGTCAAAATTTTCTATTATAAGTATTAGTGATGTAAGTATTTCTGAATGGAGGCGGTGTTGAAAAGATGACGCCATAGCTGAGCTACTCGTTTACCTTTGTATGCCATGAAATATTGAAAGGAATGAAGAAAACAGTGAAGGTGGGGTGTTTGGGACAAGAGTGAAGCGATAATGAGGAGGCTCCATCTGCGTCACGCTAAATTTTATAAGAAAATAGGGACACTATTGGATTCGGGGGATAAAAGGTGTATCACACATCCACAATTGCATTTCTGACAAAGTCGGATTCTAACTCACATGCCCATAGTTCATGACCCATGGCTTATAACAAGAATGAATGGTCATTCTACGGACGTAACGAACCACAACCCTTGCATTATTTAATCAGCAAATACCCCTTGTAGTAGATTTAATCATGTTGTAGTTGCTTCGAGTTCATAGCATGATAGCATCTATAGTTTGTGTTGTAGCAGCTATACTGACCCATAACTCCTACAACATGGTCTTGATTAATTAAATTTTACCAACTCCTACCATTGCATTTAATGACCTATAAATCTGGAAATGATGTTTCAACTCTCTGAAATAAATTTCACCAACTCTTCCATTGCATTATACCTCTAGAATTGACATTCTTCATTATCCTAAATCTGAAACCCTTCAATTTCATATCATGGCTTATCCTTTGGGAGCCAAGAAAATAAGACCTTCTCCTAGTTCCATGATACTGATCAATGAATTAACGTCTTCCACTTCTTTTGGATTTTGGAAAGACTCTTCGGCCTCCCTCCCTTCCAAACCAGTGGCAATCTTGCAACAAAAGTAAGATAAAGTGGTGTGCCAGTTAAAGGGAGCCACTATGTGAAAATCGAGCATATACTTCGCCACAGGTTACTTCCAACTTAACTTTTTTTTTTCCAAAACAATCGAGTACTCTTCACAACGCTTGCATCTCCCCCTCCCTTTGACATGTTTATGTTACTTTTATTATAATTATATATATCATTTTGCAGATTTTAATATTGGTTTCATTTTTGTTCTTATGTAGGTAAAACATGATGGATTGTAAAAAAAAAAGAAAATAAGATAGCAATTGAGGAGTTACACGGAGTAGCTGATGCGAAGCTACATGAAGTAACTGATGCGCATGGAGTTACTGATGTGATCGAACATGTAAATGTGAAGAAGAACAAGCGAGGTCCTACATTGATGTGTAAGTTTAGTGCAGCTGCAAGATGAGTAAAAAAGGTGAAGATTGATTATGATAACTTGGGACGGTCATTATACAATACAAATGGAAAGACATTGCAATCTTACATTGGCTCTGTTGGTAGATCCATGGTGCCAATCAACATAAAGTCATGGCCTACTGTTCCAGAAAACATAAAACAAAAATTGTGGGAAGAGATCTCGGTAAGATATTCTTAATTATATTCTTATTATTTTTTATTCCTATAGAACTACTCTATTAACAGTACCAACTAATATTTTGTGTTGTAGAATGTGTTCGAATTAACACCACAAAGTGAGGCTGATGTGATGAGTTCAACAGGTCAGAAGTGGCGAGTTTTCAAAAACAAACTCACTAGTAGGTTTGTTTAGCCAAATAAAAACAATCCTGAAAAATTAGGAGGCGCTTGGTATAAATTTGGCAATGGGAATGGTAATGGGTTTAATTGAGGGGTTTATGGGTTTGGTGATAACCTAGTGGGGGGTAGGTTATGAAATCAAGGGTATCATATCCTTATTTTGATTCCGATTCTCGTATACCAAGCATCATCAATGGGAATGAAATAGATTTCATTCCATTCCCATCTTCTAAACCCGCTTACCAAGCGCCCCTTAAGTTCTCCACCAAGTATGTATCATATCCCAAAAGCTGTTTGGAAAGAATTTGTGGATGAATATTTATTTCGTCCAATTCAAATTTATGAAGTTGTTCATATAAATTACTTCATTAATTTAAAATTACGTTGTAGTAAAATATAATTATTTACTTCTACACTATAAATAAATGATATAGTAATATAATACAAATTTAAAAAGTGGCAAAGTTAAATATAAAATTTACTATATTACAATTAAAAAATTATGAAGTCATATAAATAATTTACTTCATTAATTAATGTAACCTGTGAAGTTATATGTGATCAATTACTTCGGTACTTATACAAAATCGATGAAGTAAAAGGGCTTTTTTACTTCATAAACGGTTCAATTTTGAACCGGTTTAGACTGGATAAAGACTTCATCATTTTGTGACGAAGTAATAAATACACCCTTTTTACTTCACGTTTCTATACTTCGGTAATTATATACATATTACTTCGTTTAATATCCGAAGTATATCACTTAATTTCACATAGTGAGCTCTTCAAACGCTGATAGAGGTCGAGGCAGCTGTGAAAGCGGTTATCAATCTGCTAGAAAGCATGGATTGTTAGGGGATCGGTTTAGAAGTCCGTAGGCTAGAGAATGGTATCATTTTATAGCTCTTCCTTTTCTTGTGTTGATATTTCTTTTATTTTGTTGATGTCTTGTAACAACTCTATCTTCCTTATGTTGTCTATCTTATAGAATTAGGAACTTATACTTTTAATATTGATCGGTGGCTTAATCTATCTCACCCTTGATATCGTAGCAGTTATTGTCAGTAGTTGCTATAATGACCTAGTCTAGTGAGTTTTACGTTGTAGCAGCTACCATCCTTGGTTACGTCCTTACTCTAAAAATAAGTTAAACCCTCGCTCTCAACAATATATTTTCTTTGGTTATAGTAATTTGCATCATGGGTACCGTTGCCTCCATTTTCGACTGGGTGGATATATATTTGTTGACATGTTACTTTTAATAAGTCTATCGACAATAAAGCTAGTTTGAGACTCAATGAAGGATATCAGAGGAGGTAAGATGAAAATGAAGCGCTTAATACTCTCCTCCCTAATCAAAATGAAGGGAGAGTATTTTACGATCAAAATACACTCAACATTTTTGACAATGACAAAAATTGTCAAAGAGATTAGGTTTTCTTTTCATATGAAAAATCCAAATAAACTTGTTAAATTTATTAATAAAAATAACATAATAAAGAAAATCCTGATTAGATAGAATGGAGCAGAATCCCACATACTAATTTTGAGAATTATCTTTTAAAAAATTATTAATTCTAACATAAAAATTATTTTTTTATACTTAGAAAAAAAATTATTTTGAAAATTTTTACAAAAATGAATGTGCCAATTTTTCTATTTTGACAAAAATTTGATGATTTTTTCACAGTAGATAACTTTTTACAAATTTTTTTTATCAAAACTAAAATTTTTAATTTTAAAAATACTTTGAAATCAAATTTTGAAAAACCAAATTTTTCAAAGACTAACCGTTAAATTTTAACCCTGACAAAATATTATGCATTTTTCAAAGTCAAATTAATTTTCAAATATTTATTTTTCAAAATTTATGCACTATTAAAATGAATCTTTTAAGTTAAAAAAGTTTTTTTTAACATTAACAATTTTTTTATGTGAATAAAGGAGAAGAAAAGGGAATTAAGTTAAAGCAGAGGTTTTAATTATAAAATATTTTATACTTTATTATAAAAATATTATTACTTATTTTTTTACAAAAATATTATTACTTATTTTCTTACTGTTTATGTTTTTTTCCCTAACTTAGCTCGGGTTAATGTACATCAAAAAGGGAGAGATTACAAGTACTCCTGGATAGTATTGGTGTGATCAACTAAGTCAAGTTAGGTCCTATTTATTTTGATCCTTGTGTCTAAGTGTGCAAGAGCTTAGAAGTACAGGAAATTGAACGGAAGACATAATAGATAAGAAGAATGCCATGTGAAGGGCTGAATTTCTTTGAGCCAAATGGGGGGTCCAAATGATGTAAAAATGAACCCAAATTTCTTCCACATGATCAGGAAGAGCCGAAGAACATGGCCATATTGATTTTCCATTTTATACAGAATGCTACATGGCTTGGCCGTGCCTTTTAGCATGGCAGTGTCAAATTCCAGAAAGCACTGCAGAGCGAAAGTAAAATGACCATAATTTTTAGCTCGGTTGGAATTATAGGTCGTTTCAAATATCAAACTAAAGATTGCTTGTGAAAACCTTAGCCCATGAAAACCAGGTTTTCCAGGCACGCGACCGTGCCTATCCCAGACACAGCCGTGTGCCAAGGCATGCCAAGATTGCTCTGCAGACCAATTTTTAAACGACCATAACTTCTTACTTGTTTGGAATCTCAAGATGTTCTTCATGAAAATTGAAGATGACTTCAATATCTACAATTTTACTGAAAACACCAATTTGAGAAAACCAAATTTTGGGGAGGTATGACCATGCCTCTCCTAGGCATAGTCGTGTGGAAAAAGAGGCACGACCGTGTGAAGGAGCACACCCCTAATTACACTACAGACCAATTTTGAAACGGCGATAACTTTTTCTTCGGTTGGAGTTTCGAGTTGTTCTTTATATCAAACTAAAGAGGACTTCATGATCTACAATTTGCTGAGGACTTAAACTCAAGAAATTAGCATCTTGACAAACAAAAAGGGGAGACATTAAGTGTCTTGCTTCCAAGTAAGATTATGAAGGGGTGTGCATATTGACACACCCCATGCCCTAGGGGTGTGCAGATTTGCACACCCCGTGCCCCAAGGTCGTGCCACCCTGCACCCCCTCGTGCTGCCCACCTATAGGCCAGGGCACAACCCCGTGTCCCTTGGCCAAAAGTGGCATGACAAGGGGTGCAAATGCAAATCTACAACCCCCTGACAGTGAGGCTCATGACAAGGGATCCGCACCCCCCCCACCTCCCCGGTGCGCGACCGTGAGGGGGAAGGCTTCTCCCCTCTAGGGGACACCCTAGGGCAACGTCGTTGCCTCCTCCATGATTCTTCCACCTCCGGAGCGAGGAGATCCTCCAAGAAGTCCTGCGCATCAATGATAAACATCCTCTTCTCTCTTTGTTTAGGGTTGTAGATGATTTTGTTTTGTCTTCTTGTTGTTTCTACCTTTGCAATGGAGTAGTTCTTCATATTTAGGATGCAGGAAGTAGCTACTGTGTGATGTTGATGTATAAACTATGTATTTGTGCATTTCCATATTCAATGAAGTGTTAGTTGTTTTGTTCTATGTGTATTGTGTCTTGTATGTATTTATTGTAATGTTTGTATGGTGAATATATGTAGTTGTAAGGGTTTGACCTTAGGCATTGTTTCGAAATAGAAGTCAATCCTTTTCAAGAGATTAGTTAATACTATTTAATGGGGTTCTCCCTATCCAGTGTTAGGAAGTATTTAGTGTA
Source organism: Boesenbergia rotunda (assembly GCA_024364735.1). Classification (NCBI taxonomy): domain Eukaryota; kingdom Viridiplantae; phylum Streptophyta; class Magnoliopsida; order Zingiberales; family Zingiberaceae; genus Boesenbergia; species Boesenbergia rotunda. The sequence continues at coordinate 541,378 of JAGFNQ010000887.1, read as the reverse complement.
ATCTAGAGACGTATGACCGGGGCCTTTAGTGACAAAATGTTATCTTTAACCGGACTCTCTAGGTTATCTACTCTACTTAATGATATTTAATAGCCAAGGGGGAAGTACTTTGGTGCACTTCTGTAAGGTTAACACCGGTACCTAGTTAGAATCTTTACAAGAACATAGACATGGAGATTATGATATGAACGATCCATAGGGCATCAACTAGCATTGTAGTGAAATTGAAATTCTAGATTCTACCCATCCAACCCTTCTCTAAAGATCAACTCTCTATTCCTCTCTCCTCTTCTCCTTCCTCTCTCTAGTAAGCTTCTAGAAACCAACCCTATGATCGTCTATATAGCTTACCTTATAGACTCAACTGGTACTTAATCAACAGTCTTTGTAGATCGATATTTTATTACTCGACGACATTCCCATGCACTTGCTGGATGACATCAGTCCTCGTGGTGAACGCTCACCGCCCGTCATTGACTTAGGAAGAAACTGTGACACCTAGTTGCGATTTCCCATCCTGTTGATAGCGGAAGACGTAGACAAACTCCGTGGGAGGTAGTTGCTGCGATTGGGTCTTGGTAATAGCCTTTGATCACAACTCAGTCGTGATTTCGCCTATCAAACAAAGCGAACAGAGGGAGTGATCGATGTAAAAAGTCATCACAAAACGGATTTCATTACAAAGGAAATTTTCATGCTTCTTTCAATCTAACATGCTCTGATATTGATATTAGATCTATGACAAAAATATGAGATCAATCCATTAAGCACTTATAGTGATCAATGTATGGGCGATCTTAATCTTTTCCTTGTCAGAAAAGCAATTATCTTTTCTTGTTGTCAGAAGAGCGATCACAAAATCTAAACAACTTCCAATAGTCACGAGTCAACTCCCTCAACTTTGATGTTCTCCTCTTCTTCCTGCGCACATGGGTGAACCTTGCACACGAGACCTTGCACACAGGAGACAAACCCTTTCTCATTGACCTTACACATATCTCGCACATAGCTTATCTCTCCCGATCAAATCTAATTGCCGTCGAGACACACATAGCGTGTGTCTTCCTCATGACCTTAACACATTTTATAAGAGGAAGAATTAAGTTTCTTCCTCTACCTCCATTAATGGAGGAAGGTGAATGAGTGTCTCTTCTCATACCTCCATTAATGGAGAAAGATGAAGTTGAAGGGGGTGTCCTTTTACTTTCTCAACTCCAAAACAGACTCGATCGCTCTTAACAAAATATTCTTATCCATAATATTCTTACCGGAAGACTCGAAAGCAGGCTTATCGGATACAGCTCCGTGACTCCCAGCTCATGGCGTACCCTGCGATATTACACTCGACCCGTCCGATATCACTCGGACCAGCCAGTCAGCAATCGGTCTCTGGACCGGTCCTTCCTTACTCCACCTTCATTTCAGGACACCATAAGTACGACCATAACGCGGGAGTCAACGCCAACCTTACCCACTCATAGCGCACGTCGTGGATATCCCGCTGACACTGTACCACTGTACTGCCCGAGCACCCCGTGCCATGCCGCGGCGCCGATCGATGCTTTCCCATGAGCTGACAAGCACATATCCCTGTCTCATGAAGGTACCGACAAGTGATCGACGTAGACAGGGATTGTCAGCTCCCCCGGCTATATAAGTCAATCCCTTCCTCATTCCGCAGGTATGTGCAATCGTGCTCTCGTCTTCTGCTATTCCTTTTGCTCTGCTATATTCCTGTGGATACTGACTTAATCATCGGAGGGCCTGACGGGGGATCTTCCTCGGCGGATTTGCTAACGGTCATCTTCCTTCCACAGATTGGAGCCAGCCTCAGCAGCTCGCAGCGCTCTGGGGTACCATCTCGCTCTTGGGGGATTCCATCTAGCTTCGCAACAGGATCAATGTTACACCTGACGGTGGAGGGTCACCAAGGGTGTTACATATAAATAAGAGTCTCTCCTCTACGGTACATGTATGAGTTTTCTTTGCTAATTCCCGCTTTCCATTCCATTTTTTCATAAATTAATGACTGACTTAAACATCGGAGTGCATGTGTCAGGGCCCCTGACTTTGTTTCTAACGTTCCTTTTTCACTTGGCTATTTCTATTTTAGGGAGTTGGTGACACAATTCTAAGTCTTCCATGAGTCGACAGTTGTGATGCATTATTCGTTGTGACTGCTTCAAGTCTTCTCCAAGTCCACCTCGACGATGCGCTGTTCTTCTCAGCCTGAGGACAGCATCTCTGATGAATAATGGTAATAAAAAAGGACTTGAGAATTACCCTTGAACTTTCGACTCGATTTGCTTCGCCCATTGTCTCTTAATTCGATCGAACACAAATAACACCAGCAATCATGAATCTGCATGTGTATTTATAAACATAGACGATGGCATAAGAAGAATAAAAAGAAAGTAATATGAGACAAGATGTCAACGCGAGAATGGGTGTGATTCCATGGAAAGGAAAGAGGAATAATGTCAAAAAATTAATAGGCAACCCAATCGTCGTCTTCTGTTTTCACCTGACACGTAAATATTAACCGAAGGCAATAGAAACTTTGTGTTTAATATGTTTATTTTTTATAAAAAAATATATTTGATTTTTATTTTCTAAATTTATTTTTTAAAAAAAATATAACGTTTTTGGAAAAATTACATAATGACATAAAGTCATTTTTTTAAAATAAAAAATATTTTTTTTAAAAAAATAAAAATAAAAAATGAAATAAACTAAACGTCTATGAACATTTGATTATTATTTTTCATCTTCATTTTTTTTCTTAAAAAATATAATTTTTAAAAAAACATATTTGATTTATATTTTTCATACTAATTTAAAAAAATAATATACTATTTTTTAAAAAAATTAGAGAATAAAATAAAATTATTTTTAAAAATAAAAAAAATAAAAATTCAAAAAAATAAAATGGAAAACAGAAAATCCACGCTCTTAATGCTTCAGAATTTTCTTCTTTCATGTTTGAAAGCACAGAAATATCTTTATTTTGGTATCTGTATTTTTAATATAATATAATTAATTGATTCGAGACATATACACGTGGCGTGTCTACGCAAAGCATGCCCAATAAGCTTCCCTACCACCCGATTTATAGTCAACTCCAATCTCCACCACGCGACCCCTCTCCCCACGGACCCCACCTCACTATAAATAAAGCATCAGCCAACAATGGAATATTAATCGCCTTCGTCAACCTCTCGACGAGTGCCTCACGTCCACATATACATCTTCGCAGACCATGGCAAGCCTCAAGATGGCCGTCGTCGCCTTCCTCCTCGTCGCCGTGCTCGTGGCGTCGTCAGCACCGGCCGCCAACGCCTTCGGCTGCTTCACCGACTGCTACGACCGCTGCGCCAACGGAAAGATCGGCAATGTGGCCTGCGCCACCATGTGCTCCCAAGCCTGCATCACTCCCAAAGACCACATATTGTCCAACGACGGACATTAACCACTTCTAAGCTATACATCCACGAGGAGGAATAAATAATTTTTTGTGGATTTATCCAGAAACTCATGACATTTTTTTTTATTGCTTCGATCTTTAATTGATCTTATATTTTGTATGTTTGCTAGTTGATTCGATTCTATAAATTTTTTTCTATATATGTGAATTCGATATTAATTGAATTCTTATTATTGTTTGTAAAAAATATCACTTCAAATCATCGCCAGCCAACCATCAACTGAAACTTACAGTGGACCCCATCAACAGGTCGTATCTAAAGCCTACGTCAGCTCTCCAAGTCTCCCGCACCGTCTGATTAGGGATGACAATTTCACCCGAATCCGACGAAGAATCCGATATCCGACTCGAATGGAGGAGGATATGAAGGGACTATTAATACCTGATATCCGACCCGAATACCCGATTAAATAAAAAATACATATATACATTAAAGATTTTTTTTCCAAAATCTACTAATAATTTGTAGTAATGTTAGAAATAGATTATATATAGGTTGAATCTATTTTTAAAATTATAGATATATATTTTTTTAAACTTTAATGTTAATTATATTGTACTTTTGTTCAATGATATAGTTGGATAGAAAGAAAAAAAATTATTAGTATACAAGATATCCGATCCTTTAATGGGTATGGGTATACCCGATGATATCCGATACCCGATGGGTATGGGTATGGAGGATATAGAATCCGACCTGAACCCGACCCATTGTCATCCCTAGTCTGGATGCAGACACTGTCCCGCCTGTCACGTACTGGTCGACAATGATCGATGAGTCGTCCGATCGACGATCATACACTATTAATAAATTTTGATCGTCGTTCCGAATCAAATGATATCCTGGAATAATAGTGAATCAGTTGTAATCGCCGTATTATAATCTCGTCGGATTCGATGATGATACGATGAGATCGTAATTGCGATCATACCCGACGGATCATCGTACTTCCAAGGTATAATTTTATTCAAGACGACGGTCAAAAGTCGTCGATAATATTCGATTGACGATCGGACAAGTCGACGAGTCGGATAGAGAAACAGGAATCCTATGTGGATCCGGCCTCGTCTAGATGACTGTTCACCGGTTGTATATTTATAATCATTTAAAGGATTTTAAAAAAAAATGAAATGGCATCTTTATCTTTAATTATTCTTTTTTTTTGTTGATCCCGTTCACTCGTCGTCTTCCCAACTGCGAACTGCCTTTCTCAACTGCAAATGGAACTGCTTTGCGCTGGGACCTTATCTTATTTCTTCTTTTAGACCGCCGAACCAAAGTTTTTTTAAAAAAAATTATTATCAATTCAAAGTTACTTTTAATTCGCCTTTATAAAATTGAAAGAAATAAGGTATTTAATTAATAAAACATTTATATCATAAAATAAATATAAATTTAAAAAATAATTTTTTTCTCAAAAATAAAAAATTTATATTTATAAAATAATTTTAGAAAAATCATATTTAAAAAATATGATATATATTAAAATAGTTAGCAGAAAATCGCCGATTATATATTTTTATACCCCCTTCTGCTCCAACCGCTTGTCTGATAAATTATGGCCTTGCAATGGTCAGATGTCGGATGTGCGATGACGGGTAGGTTGGAGATTTCGGTTCAAGAACGAAGACCTTGTGTTGCCGACGTCCTCATCTCGAGGTCCACCGACGGTCCCCGAGCGCATTGATCGAGAGAGCAGCTCCCTTTGCCTCTTCGTTCCTCAACTCTCCGTTCCCTTTCGTCGGTTGACTCGGCTCGCTTCTTCGCCAATCTCGATTTAGGTTAAAGGAAAAGGGGGGAAACTGATCGTTAATTCGATGCTGCAATTGCTGTTCGCGGTGGCGTTCTCTGCGGCGCCGCTGACGCTCTACGTGCCGCCTATACGAACCCTCAACCCCTTTATGCAGGTCTTGGAGATGTTCGTCAGGGACGTCACTGTGTACTCGCAGCGGGCGTACCCGCAGATCCGCCTCGGAGTCCTCCGGATCCTCGCCGTTGTGTCCCGCGCCTTAGGTAGATGAACTCCGAGTACACGCAGAGATCTGGTTCCTCTTTCGCTTCTCCTTCTTTTTCTTCTTTTGAAATAAGACGCAGAGTAACCAAATTGCTTTTTGTTTTTGTGTGTGTGAGAGTGTGGTCTGATGTAGTATACAGGGGTTTTGAGTACAAGAAAGCTTCTTTTCTTTCTCCCTTGTTGGTTGATAGGAATTATGCTGGTCGATCAAGTGTATATTGACTTTACTGTATTGCAATTTTTTCTTTCGGCGACTGGAAGTATGAAGGTAGCAAGAGTTGCAGTCGCGCTTTCTCTTTTTTCTTGTTTCATTCATTTTGACGCAGCAATTCGACTTTTTGTTTCCTTCTCCGCAGTTGAGAACTTAGAAGAGCAATTGCTTTCTGGATTCATATGATTCCTAATGCTGAATTGGAGTCATCTTCTCTGATTGAGATCGGATTCATAATCCGGTTTTGTACGAGTACCAGTAGATTTTGGGCAGAAGATGAATACGTATGTCAGGTTGAGATATGAAGATCAACACATTCAAAATTTAAAATTGTTTAATAAGGCATTGAAGTTGGTAATTATCCGGCATTTTCTTCGTCTGTTCTCTTCTACTCTTTTTTAACAAAGAATTGAGATTAGGAATCTCTTAGGATTTTTCCTGTTTAAAATAATTATACTGTTTCTTATCTTTTACAATTCTGGAGCTAAACTCATTATTAATTTTAAACTTTGGAGTTGTTGAGTCCACTTGTTCCACGTAAAGACTATAATTTTTTTTGATCACTTTTGCTTCCTTTTGTTGTTATGCTTTTTTTTTTTTTTTTTTTTTAAGATTCTATTATTCTCAAGAAGACCTACTGACAACAATTAAACTTTTCTATCAATCATGTCGGTTCTCTTCTGATCCCGATCTTGCCTACAGATAGGGACATCGGCCAGGTCCATCGGCTAGCCTGGCACCAAGAAGGCTTAGTAGACAGGTTAGCAGCAGAATCGACGGGTAAGACCCCATGCTTGTAGGCCCCTCCAAAAGAAAGAGGAAGGGTGGGGTTTAGCGGGCTACCGATAAGGGCGGCCGAATCTTTCTCCTACCATCACGCAGGCTGGATGTCCTACTCGGGTCAGGTAAACAGCCCGCGGTAACCCCCCAACTCAGGACGTACCCTGCGCTCCCTCGTTACTGTTGGTGAGAGCCCTAGAGCCGATCATGTAATGATTGTATGGACTAATTTGTATCATATTCCTATGTATAAATAAAGGCATGGTTTATGGTTATTATACTTACGTGTATTTGTGCCAATTAGCTAAGTATAATAATGTCCTTGAGTAGAAGGTTCTTATCTATATCAATCGATTGGTTGAATCGATAGTGAGATGATATGGAGAACACTACTCTAAATTATTCCTAGTCGAGTATTAACATTCAGGGACAATGTTAATACGTAGAGACTAGCATGTAGGTCAACATGATGACTTGATCTCATAAGTCATGGATATAGAGATATCAAGTTGACACATGGGTATGCATTAGAGAATGTATATTGAATGACCCGCCATGAGAAAGTATCATGGATCGTTATATGAGTGTCATATACTTTCTCATGTGGCTATTAGTATGACTATTAGTCCTTGGACCTGAAGTCACCATGGATTCCTACATAAGGAGTTGCGTACTTTGGCTTCGTCAAACGTCACCCGTAAATGGGTGGACTATAAAGGCGATTACTGGGTATGTAACAAATTATGGAGAGGGATGTGAGTGATGTAGATGGGATCTATCCCTCCTATATGACGGGAGCGATATCGTATTCTTGATAGAGTGAGACCACAAAGTGCATGGCCATGCCCAAGTGAGTCAATATGAGATATTGAGCTCACTTGATTAGTGTGAGTCTACTTGGAGTTCAAGATATAGATTGACTCGAGGATGACACGGTCTATGCCTCAATTGAGTCAATCTAGATATCAAGGATAGAGGGACATTATCATATATTGTGAGAGTCACAATTATTAGTCACAAGGTGATGTTGGATCTCAACATTCTTGTAACTTGGGTAGCAATGATGTGTTGCTAGATACCGCTCATTGCTTATGTTTCTAAGAGGTTAGAAGCATTGCCAACGTTACAAGAACCTATAGGGTCACACGCAAAGAACAAATAGATGGAGAAAAATTGAAGTCAAGTTTGACTTGGCTAAATATGGAAAGTCCATAAAAGGCAAGTTTGACTTGACCTAAATCCAAATCAAGTTTGACTTGACTTGGTTCCACTTCAAGTTAGACTTGACATGGGAGAAGAAATGGAGTCAAGTTTGACTTGACTATTTATGGAAAGTCCATAAAAGGCAAGTTTGACTTGACCAAAACCCACCTCACCTTTGTTTGACCAAGTGATGACTTGGTTTTCCCCCCATTTGAATTTTGAATTCAAATTGAAAGGGGATATGGAAGGCCACCTAATGGCACTTAATAGCCATTATGGCCGGCCACCTAATGGCCATTAATGGCCATTAAGTGGCCGGCCACCATGTGGGAACAAAACCTATGTTTTGTTTCATTTTTGTGTGTGAGGCTTTTCTTCTTCTCTCTTGTTTTTCGGTTGGAGTGCTTCTTCGACCTCTCCTCTTGGCCGAAACCTATAGGGTGCTAGCACACCTAAGGTTTTGATCCATCTTCATTTGTTCGCGTGGATACGTATAGAGGAGTGTCTGCTTTGATACTCTACGAGATCCGGCGGCCTTTTGGACAAGCGGGAAAGCGAAGGGCTACGCGTCAAGGGTAATGATTCTTATCATGTAGATCTAATGTAGATTAAACTCGTACTCGTAATTTATTTTATGTTCGCACGGATCCGTGGCCGAACTTCTGGGGTTTCCGCAACGCAAAAAGCGGTTTTTGCGGCCTAGAATTTCCAACAGTTACCAGTCGGACGCGTGGCTGCCCACGCTCACTGGTCCTTACCCGACTCGGTCTTCAGCACTCGGATCCACGAGTCGGCGCTCGGGGTACGGGCTATCCCGCCCCTACGCCCCTTCACGTCAGTACATCCATGGTACGATCCTGCTAACGGGGTTCCTCATACCTTACCCACCTCTGACATCCCTATGCAGTTAATCCGTCTATCCAGTACCCTCGTACTGCGCACCCAACACTCACGTACTGCTCAAGCACCCCGCTCTATGTCGCGCCGCTCCAGTGCTCCATGCGAGCTGACAACTACCGCACTCCTATCCCGTCAGTACAATAAGAGTTGTCAGCTCCCCCGGTTATATAAGCTTGACACTCCCCCTACCGCAAGTACATGTGCGCGAGTTCTCGCATCCTTTGCCACATTTCGATTCAGTTTCCGCTCATCTGTCATGAGAGATTGACTTGACCGTTGGAGTGCCTGACCGGGGATTCCCCCAGCGGGTTTACTGACGGTCGCTGTTTTGTAAGGAACGTGGCAAGACGCGGTCCGCACCCGGCCACCTCGATGGCTCGTGCCACCCGGGAGGCCCGTCTGGCCCATGAGACAGTCACCCCACTTCGCGACAGGATCATCTTCAATGTATTTATGAACTCTCCTTTTAATCATTGTCTAATATATTTCACTAAACTGGTCTTTTGAGCCTTAAAAAAATCATGAAAATATGAGCACGGCCATTATTATGATAATTTTTCATGAAAAGGAATGATGGCTAGATTTGGATCAGATTTTATAATATCCATCTTTATTCATATTTATTAAAAAATTAAATATTTTCTATTCTAATAATTTTTTTTAATTTTTATTCAACTAATAAAAATGGAATATTTAAGTCTGATATTGAATATTAATAATTCTTTTATATTTTCTTTTATTCAGATCGAATATTAAATTCTCCATCAAATTCAAAAGAAATTATCTTCCTAAGGGCAACTCCAACCGAGTACCATCCCACAAAAAATGGTGTGATTTTGACACCAAAACTCTCCAACCGGTCACCAAAAAGCAACACCAAATTTGGTGTTGCTACAGTACATCACCAAATTTGGTGTTGCACTGTAGCAACACCAAATTTGGTGATATTAATATTTTATTAACATAATAATCAAATTTAATAAATATCATACTATATAATAATAAATAGAATACGTATTAACACATATTATATTACTAATAAATATCATTAATAAAAATTAATTTATAATAAATATTTTATCCATAAGTATTTAATAATATTAATTCGATGTAATTTTTTTAAAAATATTAAATATAAATAAAATATTAATTTTAAATATAATAATTATATTCAAAATAATTACTAAATTAAAATTTAGATCGATAATTAAATTATGAATAAATGAATAAGAAAAAAATAGAATATTCTATGGAATATTCTTTTGGTGTGATTTATAGTGTGAATGGGTTGGAGTTGAAATAGTGTTTGGTGTTGAAATTGTACCATTTTGATGTGAAAATGACATTAAATTTGGTGTTAGTGATTAGAGATGATCTAACCTCCATCGTGAGTTGATCATATAATAAATTCGAAAGAAATTATTTTCCCTAACCTCCATCGTGATTTGATCATATAATAATGAATTTTAATGTGAACGATCCTTCTTTCTACCGTCTTATTCTTCCGTTTAAGTAAACACCCAAAAGCCATAAAACTATCACGTGCGCGAACAGGATCATAAAAATATCTTTTTTCTGGATAAAAAGTTTCCACTTTTCTTTTTACCGCACTTTTGACGGCTTTTGATATATAGCACGGTCTAATATAGCTGATTCTATATTAAAATATAGATAAATAAATTATAAAAAATATTATTCTAATAAAAATTAATTCAAAAATTTATTAAAATAATATAAATATCAACTATATTAATTTATAAAATATACAGATATTAATTATATCAATCCATAGGGCGCTGACAGCGACAAAAGGCATCTAACTTTTCTCTTTACGACCCGTGGCAACTGTGCCCAGTAACTTTGTTGGGTTCTAGGAATTGGGAGAACATACTTTGCTTAGAGCCATATAGTTCGAAGCAGAAATTTATAGATTCATCAAAAGAATTATAAAAAATATAATTTGTAATTTTACAAACCAAACACACACACCAAAAAAAAAAAAACTACGAAGCTTCTGAATTGAGGAACTCCCAACAAACAGTTTGCAAAATTAGCAAATGAAAATCAATAGATAAATATATCTTTTAGAAAATGTGCGAGCCGTCGCACTTGGTTAACTTCTGGGACTCTGCTCGTCTGTCGCTGTAAACGGGGACCTCGAGTGCGGGCCAGGACAGTTTCCTTCTACTCCGGAACCTGTTTCCGCGGGGGAAAAGAACTTTCGTCCCTTCGTTCCTCGTTCGCTCCGCTTCGGCGCTTCCCACGTTTCCGATCGCCTCGAGGCCGAGCGAAGCGTAACTTGCTTAAGAGATCCAAGTCGTTTTTTGCAGCCATACGTAGTGTTCATGGTTTTTTTTTCTGTGCTGAGATTGACGAGCCCTCGCCCTCTCGGTAAGTTGATGGGTTTAGCTTGCATTTTTGGACTCAAGATCTCGATCTAGTTTTGCAATCGCTTAATTTTGTTGTCGAATTCCGTCGCAGGGGACGTTAGTAGCTGAGGGAATTGGCGACCGTGGCATTGGGGTTGGGCGCTGGAAAGGGGGGGACGGTAGGTTGGCTCCCCTTTGCTGTAATTGATCTCAGTCGGTTTCTTCTCATTTTGCTGCACTATCACGGCCATCGCCTTATCCGGAGGCAGTAGGTATCCATTTACATTCTTCCCTTTTATTTGCTACATAGATTTATGGTTATTCTTGGGACCAGTCACTCCAGCGAGGACAGAAGGAGGGAAGGTCCACATACCAATTCACAACGAATTTAGGGAATAATGGGCTTAAAGAAAGTTGGCAAATATGATGTCGGCGCAACAATTGGACAGGGTACCTTCGCCAAGGTTAAGGTTGCTGTCAATACAGAGACCAGTGGGAGCGTTGCCATCAAAGTCCTTGCAAAGAGTACCATCCTTGAGCATAAGATGGTCCATCAGGTCTCACAGTTTTCGTAACTTGGAGAATCGTTATTTTCTTTTTCTTTTTATTTTTTTCACAGGCAACGGAATTTCGCCCATTATGAGTTACCCATGTTTATTGGCTTCAGAACTTGAGGTTTGGCTAGTTGAATCCCAAGCATAACGATTATATTTTCAATGGATAATCAGCTAAAATGGCTGTATTCTTACCTAGTCATCAGTTAGATGTCTCTATTAGCACATTTTTTCACCTTTTGGTTCAGATTATAAAAGTTGTGTGTTCAAATTGAATAAAAACTACTTCAAATTTACTGCCCATATAGCATTCCAAAAAGGATAGTGAATGATGAGTTATTCTCTTGTTCTTTCTAAAAGGACAGGTATCTCTCATCTCTCTACTCGATTAATTTGCCAGTTCCTTCTTCCTATACTCGATATTAGATCTGTTGAGGCGCAATGTTCCTTGATACGTATGGATTGTCACTAGATGCATTAACACTTGTGTGAGCTTAATATTCAATTCAAATTGATTTTGTTTCTTTTTTTTTGTTGGAAAATTTATCTTCTTTCTTGTTTTACTTTCTTCTTAAAATTCTCTACTAAGAAAATTTATCATTCTTTAATTGTGAGTTCTATTCAACTTTTGTTTGATTATGTTTTCTATACGACATCCTGTTTTGCTGTTTTACATGCTGACATCTGTGATTTTTTATAATTCATTAAGTTACCAGTGGAGAGGGGACGTTTGGTACGCTTGTTTTTCATTTTCATTTTTTGTAGAAAATGCGGTTTTCTGGAAAACGTGTTTGGTTTGCATTTTCTAGCCTTGTTTTCCAGAAAAAGATATAACATTTTTTGAAAAATTAGAAAATGAAATAAAGTCATTTTTCAGAAAATGAGAAAATGCGATTTTCTGGAAAATGAAAATAGAAAATGGAGCAAACCAAACGCCCTATTTTCTTTTGTAAAAACCTGTTAACTTCAATGTTTTCAATTACTTTTATTTCAGAGGTTGTGCATAACTATAGTAGTTAGGTTATTATAATGTCTTCCTTTAGCCTGATTCTATTATAATCCTAATTCTTAATTGAGTGTTTTGTTTGCTTGGTTCAGATAAAGAGAGAAATATCCATAATGAAGATTGTGAGGCACCCGAACATAGTAAAACTACAAGAGGTATGCACCCAATGGCTTCTTTTCAAATTTGTGTTCAACACTGTATACATTTCTTTCTTATTATATTTACAAAGAACTTTAGAGCAACTTCTTCAATGGGATTATCAGGTTTTAGCCAGCTCAACAAAGATATACATCATCCTGGAACTTGCCACTGGCGGTGAATTATTTGATAAGATTGTAAGACGTCTAACTTGTTCCTATCAGATGTGCATATCAGCAACTAAAAATGAGTCATGATTGTTGCTGAGTTTCTTATACATTAAACTCTATTACTACTGTATTTTGTATTGTTTTTGTGCGCAGATATAAGTTGGAGAGATTGGTTTAGATTGTAGGGCTGTACGCTTGAGTTTTTAGTTGCATTAGCAAATCTGCATATTAATTAAGTCTGTTTTTGGTTATCATGCAATTCAGTCTCATATTCCTCCAATTAGATTTGAATGAGCTGAAGGAGATTAAGAGGTGTTGTAACACTCATATTGATGTCGGACAGGATAGCGATTATCCTGCGGTCCACCGAGAAAAGAAAAATGGAGGAGAGAACAAATAGAAAATCCTCCTAAAACGAAGAGAAACATGCTGTTCTTAATAAAAAAATTTATTATGAATAGAGGATGAATCCTCAACATCTAAACATAACTCCTATTTATACTACAACCTAAGACCCAAATAAAAGAAAGAAATTACAATTACAATAACAACAACTAAGCCTTATCCCACTAGGCGGGGTCGGCTATATGGATCCTTCTACGCCATTGAGCTCTGTCCCCTATTATATTATCATCTATATTTAAATACATTTTATCTTATTTTATTGTTGCTAACAAAATCTTTTTTGACCTTCCTCTATCTTGTTTGATATCCGTATTTATCATAGTTTCACATCGTCTAACCGAGACATTTATTGGCAGTTTAAGTGCATGCCCATACCATCTTAAACGTGCCTCTCAAAGTTTTTCATCGATAGATGTAACTCCGTCTTTCTTTCTAATGCCTTCATTCCTTGTTCTATCTATCCTCGTATGTCTATACATCCATCTTAACATCCTCATCTCTGCAACTTTTATCTTCTGCTCATGTGCCTGAGTTATAGCTCAACATTGATCACCATATAACATAGCAGCTCTAACTGCCATTTTGTAGAACTGCACTTTATTTTAGAGGTACTTTACGATAACATAAAACACTCGACGTTAACCTCCATTTCAACCATCCTGCTTGTATTCTATGTAAAATATCTCTCTCAATTCCTCTACCATTTTGTAAAAATGATCCTGAATACTTAAAGCTCTCAGTTTTGGACAACTGATCATCTTCTAGCTTAACAATTGTCTCATTACGTCTAATATTGCTAAACTTAAATTTCATATATTTTGTCTTTACTCTACTAAGCCTAACATCTTTTACTCCTAGTGTTTCCCGCCAAGTTTCTAGTTTAGCATTTACTCCTTCACGTGTCTCGTCTATCAAAACAATATCATTTGCAAACAACATACACTATGACACTGTATCTTGAATGTGTCCAGTGAGTTTGTCCATGATTAGTGTAAAAAGATAAAGACTTAGAGCTGATCTTTGATATAACCCTATTCTTATTGGAAATACTTCAGTTAATCTGCCTGAAGTTTTTTACAATTAAAAGATCTTGATTCTAATCTTGTGGAAAAAGGAAATAGATCTTTATCCGAAAAGGAAAGTATGTTACTAAATTATCTTAACTCAAAACAGGATGCGGATTGAGACAAATCCTCTCCTATAAATACCAAAATTACCCTAAATATCTTAAAAAAAGAAAATTATCAAAAATAGCAAAAGTGCTCCGAAAATCGGTTAAATGGCGGAATTAGGGTCCGAAAAATTGGTGGTTATGGTTTCACCCGTAACAAATGTAGGTTTTCAAATTCTGGATGTTTGGCAGCTGACAAAGCCTGATTCCGAGTCTGTGCGGCCTCATAGAGCTTGATTTCGAATCCCGAGGCAAAAGTTATGCCCTTTTGAAGTTTGAAGGGTCATATTGGGCTTCAACATGGGTTGGCCTACATCACATATCCTTATGTGCGTAAAGTGGAGATACTTGCATCAGAGTCCATGAACTAATTCTTGGGAAGTCAATGTCATGTGAGTTAGATTGATTGTGGCATGCAACAACTAAGAATTGCTAGATAAAAATTAACTTACAATTACTACCTATTGAAATGAATAGAAATGGACATGTTATTAAAAGTACATTCCAGATTGTATATACATATTGAATTTTTTAACACAATTTCCAAATAAGTTTTACATCCATGCTCAACTTAATTCCTAATTATTCTCTCAGTTATTGTCATCGTCTTCTATTTTTTCAAACTGTTTAAAAGATATAAACATGGAAATAATTCAACATAATTAAATGCTTTAATTTATAGCAAATCAAAATTTGTCCCTTTTGTACGTAAGTTGGCAATATTAAAAACTTTCTACTGAAAATGTTTAATTACTGACAAGTATTAGTAACTATATTTCATTTAATTGCTTATAGACTTTTACTTGTATTGCTTTTCATGAATTTTGGTTTTTTTCCCTTTTCCCTAACTCTTCAACTTTTTGTCTAACCAGTAATCATTATTCAATGATAGCCCTGATGTGGGACAGAAGAACAATTTTTATTTTTTTATTTTTTTATTGAGTTAGGTTTAGGGGTATTTTTGTTTTTCACAGTATTAGAGTTTGAGTCTATTTAAACACATGATTAATTGTTTTTGAGGGCGTTTGATCAAGAGTTTGTGGTATCAGAGCTGAACTTATCTTGAATAGTCATGCCGCCAAGAAGACAACACATTGACAATGTCAACAATGTGTACGAATGTGACATGGAGTAGCGGGTTCGAGTTATTGAGGAATAGATGGAAGGGATTGTGGAATACTTTGTTGATAGGATGGTGGCGATGCTTTAATACTTAAATAGAAGAAATCTGGTCCATGCAGAAACGGGAGACGTAAAAGATGTTGGGACCGGTAGACGAGCTAGAGGGGGGGAGTGATTAGCTCCGATTTGCTCTGTGATGATTTGTCGCGGCGGAAGACTCGAGCAAACGCTAACACCAAGGATTTACTTGGTATCCACCCCGGACGGGTGACTAATCCAAGGATCCACTCTCTCACTCTCTCATACACTATGAAATATCTCCTTCTTGAGGTGGAGAAACCTCTTACAAGCTTCCAATAAGATACAACAAGAATCTAAGCAAATACAATATGAAATCTTACAAGATTTACAATGATAAGCTCAAGCTTTGCTTTCCTTGCTATCTTCAAGCTTGTGATTGCCTCTAGAACCTTGGAAATACAGCAGCAATATCCTCCAAGGCTTCCCTTGAAATGGCACTGATGAAGGAGAAGAAGGGGAGAAGAGTTGTGGCTTAAAACATGCGTGAAAACCCTTATACCCGACGCCTAGGGTTTCCTAATCGATTACCACGTAGACTTAGCCGTTCAACGGCTAGTTTTTGAACCTTAATCGATTAGCCAATCGATTAAGACTGCCCTTAATCGATTGACCAATCGATTAAGGGAAGGTTGAATCGATTACCCAATCGATTCAGCCATCTTCTGTTCTCGCAACAAAACTCTCTTAATCGATTACCCAATCGATTACGGTCCTTCTTAATCAATTACCTAATTGATTACAGTCCTTCTTAATCAATTACCCAATTGATTAAGACCCTTCTTAATCAATTACCCAATTGATTAAGATCCTTTCTATTCTCGCGAGACAACAACCCAATCGATCTCCCAATCGATTGAGTCCAACCTAACTTGTATTCACGGTCAACCCCTTTGACCAACCTGGATTTCTCCATCCTAGCTCTCAACTAGGACTTAACCTGATTCCCAACCAGGTTTGCCTAACCCTCGAGTTAGGTCTAGTCTCTCGGTAGACTTCCACCTTGCCAGCGTGCGATCTACCCGATCCACTTGGACTTCACCTAGTCCCACTAGGTCTTTTCCCATTGCCAGCGTGCGATCTCCCTGATCCACCTGGACTTCACCTAGTCCCATTAGGTCTTTTCCCATGCCAGCGTGCGATCTCCCTGATCCACCTGGACTTCACCTAGTCCCACTAGGTCTTTTCCCATGCCAGCGTGCGATCTCCCCGATCCACCTGGACTTCACCTAGTCAAGTCTCCAGTCAACCTTGACCCACTTGACATCATACGACATTCAAACATAATTATCAAACATCGAAACATCCAAACATAAGCTCACCAAGCTTATCAGACATCGGCTCACCCGAGCCTAGTCAACCTAGGTCAACCCTGACCTAACCAAGATTGCACCAACAATCTCCCCTTTTTGATGTTTGACAATATGTTTGAGAAAGACTAATCCCTATTAGCCTTTCAATTTCTCCCCCTTTAACATACATCAAAAACTCTCCCCGAGAGTCTATATGGTCAAAGGCTTGCTCAATGAAAGTCCCATGCCTTCCATTTGAACCTATGCTCATCCTTGAGCATTCATCATAATGAAGATTTCCAATCTTCATTCTTTCACTTATCCCAAAAATAAAAATTCAAACTCATGCTTTTAAGGAAGACCTCCCCCTCAAAACATGCTCTAACCCCCCATCATTGCACCAACAATGATTTTTGAGTTCCTAAAACTTTAGGAAATCTCAACTCGAGGTTATGAGATTTTGTAATTCAAAACTTGAATCACAACCTCTCCTTAACCCTATAGTTTTCACCAAAACTATCCCTCTTTTGATTTCACAATGAAATTTACCCAAATATACTTATGAAAGTAATTCAAGGGTCTAGGGATTGTTAGGTTACTCAAAAATGGGTTATTGGACTGAAAACAGACAGTTTCAGTCTTACCAATCGATTGGTGTTGGGAACCAATCGATTAGGCTATGCCTTAATCGATCAACTGATCGATTACGGCTGCCCTTAATCGATCAACGGATCGATTACGCGAGCTTCTGTGCTCGCAGATAGGATCTCCCAATTGATTGGCCAATCGATTGGGTATTTCTGATTTCTGAAAATAAATTCAGCCCGAATTTCAGAAACTCCTAAATAATTCTACAAAATTTGAAAAATCATGAAATTTTGTGTAGACATTATTTATGACATATACTATCAAGGAAAAATAATTTTATATGAAAATAACCTTTATTTCCAAAGATTGAAACAAAATTTGAAACCATTGAAATAATTCAATGTTTCACATATTTTGCATCCATTTCATCAATGATGAGTGCTATCAAAAGATAGTCTTCACCAAGGTTTTCCAAGATAGTTTTGAAATGTTTTTCAAACATAATATCCAACCATGTTCTTTGGGCTAAATGCACATGACTTGTACATTAGCTTTCGTAATGATTGGAGTTCATTTATATTCATGTTTTGATGAACTTAAAACTCAGATAAATGCACTTTATCAACACATTGAGTTTTGTTCATCTTCCTAACACCTCACTTGTATCTAGTGTGTCTCCAAACACATACAAGTCCACTTATGGTTTTAGTGAGATGTAAAAGTCATGTTCTCTCTAAACTAAGGGTTCATGCATTTCTACCTAGGCATTATCAACTTTGATCATTCACCTAGAATGTCAATTAATGTCAATGTCCTTAATTTCAATAAAAATTGACTTAATGCATGATAATGGCATGCATCATATGAGAATTTTACAATATTACAACTAGATGATGCATGTATGACATGACATGTGATCTTTTCATAATGAAATATGGATGATGGATTATGATGTCATGGCATGTGATAGGGCATACAAGACATGACATAGTAGCACAGAAGAAAATACTTAGATTTTCTATCTAAGTATCAATAACTCATCGCTAAGCCATTGATAATCCTAATTTTGGCCCTAATTTCCAAGATAATGTCAAAACTCCCCAACTTGGCCTATCTTTGGATTCTAACCTAGTTGTGCCAATTTTATCGAGTTCAATCTTTCAAAAATATGGTTTGACACAAATTTTACTCCTCCTAGAGTAACCAAATAACTCCTTCATTTTCAAGGGTGGCAACTCCTTGAAAACGTCCCAAAGTGCCAACATCATCAAGGTTGGGTTAACTACCCTTCCAATTAGAGTTGACACTCCCTAGACCTATCTAGGGTGTGGCAAACACACTCTTAGGAACCCAAAACCTATTGGTGCTCCTTGGGTGTTCTAGGTATTCACTAGGGATAACTTCCCTTGATACCTTCCTAATGACCCTTTTTGACTTCTCCGAAGCCTTAATCATCTTGGTCTTGTCTTGATCAATCCTAGGGATGGCTTCCCTTGTGGTCTTGTCTTGACTCCTCGACCTAGATTGAGTTCCATACCTATATGGAACTCTATGATAGGATGGACCATCATCCTTGGTTTTAGGTTTGTATCCCAAACCCTTCTTGCTTCTAGAAGGTCCATGATTTCCTAACTCTAGGTTTTGAATTTTTGATCCCTTAAATAGATTTTCTATTTTCTTAAGGGATTTTTCTAATTTATCAAGTTTTGACCTCAAAACTTGATTTTCAATCATTACCTCATCAAGGCTTGGTTTTCTAAGATTGCCTTGGTGATTTTTCCTTTTGGCCTTGTTTTGGGTAAGTCTACCTTGGAAATTTCTAATTTGTTCCCTATCCTTAGATGTGGTAGTCCTAGCATGGAAAGCTTTATAGTTTTCCTTAGGTTTCTCATGCTCCTATATTCATGATAAATTGCATTAAAATGATAAAAATTATTTCTAGCATGCATATTATCATGATTTAAGTAAGTATCATCACCTAATGGTACCTTAGTCTTGTTCTTGGAGGCTCCCCCTTGATTTGAGCTCCTCCTTTTAGCCTTTGTCGGATCCTTCCCCTTTGGACATTGATTCCGATAATGTCCCTTTTGCTTGCATGAGAAGCACACAATGTGCTTCTTATCTTTCTTTATTTTGGGGCCGACTTCCTTTGGCTTCTCCTTGGTCTTGGGTGTCACTTGCACCTTCTTCTTGACCAATTTGGGACACTTACTCTTATAGTGTTATTTTTCCCTACACTCAAAGCAAATGATATGATCTTTATTTTTACAAATTGAAATGTTTATACCTTTGCTTGTAGGGGTGACACTTTCTTCCTCTTCATTGACATTAGAAAATGATGTTGAAACCTCTTCTTGTTCCGGTGTCAATGTCAAATTTTGCTCCTCTTCAACCCTTGAAGTGGAGGCTTCTTGAGCTTCATCTTCGGATGTTGAGCACCTCTCAACTTTCGAATCTTCTTCCTCCGATGAATCTCCCTCTTCGGATTTGTCTTGAATTTGTACAGTGGAGGGATCTTCATGAAGCCTTGCCAATTTGCTCCAAAGCTCTTTGACATCTTGAAATTCCCCAATTTTGTCCAAGATGGTGCTTGGCAATAGATTGACCAATAACTTGGTCACTTTGTCGTTGGCCTCGCATCTCTTGATTTGCTCCTCATTCCATTTGCTTTTCTTGAGGAGCTTTCCTTTGGTGCTTGTTGGAGCTTCAAAACTCTCCATTAGAGCAAACCATTGCTCTATCTCCATCATGAAGTAATTTTCAATCTTTGACTTCCAAAGATCGAAATTTGCCTTGTCGAATGGTGGAGGTGCCCGAGTGTCGTAGCCGAACTCCATTTTTGAAGTTGAACCCTCTTGATGATGACTTCTTGAAATTAGGGTTTCTTCCAACTTCTTCTTCTTCCTCTAGCTCTTGCCCTCTTGGCGATGAGTCCAAAGAAGAGCAACCTGGCTCTGATACCACTTGTTGGGACCGGTAGACGAGCTAGAGGGGGGGTGATTAGCTCCGATTTACTCTGTGATGATTTGTCGCGGCGGAAGACTCGAGCAAACGCTAACACCAAGGATATACTTGGTATCCACCCCGGACGGGTGACTAATCCAAGGATCCACTCTCCTCACTCTCTCATACACTATGAAATATCTCCTTCTAAGGTGGAGAAACCTCTTACAAGCTTCCAATAAGATACAACAAGAATCTAAGCAAATACAATATGAAATCTTACAAGATTTACAATGATAAGCTCAAGCTTTGCTTTCCTTGCTATCTTCAAGCTTGTGATGGCCTCTAGAACCTTGGAAATGTAGCAGTAATATCCTCCAAGGCTTCCCTTGAAATGACACTGATGAAGGAGAAGAAGGGGAGAAGAGTTGTGGCTCAAAACATGCGTGAAAACCCTTATACCCGACGCCTAGGGTTTCCTAATCGATTACCCAATCGATTACCACGTAGACTTAGCCGTTCAACGGCTAGTTTTTGAACCTTAATAGATTAGCCAATCGATTAAGACTGCCCTTAATCGATTGACCAATCGATTAAGGGAAGGTTGAATCGATTACCCGATCGATTCAGCCATCTTCTGTTCTCGCAACAAAACTCTCTTAATCGATTACCCAATCGATTACGGTCCTTCTTAATCAATTACCTAATTGATTACAGTCCTTCTTAATCAATTACCCAATTGATTAAGACCTTCTTAATCAATTACCTAATTGATTAAGATCCTTTCTATTCTCGCGAGACAACAACCCAATCGATCTCCCAATCGATTGAGTCCAACCTAACTTGTATTCACGGTCAACCCCTTTGACCAACCTGGATTTCTCGGTCAACCCCTTTGATCAACCTGGATTTCTCCATCCTAGCTCTCAACTAGGACTTAACCTGATTCCCAACCAGGTTTGTCTAACCCTCGAGTTAGGTCTAGTCTCTCGGTAGACTTCCACCTTGCCAGCGTGTGATCTACCCGATCCACTTGGACTTCACCTAGTCCCACTAGGTCTTTTCCCATTGCCAGCGTGCGATCTCCCTGATCCACCTGGACTTCACCTAGTCCCACTAGGTCTTTTCCCATGCCAGCATGCGATCTCCCTAATCCACCTGGACTTCACCTAGTCCCACTAGGTCTTTTCCCATGCCAACGTGCGATCTCCCCGATCCACCTGGACTTCACCTAGTCAAGTCTCCAGTCAACCTTGACCCACTTGACATCATACGACATTCAAACATAATTATCAAACATTGAAACATCCAAACATAAGCTCACCAAGCTTATCAGACATCGGCTCACCCGAGCCTAGTCAACCTAGGTCAACCCTGACCTAACCAAGATTGCACCAACAAAGGAGGATATTATTTTGGACGACAAGGTCGAAATAGTTAGTGATCCAATTTACATCCATGATGAAGTAACAGAAGTTGTCGATAGAGTTGGTGACGGCAGCAGGAATTGTCGTTCCCGTTCAAGATGATGGGGGGCGTCTCCGGCGTTGGAATTTCGTACCTTTTGAATGGCTTGCCGACGGGGAGTGTTCGCAGGGATCTTGGCTCAGGATTCCAGGATTCTTCTAGTTCTAGCAAGCTATAACCACTTCCGTCTCTGTGGAGGCTAATGAACGAGGCAAGGGTCGGTGGTGCCCGTGGCGGCTTTAACACCAATTGTGCGAATGCCTAGGGGGAGCTTGTAGGTGCTTCCTTATCCTTTTAGGGATTTGGTTTTCATGGATCCATGGAATAAAGAAAAACACAAACTGAAGGCTATAGGTACTAGTTCATCTATCCAAGCTAACCTTCAATCTTGCATAGATGAATTTAGCTACAATGTTTCGAATTTAACTCGGGATCGAAGAATTCCTGGACCTTGGTAAGGGAAGTGGAGTTTTATAGAGCTTGTAGAAATATCAGTACGAACAAGTATTCCACTTCTCGAAGCACTCTTATATCCGTCGAGGACAACCTGGTGGGTTTGGAAAAGAAGTTATTGCGGCCTGTTCTTAATGCACAAGACCAACTTGACACTAGGCAGGATAACGATTATCTTGCGAGCTATTGAATTCATTGATTCACGCACGAATACTAGAAGCAATCTTCAATAACTTGTTGAATCGAAAAGGAATACTAGGAAATAAGAAAATAACGGCACTGCCAAAAAATATCATTAATAAAACAAACTTCTCCCTAAACGTCAACTAACAAGATGTTTATATAAACCCAAACCCTAAGACATAAAGTATGGAAAGAAATCCTAATATATAGATCTCAATTCCTAACTTGTAAAGAAACAAAAGAAAACCTAGAAAGATTTTTTTTAATAAACTCACAATCTTAAAATTCCTAAACGGGCTCAAAATCAAAAAATACGAAAGATGGAAAAATGCAAAAAATACTATGAATATATTAAAAAACAAAAATTATCCAAAATAAAATTATCAAAAATAATAATAAAAATCTTCGGATCCTCCTGTATCAGTTGCCCCTGGTTAAAAAAAAACTCACCCTCGAGTCTAGAGTAGTGTCAGGTTGTGGTCTAGGAGGAAGATCCTGTACGTACCTCTGGTAAGTTTTGATGTGGTCAACCAAGTCAAGTTAAGTCCTGTGGTGTTTTGATCCCTGTATCTAAGTGTGCAGGAACTTAGGAGCACAAGAAGGCGAGCGAAAGACGTAGCGGTCGAGAAGGATGACACGGGAAGGGAGCCGACAGGCTTGGTACATCCGAGGGATGCAGAGGTCTACGGAAGAGGAGTACGCCAGTGGAGCGAGAACGAGGCACGCGACGTCCGAGAGACGAGAAGCCGGGCGGAAGCACGTTCAAGGAGAAGGCCGGAGGACGGTTTGGGTGAGCCTGACTTTGGAAGGCGCGAAATCATCCAGAAGTCCCGCTGGAAACTAGTTAGCATTGGGCTAGCCCAAAGCCACTCGGGCTCCTGTGAATGAGGGCACCCCTATGCTCTCGGGCGCCCCATGCATACAGGCGCTCGAGAAGTAATTTCTATCCCCAACTTAGCTGTTTGCGAACGCTGCGAAGAGGATAACTCTAAAGTCATGTGTCAGGCACCCTTAAGCTCTCGGGCGCTCGAGTAGGGTTACGTCAACATTCAGATAAAGTTGACCGGGGCTATAAATAGGCCCCCAGAGCTCAGTTCCAAAACAATAATCAATTGTAAACGAATTCCTTTTAGTTTTTCCTGTTTTCTGAGTTCTACAAGTGTGTAAGAGGCTTCTCCGCCCCAAGGAGTAATTCAAGAGAATCAAGGTCTACTTTTGTCTTGGATTAGCAACCTTCCTGGTTGCAAACTAAGTAACCGTCTGTGCCTCATTTCTTGTTTATTTAAATTAATGCTTATGTTATTTATTTGTGCTAACTAACCTCCATCTTTGTTTAAGCAAGATAAAAGATAGATTTTTATTTGCAAAGACAATTCACCCCCCTCTTGCCGATCGTATGATCTCCGACAAGTGGTATTAGAGCCAGGACGCTCCAAATGGACTAATCGCCATCTGAAGCAACTTACAAAATGGTCGGACTAGCCATCTACTTGCCAATGTTTGAGGGGGAGTTGACGACTTGGAAGCGAAAGATGCAGGTAGTTTTCAAAACTGACTTTGATTTATTATTAACTATGAAAAATAATTTTGTAGCTCCTAAAGATGCCGATAATGAAGACAAATATGAGAGCCTATGGACGAAAAAGGAGCAAGCAGACTTTGTAGCAAACGGGAAAGTAGAATTCCATCTGCTAACCGTTCTACCGACACAAGAAATCAACCTTATCAGAACCTACAAGTTAGCGAAAGAGCTTTGGGAGAAATTCTTGGAGTTGCATGAAGGAGCCTCGGAAGCGAAGCTGGCACGACGAGATATTCTTCGGAACCAACTAACCAACCTCTGGATGCAGGAAGGAGAGATGGTGACGCAACTACATTCGAGAATATAGGAATTAATTACCGGACTCACAAATCTCGGGGAAACGGTAACGAATTGAGATTCACAAAGGTATGCTTTAAACTCATTTCCAAGATCCCGGAAGTGGACGTCAGTAATAGATTCATATTATATCTCTCAAAACCTACAGGTAAGCACTTTAGAATAATTATTTTGTACTCTAGAACTTCACGAGTCTCAGTGCGCAGGAAATGGTAGAAAGATGGACAACATAGCCTTAAGCAGAAGGAAAATCCAAAATGAGGAGGAATCTTGGTATGAAAATTTAATAATTTTTTTAAATCTAATAAATTTAATGAAATGCAGGGCAAGAGACACCCTCGGATAAAAAGGAAGACTAAATGCTATCACTGCGACGAAGAGGGACACGTCAAGGAAAACTGCCTCAAGTTGAAGAACAAAAGAAAAGGGGCAACGAAGGCAAAGACCCACAACCTAAAGGCAACATGAGACGAGTCCTCATCAAAAGATTCATATCTCGAGGAATATGTCGGACTAGCACTAATGGCCACCCACGAAGAAGAAGAAAGTATCGATGAAGGGGGAGCCACATCTCAAGATAGCAGCGACGAAGGGGGAGCATCAGAGTTCGAAAAAGATATGGTAAGTGAGGTATGCTTTCTACCTTCTGATGAACTCTATTCAGGTATAAAGGCAATGATGAAATCACAATGCAAATTAGAAAATAAAAATTTAGAACTGAAAAAGCAATTATCTTTTTCATGCCCACTTGAAATGATTGATAAATTAAAACATGAAAATGAAAAGCTAAAGGAAGAAATTGAAATATTGAAAAATCATGCATGCTCTAAAGTTCCTTGTTCTAAAATTAGATATATTGGAGGACTAAATTGATATTCACGTTTTCACAGAGGCTAAATTATAAAAATTCCCAAAAAATTATATTCCACCTAAGTTTTTGATTAATCCTATTGGAAAGAACTTATATTAGATCCCAAAATCTGTACTGAACTGTTAGATTTCATCTATTACTTGTCAATTAGTAATTAAATTTTTTTGGAAATTAATACTTTATTTGTAATCTTGTTGAAACTTTTTTTTTGAAGATATAACTGTTGAAGAAAAATTAGTTTAATATTTTTTATGATAGAGTCTGCTGTGTACTATTTTGAAAAAAAATTTCGAAATTTTTAATAGTCAAATAGATTTATTATGTTTTTTTATTCGAAAATGTATTTTTTAAATTTTAAAAATACTTAAAAAATTAATTTCGTCAAAATCGATTTTTTCGGAATCTTTGGATTATATTTTAAACATTACAAAAATTTTTCAAATTTATTTGATGTTGAAATCAAATTTTAAAATGATCTTTTTTAAAATTTATCAACTCGGATTTCAAAATTATTTTCATAAAGTTAGAAAATTTATTTCACTTTGACAAGTTTTATAGAGATGAGCCTGCTAAAATTCTAACTTGAATAAAAATTTGAGTAATTTTTCGAGTAAAAATAAATTATTATAAATTATTTTTCGAAAATTGAACTTTATGTTTTAAAAATAATTTTTGACTAAAATTTTAAAAACTAAATTTTCTGGAAACTAATAATCATATCTGACATGTACTAAAAAATTTTCAAAATTTTGGATGTTCAAATAACTTTTTACAAATTTTTGTATATCTTTATCATTAGTGTTAAATTTACCCTTAACATGTTTACATTTTTGATGCGATCAAAGGGGAAGAAATAAGATTAAGTTAAGGGGTAGGCTTAATTTTAATTTTTTTTGTGTTTACATTGTCAGATATTTATTCTTGTTTTTTTAAGTGTTCTTTTACCCTAACTTAACTTGGGTTGATACACATCAAAAAGGGAGAGATTGTATGTACCCCTGGTAAGTTTTGATGTGGTCAACCAAAGCAAGTTAGGTCCTGTGCTGTTTTGATCCCTGTGTTTAAGTGTACAGGAGCTTAGGAGTGCAGGAGGTCGAGCAGAAGACGCAGCGGTCGAGAAGGATGACACGGGAAGGGAGCCGACGGGCTCGGTGCATCCGAGGGACGTGGAGGTCTACGGAAGAGTACGCCGGTGAAGCGAGAAGGATGCACGCGATGTTCGAGGGACGAAAAGCTGGGGGGAAGCACGCTCGAGGAGAGACCGGAGGAGGGTTCGGGTGAGCCCGACTTTGGAAGGTCTGAAATCAACCAAGAAGTCCAGCTGAAAATGGGTTGTATTAGGCTGGCCCAAAGCCATTGAGGCGCCCCTATTCCCGGGCGCCCCCATGCATACAGGCGCCCGAGAAGTAATTTTTATCTCCAGCTTAGCCATTTGCGAACGTTGCGAAGAGGATAACTCTAAAGTCACGTGTCAGGCGCCCCTAAGCTCTCGGTCACCCGAGGAGGGCCACGTCAGCATTCGGATAGAGTTGACCGGGACTATAAATAGGCCCCAGAGCTCAGTTCCAAAACAGCAATCAACTGTAAACAAATTCCTTTCAGTTTTTCTTTTTTTCTGAGTTCTACAAGTGTATAAGAGGTTTCTCCGCCCCAAGGAGTAATTCAGAAGAATCAAGCTTTACTTTTGTCTTGGATTAGTAACTTTCCTGGTTGCAAACCAAGTAACCGTCTGTGCCTCATTTCTTGTTTATTTAAATTAATGCTTATGTTATTTATTTGTGCTACCTAACCTCCATCTTTGTTTAAGCAAGACAAAAGATAATTTTTATTTGCAGGGGCATTTCACCCTCCTCTTGCCGACTGCACAATCTCCGACAGATCCTCCTCTAGTATCAATTTGATAAAATCTATGATAGGCAGTCGATGCATAGAGAGCTTCCAATCGCTCGTAGATACGATCTAAAATTTCTCCATCACTATGAACATTGGCTTCCATATCCAACACAACATCCATTTTCTCTTTCTAACCAAATTCATCCTTAGAACGACCATACACTTCCAGAGAATCTACTCTAAGCATGGTTGAACCATCAAGCAAAAGGAACACCATGCAATTGAAGCTGCTCTTTCTTTAACTTGTTTAACTCTTTCCTGAAAGAGGGCCTTCTGAATCTTTTCAAATTTATTACTCCCATTATTTTTCTTCCTCCCGTCTACTCTGGGTAAATGAAAAATAGGCTGAAGCTTCAAGCCAAGCATCCTGTATCGTATCGATGAGCACGCAATAATGGTCACTACATTGGTTAACCATGAAGTTATGCAAAATTCATTCCGAGTGAACACAAAATTCAAACCACAGAGATCTACTTGAGTTGACTTTTTAGCCTGTTTCTGTTTTGAAGGCTCATCATTTGAACTTTCATCCGAATACGACCTAATATTTCTGAAACACAAAATACTAGTAGTAGTAATTTAAAACTTACAAAAACACAAATTTTATTAAAAGAATGGACGAGTATTCTCAAGTTCCTGTGTGGAAGTTGTGAATTATTTTACGACTTCTTTTGATTTTAATGAAGCAGATAGCGAAGTAGATTTCGATGTCCTAAACTGGTGGTCATAGAAGGCTCAAAGTTTTCCCGTCCTTTTCATGATTGCCAAAGAAATTTTAACTTGTCTACTGTCAACAGTGGAATAGGCGTTCAACGCCGAGAGTAACATATTGGTGAACGATGTTTGAATTTATCTCCCAACTCGTTGGAAGCCCAAACATTACAACCAAAGCAAAAAAAAAAAAAAAAAAAATTAAGAAATACAACTTTCAGATGACGAAGTCGAAGAATTTGATACCAAAGGAATAAATACTATGGGAATGGAAAATGGAAGTGAGTAACAACGCAAATTCATAAGGTAAAAGGGTAAAAAAGCAAGAGAACTATATAGGTTTTGATTCTCTTATACCCTAAGAAGATACGTAGGTAACTTAAATAAGTGTAAACCCTTTTTTTATATGACTTTACAATTTTAATTTTTTTTAATATAATAATCTTGAACCATGGTAAACCATGCATGAACTGTGAACCGTGCACGAACCGTAGCGGTTCCGAATCATGAACCTTAATCGTCTTGGACAGTTAAGGTTAAGGGTCGACCCCTTAAAAGTAGTCGAATCGGCGGTTTCGAACTGTCGAACCTATGGTTCCGAACTGTCGAACCATCGAACCGTCGGTTCTAAACTGTGGTCGGATCTAGCGTCAGTTAGATCCATTGCACTCAGTTGCTCTATGCGATGCACTATATGTGATTGTATCTAATAGTTATGTTGCTTCAAAATTTTCCTAATTGCTCTTATAGTATTATAGAATCAATCCCTACTTTATGTGCACTTCTCCAGAACGATGATACGAAATTGGTGGAAACTATTGTTGTTTGTCTTTCAACCTATGGATACAAAAGTCTAGCAGTTGTCAGATTTTGTCGATTTGGTGTCAGTTGATCTTCTGGCTACTACATGATACTATTTTAAATTCGAGGGCGAATTTTCTCTTCCATGGGGAGAATGATGTAGGAATACAAGAACAATTTTAGTTTTTTTATTATTTTTGTTGAGTTAAGTTTGTAAATATTTTTGTCTTTTATAATATTAGAGTTTGAGTCTATTTAAACACATGTGTAATTGTTTTTGAGGGGTTTTTTGATCAATAAGAATTTGCGGTTGTGCCGATTCTTCCCAAACGTCAAGTTTGGCTGTCTATCTCCAGGCATTATGTGGAATCCAAGGGGTTTAGAAGATCGCTTTCAGTATTCATGCGCGAATCAACGGAATTGATAGTTATCTATGTCACCCAACTAGGGTAAATCCCTTTTAACAAATTGCCAATTGCGTG
This sequence comes from Boesenbergia rotunda, assembly GCA_024364735.1. NCBI lineage: Eukaryota > Viridiplantae > Streptophyta > Magnoliopsida > Zingiberales > Zingiberaceae > Boesenbergia > Boesenbergia rotunda. Next base: position 512,209 of record JAGFNQ010000887.1, on the reverse strand, counting down.
ACTGTAACATGGTCTAGAGAAGTCATATGTGTGCCTAGTAAAGTGATATGCCTGATAGAAATAAAAGTCATTATATGTCGAACCACTATCACAACTAATACATAGAAATCATTAGATCTACAAAAGAGGTAAATTCATGTCCTTGATGACGGGCATTTATGGACTAACATTTTGTATCACCATAAGTTAGGCATATTTGTGAGTCTCACATTGTGTAACGAGGTTATTGATTGGATGCCTAAGCACGTGCACATACCATCTTAAACTTATGTCTTGGAGTTCTCTCTCAATAGGTGGAACTTTACTTTTTTTTTCCCCCTAATGTTCTCGTTTCTTAGTGTGTTCATCCTTGCATGTTCACACATGTATCTTAACATCTTCATTTCTGTGGCTTTTTTATTTTGCTCGTGTGCTCGCTTCATAGCCCAACATTCACTATTCACAACAACTTTTACAAAAGGTACGGTTTGATTTGGACCCTAAATATTTTTTTCCCAAAATGTGTAACTCACTTATAGCCAAAAAGGTCAAAGAAAAGATAACCTTTTAATATTTTAATCAAAGGAGTGCCCTTTTGATTCTTCAAGTAAAAAGGTTTGTATGGAATCTATTGTATTTTATGAACACTTGTCATATTAGATTTTCCAATTATTTTGTGTACTGTATCTTCCTTCATTTAGCAAGTTTGGTTCTCAGTGTGTTGCAGATAACGACATTGTTTTGGTGGTACCGACCAAAACAGAGTTTGTCTTGGCCACTATCAATGAAATCAATAAAAAACAATAAGATTCACTTTTATAACCCATCCTTCAATTTTGTTTTCTGATCATTAGGAGGAGATAAAACAAAAAAGGGAGGAGAGGAAGAGAAGCACACAATATCGACTGAGACACTAAGATTCTCTTTACATGATTTATCTTTTGTTTCCATCTATTTGTCACAAGGAACTATGGCATTAAAGGAACTATGGCATTAAAAAGGAAAGGGAGGAGAGGAGAAACATCAATTGAAGCATTGCTAGTAGCAAAGGGAATTGACATTAGAGTAAAAAAAATTGCAATATATACATAGTTTCTACTTGTAGTTGTTCCAATTTCAATTGTGATTCAAGTTAAACTCTAGCGGTCAATGGACATCTGGATAAATTGATTCTAATACCAGCATAAACTATTATTTGATATAGGTCTTAGAAAATTGATTAAATTCAATAAGATGCTATCGGAGCTAATGATCTCATTTGATGCACAACTCGTTTTGGTATTAAGAAGAAATAAGCATTAGTCGAGATACTTATTATATATATATTTTTTGCAACTTGTTACTCCAATATTTTAATTCAATCAACTTTTTAATTGTTATAAAGATGGTAAACAAGTTAAGTGAAAATATATGATTAAAGCTCATTTGGTTTGATCTTAGAATGATTTGAGGTATGAAACTTTTGAATGAAACTGCTAGTTTTGTTTAAATGTGGTACATGGGCCTAATAAAACCCATTTGGTAGTACTCATGGGCACATATATTTTAGTATTTTTCTAGGTCTATCCTTAAATATATCCAAATGTTTATTTTAGTTTTTCTTTTACATTTTTTGGGTGTAAGTTGTTCGCATTCTTTTCCTCCTCTTTCTCTCCCTCTCTCTCACTCTTGTTATTTGATTTTGCTGAGCTATTTTATATTGATCTTGAAAATTTTCTTTCTTTATTTTCTCCGTACTTATATGAATATTTTAGGTACACCAACGAAGACTTAGTGATAATGAGTCCAGACGGTACTTTCAGCAGCTTATTGATGCAGTAGACTACTGCCATAGCAAGGGTGTGTACCACAGGGATTTGAAGGTCTGGTATGCCTGTGTATTCTTCCTATACATTCTTCCCCTGTTATTGACTTTCCTTGATGTCTTGAAATATCTAGCCTGAAAATCTTCTCCTTGATTACCAAGGAAACTTGAAAGTGTCAGATTTTGGACTGAGTGCATTACCCCAAAAAGTAAGTGTGACTTTCCTCTGTGGCCTGAAGCAACTTTTCAATTGACTCATGGGGGTTTATTTTGGTTTCAGGGTGTTGGACTTCTTCGTACAACTTGTGGTACTCCCAATTATGTTGCCCCTGAGGTGTGTGTGTATTTGAACAGTAGTTTTGGTAGTTCATGTTATACTATTTTGCAAATGGTATTTAGTTTCCAATTGAAACAAACAAATGTGGATGATGTTGACCTTGGTAGATGATAAAACCTAAGTAATTGAGGATTAAACATTCAATATTTGGCAGTTGACCTCAATCATCTGTTTGCTGATTGTGCTAGCTTCTGTATTTGGTAACTATTGTCATTCATTTGTTTGTACTAGCAAAGTCTGATATTATGCCTCCCTTTTTTAACAAGGTGAACTTCCACAAGATACAAGATTTACTAGCTCGAGTTTAAGTTTGGGGCTATACCCCGCCCTTTCACTAACCAAGTGCCTGTTGACATGCAAAAATTAAATAGGATGAAGAACCACTTTTTATAGGTATGTTAATTTTGTTAACCTTGGTATATATAAGTAACCAGGTGTTGATTGTTGAAGATAAGAGATTATGAAATTTAGATTGTACAAAAGCATGTAACTGCTCAAGCGCAATAGAGTCTAAACTAGCCTGAAGATAAAAGAGATGGTACGAAGCTTTTGAGCAGAGGGGTGATACACTGATACTTTATATATCTCAACAAGAGAAAAATATATTGCATACTTTTAAGATAGTCTTAGGATACATAATATTCAACTCTTGCATTCATAGGGATCACATTTGCTTGTTAGGACCTTTTTTTTTATATTTCATATATTTATCTCTTCCAAAGTTGTTATGAATAATTAATAATTTTAATAGGGGCATTAAGCTATGGGAGTTTTGAATATCTTGGATATATCCTTCAGTAAGGAGATATTGATAAAGTTATTATTAACATGATAAAAGTTGGATGATTAAAATGAAGAGAAACTTGTAGTGTGTCCCTTTGGCCGAAAGGAAAATCTTTACGAGACTGTAATATGTCATGCCCTGAGGGTATAAATGGTCATCCAATGATGGAGAAATACCTCTTAGCGACAAGTCTAATATAATATAATACGAAGCCAAATATCGCTAATATCGAACCACAATGAAGAAAAGTAACCAATTATATATATATAGATATATATATATATATACAGAGAGAGAGAGAGAGAGAGAGAGAGAGAGTTTTGCTATGCTAAGGACCTTACCGTGCAAACCTTAACAATTTTTTTGGTTTGAAATTTTTTTTGTGCTTAATACTATAACCCAAATGGGAAGACTAAACCCTAGGGGTAATCGCAATCAAAAAATAAAGAAAAATAAAATAAAATGAAAATAAAGAAAAAATCAAATACACTAGGTTTGCACGAGTTTGCGCGGTAAGGTCCTTAGCATAAAATTTCTGTATATATATATATATATATATATATATATATATATATATATATATATATATATAAAAGAGTTTTGCATCATGCATGACTTTAACATTTCTTTTAAAATATAAAAGAGGAAAACAACACAACAAACAACTATCAAGTACGAGGCACTAAAGAAAACTGAACTAAAGGCAAATATAAAATGAAACATCTCGAAGTGACATGGGACCGATAGCCAGGACCTCTGAGCAACACAACACATTTTCTATTTGCTAACTTGAAAGTCAAAGAGCAAGCAAGGGGTAGTGAGTACAATGACTTGTATAAGAAGGATAGTGCATTAACTACATAGTGTAAGGAGATTAAATGAAGAAGTTTCAGATAATAGCACTTCTTACTACAAAAGTAAGAGAACCAATATAATCATGTATAAATAATAACATAAACCTCCACTAATATGCTCAACTAGGTATAACAATAAATCAGGAGTACATATAGTATATCCAAAAACCACCTGCATAAAACAAACATATAACAAGTCCTGACTACGTGGAAACTCATGCTACCACTTTTTATTCTAGTTGGCAGTTAGGGTCATTGTCTGCAGGCAAACTCATGCTACCACTATCTAATTTAGTGGGTAGACAGGATGAAGTAGTGATCTAGCTCCTTAGCTACTGATGCGGGCGAAATCATGCTACCATTATCTGGTCTAGTGGGCAGTCAGTGCGTATAAATGTCACTGTCTGCGAGCGACCTCACACTACCACTATCTAGTCTAGTGGGCAGACAGGGCATGTAGCTATCTAGCTATGGACTACGGGATAATCACTCTACTTTTATCCAGTCTAGTGGGTAGTCCAAATGCATAGAGATGTAATAAGTAACAAGTATAATAACATCTACAATAGCAGCAAGTAAAACAGTAACAATTTCATCCAACAGTAAAACTACGTAAGCTATGCTACGTCTGACATCAAGCATGAAGAATAATAAGACTGTGCGGATGTTAAAATAGACTCCAATAAGGTAAAGCGTCAAGCAATACAAGGTAAAGTTCAAGAAGTAACATAGAGTAGATATCAAAGTAAAAATAACTATTACGCAATCGATGCAAATAACAAAATCATACACTAAGGTCAAAGAAAGTAAAAAGGTCAAAGAAGGACAACCCACCTTTAATATAGAGTGTCCAAACCATCTTCTAGTCAGATGATCTAACTCTAGCTCATATCTACAAGTATAAGATACGAAGAAATACTAAGGATCTATTAATCATTTAATCCACCTATTGATTAATTGATCAATTAACTATCAAGTTAATTAATTGGTCGACTATGAAATCAATATTTCAATTAACTCTTAATTAATATTTAATCAATTATCAATGTGATAAATATCCAATTAACCTAGGCCAACTAATTAATCACTTAATCCATTATTAAACTATTACCCTTTTAAATATCACATTAACTAATTAGCTGTTCCATGTATTATTAAATTAATTAATCAATAATTATCTAATTTCTCAATTAATCATTAATTATTAAACCGAGCAATTAATTAATTAATCTAATTCAAACAAATTTAATCATTCGACATTGATCACACTAATAACGAATCCATTTAATGATCATCCAATTCCTCATTTTAATTCAATTATTCTGTAAATTAACTTTTAATTAATCACCCAATTAATCAATTAATTAATGGATCTCATAATAACTCAAGTCATTAACATTAACTCCAAGTTAAATTAATCTCATGATTAATTGATTAATCCATTAACAATAATTAATTAATTTATTATCTAACTAATCAATACCAATTAAATCTGTTAACTAAGTATTCACCATTATCATTGATTAATCTATGAATTAATTTGATTAATCAATTAATTGATTCCCTGTTAAGTTGGTAATTTAATTAACTCATTAATCATATAGGTTATCTAACTAATAATCTAAGTCAAATGCATTAATCAGTACCATTAATCTAATCTAATTAATCAACATTAATCATCTTCTCCGGCTGCGTGATGACACATTGGTGATGGCGTAGATAGGCGGTGGTGGTTGTCGTTGAGTTGCGATAGCAGGGAGGCCTGCAGCGGCGGCGAAAACAAAGAGGAGAGAGCCCGTTGGAATTCACGTGGCTCGCGAGTGAGCAGGAACGCCCGTCTGCTACTCGGTATGGTTACTTGCAGCCGACGATGAGCTCCCAGGGTGGCGAGCATAGGTGGAGGTTCAACCATGTTTCCTTAGTTTCGACAACGTGAATAGGAATGCAAACGACAAAGAAACGTCTGACGCGAGTAGTAGTGTGTCGTGTGTGCAAGCATGGGCCGATGGTTGGGCGCAGAGAGGCAGAGGCGGCTACTGTGCACGTGGCCAAAGGAGTGATATTCGATAATGCCGAGAGAGAGTTATAAAGAGGTTGGGAGGGAGGGACGATGGAGGTGGCAACGACGCACAGGCCAACTGTGAGACGTGCTATTGCGTGTGGGGAAGGCAACGACGACAGGGAGGAGTAATCAAAATTCAGGTTTGGATTAAATAAACCTAACTTTTATATTCAATCAACTCCTAACTTTAATGGGGTATTCTAAACATGCTTCATCAAGGCCTAACCGATTTATCCCATTAAAATATCTAAAAATTCATTTTAAATTACTAAAAATTCTAATAAAATCTTATATATTCATATATATTTATTTTACACATTATTAATCTAATATTATGTTTAATTTGATAATTAAACTTATTTTAAATAGTAGATTTTTATAACACTATATATATATATACCCTACTTACTTTACGCCACACATCCCTTGTGCATTTAAAATAATTTTTCTGTTTGAAAATTTTGTTGTGCTTAATGCTATAACCCAACCCCTAATCCCTAAAGGCAAAACCTAAAAGGGCATACCCGCAAGCCAAAAAAAAAAACAAAAAAAAACAAAAAATAAAAAACTCTGCGCACCGCATAGTTGTGCACGGGCGGCGCGCTGCATAACAAATGCGGAATATGTAAGATTGTTGGCCTATTAGGAAGCAACACATATAAAAGATTAAGGTAGTAAAGATGAGAATATGAGGATGACGTGTCGCTATGTTAGAAAGGATAGAACAAAGATATTAATAACTAGGTGCAATTCAGTGATTAAAGAAATTAGGTCGAGATGGAGGCATTCAAAGGCAACCAATATATTTTAGAATAGTTGAATCAATTACAATTTAAATTTAAGGTGTAGAGCGAGATTGCTAGAAACTTTAGTTAATCAAAGAGAAATAATTTAATTGATTTGAATATTACTAATGTATAGCTTTGTCATAAGGGTCAATAAAGGGATTAGATCTATCTCGCCGACCTTAAATAGTTGAGGCAATCATTACTGATGATGAGATCACATTATGCTACTATTTTTCTTGCTTCAGTTGGTAGAATTTCAAATATATCTTGACAAAATCACAAGAATGCATAATGCTTCTACTTCTAATATGTTTCTAGATTTATTTCTTAAGTTACTTTTTATGGTTCACTTAGAAAATGAATTGATGCTTCTTATTGGTTTAATCCTGATTGATTTTATTTGGATCAAAACACTCTAATCCTCCTCACTAGAGTGCATTGTCTGTCAAGCTTGCATAAAGTTCATGGACTATAGTTTTGGTTTGGTGATTCCTAATCAAGCAATCACCCATTTAGGTACTTGGTCAGCAAGGTTATGATGGTTCTGCTGCTGATATATGGTCATGTGGTGTCATTTTGTTTGTCCTGATGGCTGGATATCTTCCATTTAATGAGGTGGATCTCCCAACCTTGTATAAAAAGGTAAGTGATACATGAGCTACCATACACTTTAAATTAGCTTCTCATATTATAAAAGGTAATGTATACATTTTCATCCTTAGTGAGCTTTCTTTTGTGTGTTTTTTTTTTTAAATTGATGTGGGTTATTCTCTTTTCCTTTTGTTTTGGCTTTGATTGTCTTAATTAGTTAAGTCATAAACTTGATTCTTATGAAGAAACCTATACTGTTGATCCTTCAAAATTTTTATTTTTGTTTTGTATATGCATGTCTTTTTAAAAAAGTCTATGTGGATTGTATACGCCTAGCTTCTTCAAAACCATTATGCATGCTTTTTTTTTTCAATTTGATAAATTTTGACATATAAAGTAATGGTTGTTAATGTACTTTTATATTATTTGGTTCACTTAGGAGTTAGGAATATGATGTAAATTATGGATTCATTTTGAGCTTCATTTTCTGGGCATACAGATCAAATTGGAACTAAGAACATGGAGTGCATAATGTTGGATTAATCTTTTAATTCAAGAAGCGGAATGTGTAGATCATTTTTGAAGATGGTCCCCTTCATAGATTAAATACATAACAAGAGAAGATTGGTTTTATGTTTCTGTCACCAAATACTTTTACTTATTTAGTTGTGTTTTAGAATCACATTTAATACAATAGTCTGATATAATTATCACTTTGTATTTCTATTATCATGCTACTTAATGTCTTGGTTAACACACCTAAGGTAAGTCTTCTAATTCTTTTGTTTCTGTATAGATCAAGGCTGCAGAATTTACTTGCCCAACACACTTCTCTTTAGGCGCTAAGTCATTGATACATCAAATACTTGATCCAAACCCAAAAACTGTGAGTCTGGAGACAACTCTCTCATCTATGATTTGGCATTTTAACATCTGAAATAATGCAAAGGTTGCATTTTGTGCTCTCTGATTGTGTTTTAATAGAAAAACTACTTGGATTTTGTCTACTAAAGAAGGCTGTAGCTGTTCTTGTCAGTGAAGTTTCAGACTGAGTCTGTGTTATCTCAGCCTCAATAACTGCAATGTTCAGATCTATAACATGATAGTATTCACTTAAATCACTCATACTAGTAAGTGGTAGTATTCACGTAATCACTCATACCTCAACATATTCAGTTGTCATAGGCAAATGTTGGAGTCCCTTCTCACTTTCGGATGCTAATAGCAAAGACTCATTGAGTCATCGTGCCTATGGTTGGCACTTGAGACTTGATACAAAAGGTTAGTTTGTTTTGTGGAAAATAATTTAGATGAGTAAAACACTGTCCAAAGAATTCTTTTACAAAAAAATGATTATTTCCCCTTGTTTGACTATGATTTGGGGATGGTCAAGAACTATTGATCGGTTGACAGATTTATGTGGGGTTCACTAAGGGCTAGAGGTAGTGGAGGGGGTTTGAGGGAAGAGAGGAGTGCATTGGCCGAGTGGGGGAATGACTCGCTTTTTTCAAGTGGAAGTCATTTTCCTCTATGATACCTCATGACTGGCAAAATGTTTTCCATTGACCATGATTGTTTGGCGGGACAAACCTAAAAGAACTAAAAAGTATTGTTCGGAAGATGTTTTTTCACAAAATGAATGGACTTAGTTTACCTCTAATCTTTGTTTCTAGATTCCCATTAGCATGTGTTTTCATTTTCCAGTATATACTTTAAATTTCAAACCTATTGTTGGTGTAATCTCCGGTTCTAGAAAAAGGATATTAGTATGTGATTTTTATAGTTCATAGCATTTTTGGTCGACTATAAGGTGACTAAGATATAATTATTAGTCACACCATGATTGATTCCAGTAAAGATCTCAGGATGTACAATAATCTACTTTAGCTTCTCTTGAAGGTTTATTTTATAGTGCATTTGCAAGGGAGATCCAGATTGTCACTTAAGATGATGATGCAACATGCCATCTCATGTCTGATCCTTAATGAATAAATTATATATATTAATAGTTAATAGTATGCATGCGAGTGAAGGGGAGTCTTGCGCAATGGTAAAGTTGTTGCCGTGTGACCTGAAGGTCACAAGTTCGAGTCACAGAAATAACCTCTTGCAAAGCAAGCTAAGACTGCGTACAATAGACCCTTCCCTAGAATCCTACATTGGCGGGAGCTTCGTGCACTGAACTGCCCTTTAGTATGCATGCAAGTGTCTAGCTTACATCTACTCTATCACAGACACGCATAATTGACATATGAAATACATTTACTTTTAAAGACTAATTGTCATCTATCATGCATACCTAGTGAAGCACATATTATATGCTAACTAATCATGGATTATATTTGCAAATTTTCTATGAAATTATTATGTTCTCAAGAAGGGAACTTGTCGAACATATTTTCGTCATAATGACCAGTGAAATCTTTGTTGTCAATCTCTTTCATGTAGGTTAAGTCGTGGTCCTTACATTTTTCCACAGCTGAGACCATAGTTGGTAAACTTGGTCAATCCCAATACGAATCGACTGAGTTGGATCACCATTAGCAATGACCGATTTCATTGTAGTTGACTTCTCGATAAATCTTCAAAATTATCTCAAATGTTGAAAACAAAATAATAGTAATTAGAGTAGATTTCAGGAAGAATAGATGAAATTAGAGGGAATCAACCGAATTGGCTGATTCAAGTCCCAAGTGATACCAGCTGTCAGAATAGAATTGCCAATGACAACAAGATCCCAAGCTTGCAATCTGTGGAGGAAGAGGTGTTGAGGTGAGCCATGTTGACCTACAGTGGTTGCTGTGTTAGGCAGAAGAGGAGTCTAGGATTCCAACATTGGTGCAGTTTCAAAGAGAATGTTTGGCAGAAAATGTTTTCCATTAACTATTGACAAATGAAGCCTTAGTGTGTCGTAGATAGCCATGCCTTTTGGACATTAGTAAGTTCATTTTGATTATCATGACCAGTATTTTCACACATGTATATTTTATGTGCTTTCAGAATATTCTCATTTGCCCTCATGCTAGTTGGCCTTAACTCCTAAGTTCCATGTGCTTATCCATAGTAAAGCACAAATGACGAGATTAATGAGAAGATTCTTCTTGAAAAATTGATGCCTGATCTGTTGATAGTAGCATGATGTTTTGAAGATGGCTTCTTTTGGTTATATGCCTGTCTTACACTCTTAGTATAGTTTGTTCTGGTTACTTGAATTACGACATGAAAGTTAGCATTCTCTTATGTGCTTCAGGTAGAATCATCACCAATTGGATTCTAAAAAGTTTAAAGACATGAGTTTATGCATATTTGGTTTGGTCTTTCTTCTAACATCCTGTGCTTTCTTATTGAAGCGAATTAGCGCTGAAGGTATTAGAAGTGATGCATGGTTCCAAAAAAATTATATTCCCATTCGACTGGGCATAGAGGAAGAAGTCAATTTAGATGACATTGATGCTGTTTTTAATGATATTGAGGTGTGTATGCCACCTGGATGATTCTATCTTTCATTTTGAATTTCACATTGTCTATTTCACATAAAAGTTGATTATGATCTGAATTCACCTAGTAGGGTCTATATCAGCTGAAACTGCTATGACTTTTCTGAGAAATCGGGACTTAGACAATGATTTCCAAGCAAAATATGCTTAAATTACAAAACTTGCTCAGTATCAAACTTATCCTGCAAAAAATTCTACATGGATTAGGTAGAGGTCTGTTGATTCTTCTTGAAATCAACTAGTTGGGCTTTATACTTCTTGAAATTCTTTGTTAGGTAGCAGAAATTTGAAAGGAAAATTCATTAAAAAAATGAAAAACAAGGAGAAAGCCGAATAAAGTGGCAATCCAAAGAATGTCACTGGCCGCTTTTCGTTGTGAGAGCCACTGTGTTTTAGTTGTCACTGCAATGTGTTATTATGGTCACTTCTTTGATTCTCTATGTGATGAAGGGAAATAGTATAAACCATAATATATAGTCCCCCAAAGGTAAACTTGTTTAAGCTTTTAATGAATGATTAATATAAGTATATAATATAATGGATATTGTGTCCAAGTATTTATTATGATGGGAAAAATACATTATAACTTACAAGATATACTAATGTACCAGATAACATGTCAACTGGTTGTGACAGGGCTAGGCATTGGCATAGGATGTTCTAGCTTGATTTAGACCTAGTCCAGCCTAACACAACCTAGTCTCTTCTTGGCCATGGCCCAACTGAGGCATTGACCCATCCAACCTCTAGAATTTCTTACGAAGTAAAAAAGTATAAGTTGTTGGAAAAAAAATGTAAATTTATTATTTGCATTTTATCATTCGCCTGCCTACATATCTTCCTTACAGGGATTTGAACCCACAAAGTTTCATTTCCAGCATGCTAATGGCTAACCTTCAGATCTCAACTATGCTCCAGTTATTCCTGCAACAACGTCATTGCTATCTTCATTGTCGCGTCGTCGGAGTCCTATGGTTTTAATTTTTAAATTTAAAATAAATTTTTTACTACTTTTGATTCTTGTTTTAATCCATCTGGTAAAATTGATAATATTTTTTTACAACTAGCAGATATAAGTGCAAACAGTCTTTATGCACCATAATAACACCAACAAAGAGCACCTGAAACAGTTTAGATTTTCTTTTCCACAGGATCTATATGTAACTGAGCAAGTGAGAGATAATGATACTGGGCCTCTTATAATGAATGCCTTTGAGATGATAACTTTATCTCAAGGGCTGAACCTTTCAGCTTTATTTGATAGACGCCAGGTATAAACTTTATATTTCACAAAATTTATTGAACTGGTCTTGTTTTCAAATGTTTTGGCCTATATTTTCACACGTTTGAAGTATTAATAGGTTATTTCATTGAAGTATTTGTTTATCATGTTTAGTTGATGGATTTGTTTATCATCTCTGCAAATTATACGAAGAATTCTAGAAAAGAGAGGTGTTAATGTAGCATATATTGAACTAATTAAGGATATGTATTAAAGATATAACCACCAGAGTGAAAATTTCAGGCGGATTAACTGAAGCTATTCAATAAGGATAAGGTTTTATCAAGGATCATCTCTAAGTCCCTATCTCTTTACACTAATCATGAACGATCACTGGACACATTCAAGATACAATATCATGTGCATGTTGTTTGCACATGATATTGTTTTGATAGACGAGACACGCGAAGGAGTAGATGCTAAACTAGAATCTTAGCGGGAAACACTAGAAGTGAAAGGTTTTAGGCTTAGTAGAGTAAAGACAGAATATATGGAATTTAAGTTCAACAATATTAGACAAAATGAGACAATTGTTAAGATAGGAGATGACGAGTTGTCTAGAACTGAGAGCTTTAAATATTTAGGATCATTTTTGCAAAATAATGGAGAGATTGAGAGAGATGTCTTATATAGAATACAAGCAGGATGATTGAAATGGAGGTTAGCGTCAGGTGTTTTATGTGATCGTAAAGTACTTCTAAAACTTAAAGGAAAATTCTACAAAATTACAGTTAGACCTGTTATGTTATATGACGTTGAATATTAGGTTATGACTCGGCCACATGAGCAGAATATGAAAGTTGCAGAGATGAGGATGTTAAGGTGTATGTGTGGACATACGAGGATGGACAGAATAAGAAATAAATACATTAGAGAGAAAATCGGAGTTGCATCTATTGACGAAAAACTTTGAGAGACACGTTTAAGATAGTACGGATATGTACTTAGACGACCAATAAATGTCCTAGTTAGGCAATGTGAAACTATGACAAATGCGCACATCAAATGAGGGAGAGGAAGGTCAAAAAAGGCTTGGTTAGCAACAATAAAACAAGATAAAATTTATTTAATATAGATGATGGTATAATAAGGGACAGAGCCCAATGACGTAGAAGGATTCATATAGCCGACCCTATCTAGTGGGATAAGGTATGGTGGTTGTTGTATATGTGGTAATAGCGAGATTAAATCAAGAAAACAGTAACATCATTTTGTTTCATTCTTTACAGGATTATGTGAAACGTCAAACTCGCTTCATTTCACGCCAGCCAGCAAATACCATTATAGCAACAATAGAGGCTGTAGCAGCATCTATTGGTCTAAAGGTCCATTCTCAAAACTTTAAGGTATATAGTTCCACTGTAATGGCATTATCGTTCACTATCTTTTCATGATTTCCAACATGTTATTGTGGTAATATGCTTCAAATGTTATTGTTTCAAAATAATTTTAAAAGTAAGCCTCACCTTTTTGAGCTACTGAAGGAGAAGAGAAAAAAACAGTGCTGGGCATGTAAGTTGTTTTTCAAATATGCTTGCTTGTAAACATGATTCAGGACCCAGGTTGTATATATTATGGCAGCTGATATGGAAATTAGATAGTAACAAATCCATGGAAAAGTTGTACATACCTGACATGGGGGACATGATTTAGAATACCTTCTGAGGATTTAGAATTATTGCCTCACAAGATCCTACATTTTTATTGATGCCTCGTCTCTCAACTACTATCAAGAGTTTTATATTATTGCATGTACAAAAATCATTTGTTTGTTTCACAGATGAGGCTCGAAGGATTATCTTCAAATAAGATGCATCAACTTGCTGTTGTACTAGAGGTACTCTTATCTAATCTTTTAAAATCATGACAATTATGAAAATTTTCAGTCCAAAACAATATTTTTTTTACTCACATTTGTAATTGATGTAGGTCTTTGAAGTGGCACCTTCACTTTTCATGGTTGATGTTCGGAAGGTTGCTGGTGATACCCTAGAATATCACAAGGTTATACATTTCTTATTCAATGGTTTAAAAACCAACCTGGTTCTTAATCACATGGTTCAATGAGAAGATGATGTTTATTGCTTATATCACATTTCTCATTCTTTCTTTTTTATGTTTCAGATTTTTGGAGTTGGTGCCATCATGTTTCTGCTAATGTCTTGTTTAATAATGTTTTTTTTAATAAATGGTGACACAGTGCCATGATTAAGGAGACAATTTGTTTAGATTGACAGGATTTTGGTTTGTACAGTTAGGTTTGCCATCATAACCATTGTCATTATCTGATTGCGTTTTTTTTTTCTTTTTTGTTTGTTTGTTAGAGTGGTAGATCACAGACAGGATATTCATGATTGCTTCTGATTTCTAGTGTTCCAAAACAACCTTTATATGGAACCTCTTCCATATGTTTATTTTGTCATTAGTATTGTGAAGATGCCCTTTTTCAAAGATGGTAAATAAGGGATTTATAAGGTGTATGTGAGGCAGGTGTGGGGCAAATATAGCCGTATTCCACTATTCATACAAAAAAATAAATAAGTAAAACTGCACCATTAAGCGTGAAATTAAAGAGTGAATATACGATCATCTTATTCTTCTTGCTACAATCGAGTATCATTTATACTGCCCCCGGACATAGTCGAGTTGGTCAACATATGGTAGATTTGCAAAATTGAGCTAGGGTCGACTATCGGCGAAGCTGACGGAAATACCCTCCCATGTGGTGGCCTGCTCAGTTTCATAATTTACTTCTCTGCAGATGGGTGTGGGGTTAGTTGTGCGGGGCGTCCGGGGTTAGCATATAACCTTTTGCAGAATTGTGTATCATTTATACCAATTCAAGTTTGATTTGACCAGCTATTATGGGATTGAGATTAAGTTATTTTGTTATATCGGAATAGGTTATCCTGCTTGGTGGAAGTCATAAAGACTTGCATGATAAAAACAAATAGTAAAAGTGACAATGCATGTAATAATGGTTTCAAGCTTTTTAGTTATCACATGTTGTAGATAGGAACAACACGATCTCTGGGTGTTACACTAATTTAAAGCACAAAATCTTACTCCATTATTTGAGATTATGTATACCTTGCTTGTTACATAAATCACTTATAAATTCATTCCTCTATGAACTGCCTTTTGAAATACCATACTTCACTGCATCATCATCAAGTTGAATTTGTTAGGTGGTTGTATGAAGTCTCTCTCAATTGAATTTTATGTCAGACTATTTTCACTGCTAATATTTAGATCTCTTAACCATATTTAATTATGTAACCAAACTACTTGAGTTGTCGTATTCTCCTACCCTCATCTTTTTAACTATTTCACTTGTTTAACTATGGAAGAAGGGGAGCCTTGCCACAATGGTAGAGTTGCCGCCTTGTGAATTAAAAGGTCTCGGGTTTGAATGTTGGAAACAACTTCTTACAAAAATAGAGTAAGGCGGCGTATAATAGACCCTTTCCTGGAACCTTGCATGGTGGGAGTTTCATGCACCAGGTTGCCCCTACTTGTTTAACTATGGAACCTATTGCCAACTTTTGGTGCCACAAACGCGCTCAAGTATTTTTTATTTTATCTTAGTAAACAGATTTTTTCCAGAGTGTGTTTATTTTTGCTAGATTACTTAATTGTACATGTTCTCTAACTGCAAATACGCTTGATCAACAAAGTTCCAGATATCAATGCCTAGCGTTATAATTTTCGATTAATGATAACTATGATTAATATGTTGCTTGGTTACTAAAGTGAACGTATATGATTGTGCTTGCAATCTTTGAAATTTGAATCATACTGCTCTAGGAACACTAGCCTTGGATAATGATTAATTCTGTTGCAGTTTTACAAGTCGATGTGCAACAAATTGGAGAGTATTATCTCGAAGCCAAAAGTAGACGCTAAGTCTGGTCTTCTCAGAACAAAGTCTTCTTGATACCAACCGGAAACACAGATGCATCCGTACATAAGTATAATTCTGCTTGTGAACTGTCTATATCCACTGCTCTCTTCACGGCTCAGTATTGTTTATGGAAAATGTTGTATCAAGTAGTAGATGAACCTGAGGTGACCAATCCGGCTCCATGAAAGTTTTCCACTGGTCATCATGAGTATTGTTTATGGAGCTTGTAGGTTTGTATCACATAATGTATCAGTGTGATTATGTAGCTGGTGCTAAATGAGGTGGACAAGATTAATGAGGAACGCTGTAGTTCAAAAATTTCCGTTGTCTTAAAGGCGTCTGTCAAATTGCTGCTGAGCGAAGTCGAGATAATGTTTGTTTTATCTAGTTACCAAACAGTTGGAAGAAATCGTTGGGAAAGGGACTATTGTTGAAGGCCCGATATTTGGAGACAGGTATCAATTTTCTGTCAAAATTTCCGTTTTTTCTGTGAAGAACTTCATTTTGCCTTTTGTTCTTTCCCAAAATGTTCCATAAAATTGTAAACTCTCCTCTCGCCCTCTAGAAATACTTTGGATTTGTTAGAAAATTCTCGTACAAGGTTTGAGAGATATGCTGCACAATTTTGCAGTTTTATCAGAAAATATTATATTTCAAATAATATATATAGTTATTATCTGTCTAACTGTGGAAGCATTCACAGTAAAAGCACATTGATGTCTGATTAATTATGGAAGTGCTTTGGCTAACTCAGCATTTTCATGCCCTTAATATAAGTGGAAGTTAAATATTTAACACCCTTTCGTTAAATATTTTCAAATAAAATTAAAAAATATATTAATATTTAATAACATTAAAATCTTAACAATACTTTTCAAAAGTAACTAAGATCAATGTGGGTGCCACCTGGTCCCACAGCCTCCTTATTATATTGCAAGTGTCTTTTTATTTACTTTTCTTTGTGCGAAGACTTATTCAAGTCTTTGTTTAATGGGAAACTAATTACGTGTCTTACTCCATTAATATGGAGATCACTGTGGAGGCATTGACGCTGATCTTATCTGATCAAATCATCAATATACGAGTCTGTCAGTTTTATTCGTCACTTGATTAATATAATAAAATTTACCTGCGCGGTGATCTTCCTCGCCCTCGATCAATTTTTAGACATAAAAAAAAACTAATCATAGCCGATTGCGATTTGCAGATGCATTATTTTTACTTTGCTAGAAAAAGTCAATGCATGCGTAGTTCATCGTCTTCATCAATCTGAAATATTAATTTCCAATTATAACTATTGGAATGGCCTCCGAAGACCGATGACGGGGTCAATAGAATCAACACCGCGTTTTAGTTCAAACTAGCTGGCCATGCCTACCACGGAACTGGCCATTCCCATTGCTAGCTCCTCCTCTGTTTTGTTTATAAAAGAGCGAGTAGTTGCGAGGTTTTGTGTCATCAGTTACCCACAAGTCCCAATCCACTTCAATTCCTCGCCTCCATTCAAGAAGTTAAAGAGCAGTAGTTTCTTATATCTCAGGATGGTTCAGGTGAGTGCACTCGTACAGCTTTATATATGGAATTGTTATTTCCTCTTCCTCCCCCTTCTTTGCTTCATCTTCTCGGTTTAGTTGCTGATTGAGTTTCTGTAACAAAAAAAAAAAAAAAAATCTGCAGAAGATGGTGATGAAGCTGACGATGGAAGACGCCAAGAAGAAGGCGAAGGCTCTCAGAACTGCTGTCGGCGTGCACGGTGCGTTATTAAATCACTTCGTTCGTTCGCGAGGAATTAACTTCCTCTGTTTTTCCTCTGCTTCTTGATTCTCGATCGCGCTCGAATTGATTATGCTTTATTTGCCGGCATATATGCATGCAGGCGTCGTATCGGTCACGGTGGAAGGTGATAAGATTGTCGTCGTGGGAGATGTTGACTCGGTGGATCTAACAAGGATTCTGAGGAAGAAGATGGGACACGTTGACCTCGTCAGCGTGGCAGAAGAGAAGAAGGAAGAGAAGAAGGAAGAGAAGAAAGATGAAAAGGGCAAGGAACCAGTGGCACTACCTTGGCCCAGCCATGGCCCGTTCATGCAGTACCCATATCCTATTATGATTCAGGAGGATCCGTATAATCGAGAACCAAGTTGCATAATAATGTAGAAGAAGAGATGATCTTGCAGCAGAGTGATGCATGGAACTATACTGCACCGTCGTTGAAGTGGCATAATCATTTGTAAGAAATCTATATATGAGTCAATGACGCATGCAGAGAATATAATTTCTAAATTGGATTGGCAAAACATTTAGCTGGATGGATAATTAAGAATCATAATAATTTGTTTTTTTTCTCTCTCTCAAGAAAAGATCAATCATATATATCAGCGTTGGTGAATCAATCGGCGGGCTGAGACTTCGTTGATTTCTTCCGATGTAGATAAGTGATAGTTTTGGAGTTCGTTAAATAAGATTGAATTAACAAAGCTAATTTTACAAAATAAAATTATTGAAATAACTTAAACATAGTAAAAATAATTAAACAGTAAAAATGACGTTATTTTCTTTAGATTCGGATGAGATCACAATGGGCAGGGTAGTTGATAAAAGCTAAAGAAGTACCTTTCCAACATACACGTTATTAAATCCTGAATAATATTCCCGAGTGCGTATCTAAAAACAACTTGAATATTCCCGATTCGAGTGTGAACCTATTTGTGTAGATGGCAATGAGAAAATCAACTTTAAAAAAAAAATTAAAACTTAATGAAAGACTTATTTTAATCTATTTGATGGGAAACGAATTAATGAAATAACTTAGTATACAAGTTTTAACAGAAATCTAAAATTTTGTTTTTTGAATTCATTAGAACTTTATAAAAGCTATAATAAATCGGGAAGAGAAAAAAGAAAGGTATAGGAAAAGGGCAGACAGATTTGATGTTTTTTAAAAGAATGGCTCCAATCAACTTCATAAGTATTATGGACGATTTGCATTTTCATATTCAAGGATGGATCCATCATAAATATTGATTCCGGTCTTAAATCTTATCTACAAGATAAGAACGATGTTATTAGAAATAATTAAAAAAAATTCAAGATGTATATTACAAGATGTAAACCCTTATTTATATATAAACTTAGGGGTTTATTTTAGAAAATAATTAAAATTCTATTCTAAAAATAAATCAAGATTCTATTCTAGAGAGTAATTTATATTTTACTCCCAGCCAAGGCGATCGTGTGTGAAGGTGAAGAAAGAGGGCGACGAGAGCAGAGAAGCGCACGATTGAAGGAGGAAAAGATCCAAAAGAAAAAAAAAGGAAAAGCAACGAGAGAGAGAAAGAGAGGAGAAAGAACTAAGAAACGTGTAGACCTAAATTGACTTTGATACCATGTATTAGAAATAACTATAAGAATTCAAGATGCATATTATAAGATGTAAGCCCCTATTTATATAAAAAGTTAGGGTTTATGTTAGGAAATAATTAGAATTCTATTCTAGAAAATAAATTAAAATTCTATTCTAGGGAGTATATATATATATATATATAAGAGAGAGCTAATAAACAATATATTAGGGATATATAAAGCAGTAACGATAATACCAAATTAAAGAAGGATAAATTAGGGATAAAACAGTAACGATAATACCCAATTAAAGAAGAGTCGAAAGCTCTCACAATTGTTGTTACATGGGAATAACAACGGATTAAAATTCTCATTATTTTCAATCAATAAAATTTTAACATATTATTATTATTACCATTATAATAGGTTAGACTCTCCAATTATAACTTAGCTATGACATATTATTGGAAATTTTCCCTTAATAGATAGTGGATCTGAACATGTTAATGATTAGGATAGATTCTATGTATACTTTCTCGATTTATTTTGGCGACTAATAAAAAATTTATATAAGATCGGATCAGTACTTTAAATTTAATATTATCTAATCTGATTAATCATTTATTATTATCATTATAATAAAATTGAATTATATATATATATATATAACTTTATTTCATCACAACAACAATTCAATCATACGCTCAGTCACTCTGTTTTGTTCTTATTCATGCCCTCACCCATATAACTGAGGTGATAAATGGACGAAGATATACCAGTTTTTTATTCTTATTTGGTCATGACATCAAAGGAATCACCACGCACGCCTAGACAAAAGAACACATAATATATCACATATTTGGACTTAAGCATATTATACATGTAGACATTCATGTTGGACCATCTATCGAAAATATTTGAGCTAAATTAAAATTATTCAAATTTAATTTTAACTTATCTATCGAGATAACTTAAGTAGATAATCTCAGGTTGCCGACGGAGCCTAATTTAGCCAAGCTTCCGATGGTCGGAACGTTGTTTCCAATCCAAGTCAGGATGCCAGCTAATTGCATGATCAATGACTTGTCCAAGTCTCCAACTACCAATCCTTCAGACTCTCAAGTCCAAGTGTCGAGTCCCGATGTTGAGTCCAAGTGTAGACTCCCGACTCCAAATGCTATTGAGTCGGTGCCTAGCGGATTTGTCACGACCCCAGAGGCATATGCTTGCTCGAAAATCGGGCAGCATCTCCCCTGTACGGCGGATAATATGGGGCAATTATACATCATATCACCTCAATATAGCTCAGTCACAAGCGGCTGGCATCACAATAATATATAGAAATCACAACCACGTAGTTTATATTAACACCAAAGATAACTGGTGGCTCAGCCACCTTAAACAGAAAAGAACTACAATCCAAAGAGAACATAAAAGTCTCTGATAACAACAAAACCCAATAACGAATAAAATGTAACTCCAAATACTGAAACAAATAACTAAACCAAATACTGAAGACTAACTCAACTCGACACTGGGGACTGGCAACTGGATCCTCTCCTGGCTCCAAGAAATACGTCTACCTGCTATCTGGAATAAAAAGGGAAAGCAGGGATGGTGAGTCCGGGCAGACTCTGCGGGTATATGAGTAGACAATAAGCATGACATAGTAAAGGATAATGAAGTAGAGAAATCAACAGTGTACAGTCCATAAGAATTATAGAATCACCTAAACATGCATAACAAGAGTAAGACGACAGGATATAAAGTTCGAATAACAACTAAACATGTGTAAAACAATGCAACAACAATAAAATCAGGATATACATGCATGTCAATCATGTGCAACAACCATAGCTCATATAAATGCAACAATCACAGGAAAATGCATAAACGAAATACGTATGTGTTGGAGCAATCGACCCTAAGATGGTCTGGAGTGACCATAGGTTTTGATGTTTGGGCAAAGGGTTTAAGTTAGGTTTACCCTTGTGTACTTATATGTGTATGTTGAGTGTGCAGGTTGTACATGTTACATATATGGACTTGACGGGACGGCCTCGGTACGGTGAAGGATGGCATGGAGGTAAGCTGGAGGCTTGCGTGCGCATCCGAGGGACCTTGGTGAGCAGGGACGATGAGCTGATAGGCGCGGACTTCGAGGCATGCGTGAAGGATGACATGGAGGCAAACTGGAGGCTTGCGTGCATCTGAGAGACGGGAGCCGAAGATGAAGAGGGCGCGAAGGCAACAGTCGAGGTTGCGGATGAGGAGTCAGTCGAGTCGTGAGGGTACGAGTGCAGTGTGATTGTACTCAGGAAATCCTAGGGTTTGAGTGCGGAGTGAAATGTGCTCAGGAAGGGTAACCTTAGGTGGGTGAGTAGACCAGTCGACTGGCCTGGTGGCAGTCGACTGATGGAACTCACAGAAAGGTCTCAGCCTTGGGACCAGTCGACTGCGACTGGTAGCGGCTGGTGAGTTGGCTAAAATTCGAACGTTGGGGGTTGCAACGGTCGGATTTAGCTGGCACCAGTCGACTGCCCTGGGGGCAGTCGACTGGTAGCGAGAAATCAGCCCCGAGTCCTATTTAAAGAGGACTTCGTGGTGGTTGAGTTTCTTGACGAATCTTGTCTTGGTTAAAGGCAAGATAGTAGTCTTTGTGCTCAGAGGTTTCCTTGAGATTGTGGCGAGGTTTCTCCACCCACAAGGAGCGACGAGAGCTAGCCGGAGGTTATCCGGGGAGTGATTCACCGACGGATTCTTGGATTAGTCACCCGGCCGGGGTGGATACCAAGTAAACCGGTATTGTTAGCGTTGTTTGTTTTGTTTATTATTGTTTCCGCTGTGCAACTAACAACGCAGGTATAAGAAGAATCGAAGAATCGCTATTCACCCCCTCTAGCGTACAGAATCGATTTTAACAATTGGTATCAGAGCGAAGGACCGCTCTTGATCGGACTAACCGCCGAGAGAGCACACGCTAGAGGGAAAAGAACATGGAAGACAAATTCGGGGATGACATCTACACTCCGCCGGCCTACGACCATGAAGATTTCAGGTATTGGAAGTCACGGATGGAGACGTGGTTCGGAATGGAGTGGGACCTTCGGATTGCGCTTGAAGAGCCCTTCGAGATTCCAAAGGATAAGCACGGGAAGAGGCTTAGACCTAGATATTGGAATCAAGAACAAGAAAATCAATCCAAGGCGAATAAAAAGGTAATTGACATAGTGCTTAATACTTTGCCTACTAATGTTTTGAATGGTGTAGGAGCATACAAAAATGCACATGAATTGTGGATCAAAGTAGAAGAATTTCACAAAAACCCTACACGAGGTCAAGTAGTGGAAGAACTCGAGGAAGTGAACTTGATAGTCCAAGAGGAGGAAGAATCAAGTGAAAGATCATCAACCTCCTCAAGAGAAGAAGAGGAAGTATCAAGTTCAAGAATTGAGGGGGAGGAGAAACCCTCATCAATCCCGGATCAAGAGGAAGCATCCACCTCATCCAAGGTTGAAGAAGAAGTCAACCTAGCCTCCACCTCCACCAAATCAAGAGCCAAGGACCACATTACATGCTTTGGGTGCAACAAAAAGGGGCACTACAAGGACAAGTGCCCGAAAGGTAAAAAGGAGGTACACTCTACTTTCATTTCAATTCCACTTAAATCTAACATGAAGTGTAGGAGTGAGGAAGCCCAAGAGAAGAAGAAAAGAATTAGATGTTTCACGTGTGGCGAGCTAGGGCACTACTACACCAAGTGTCCAAGGAAGAAGGAACTCAAGAAAATGGAGCATCTAAGAAGATGAGAGAAGGAGGAAAGAAAGAAAAGAGGAAGTTCACAACAAGGAGGGACTACAAGGGTAAGGGAGGTAATTCCTAACCCTAGGCTAAAAGGAAATTCTATTTCAAGTTCCTCTTTACATGTTAAAAATCATGTTAATTGCCCATCCATGCATGCTAGAATACATGAAAATTGCTTACTTGTGCATAATCATGGTTTCAAATATAATGTTAGGAATAGGGATAACAAGGTAGGTCAAAACCTTAACAAAAGCATGCATCATGATAGACCTAGGACCTTTGTATCTAAGGATCATGACACTAATTCCAAGAAGGGAAGGAATGTGCCTAGAAAGGAGGGTAGGTCTAGAAATATCCAAAGTGGACAGATGGATTCTAGGTTTAGGAACCTAGAAAGGGAAAATCAAGCTTTAAGGGAAAAGCTTGATAGGTTAGAGAAAACCCTAGAGAGATTCACTATTGGATCTAAGGGTTTAGATATGGTGTTGGGTGTTTTAAACCGCACCAATGATAGATCGGGGTTGGGATACCGATCTAAGAACTCCCATGCCAAGGGAAAGAAATATGCTAGGGTAGCATATGATTATGGCAAGAAGGGGGAGGACAAAAATGGCAAAGGGGTGCCATTTAAAGGAAAAAGAAATGACTTAACTAAAGACAAGGTGTCTAAGGTTAAGAGGGTTGAGTTTGTAGGTCAAGAGTCACCGGAGGTACACCGGTGTGGCCTAGTGATGGTTGAGTCACCTAGGGAGGTGGCTAGGGCTAAGAACTCTAGGGGGAGTTCTAGGAGCCTTTGGGATATATGGTGAATGGACTTTGGGAGGAGTGCTCCTAAAGGTCTAGATGGACCATGGAGTGTGGCAAAAGAATTGGAGACGAACTTGAGTCTCAATTCTTGGGTTTTGACATGGTGTTGTTGAGTTTCATGCATGAAAATATGACATTGGGGTCATATTGCATGAAAATTGATTTTTGATGTGTTATTGCCATGTAAATCAATGCTAGGGATGCATTGTGGGGTGGCATGGGCAAAAACATCAAGAGGAAACCAAAACTAGGACTTTAGGTCAAGGTTTGATTGAAGTTTTTGGCTAGTTTTGGGTTTTGTGTCAAACTTGGGAATGGTGATAGATACATTTTGAAATGTATTTTTCCCAAGTAGATATAGGTACCACAAACCTCTCCACAAAATTTGAGAATTTTTGGAGATTTATGAAATTTTTGGCGCATTTTTGAATTTCATCAGAAATGCTGAAATTTCAGACTTTCAGAGTATCAGTCGACTGCCATTTTGGCAGTCGACTGGTCAGGGCTGATTTTTGTATCAGCAGCTGGGTTGGTGTCCAAATGATGCAAAACAAGTGGTGGGGGGCTAGTACACATTGTTTATGGTCATTAGGGACTGAAAGAACCAATAATTGGGATATTGTTGGGTTCTTTTTGATGTTAGGCAAAGGGGGAGAAGTGTTGGGTTTAAGTTGGGAAACCAAACACTCCTTTGCTAGAAACCCTAGGTTTAGGGGGAGCTAAGATTAAGGGGGAGCATGGTTGCTCCGTTCTTGGCGTAAGGGGAATTTGGAGAGGTTCTTAAAAAGCCCTTGTAAGTCCAGTGCAGGGGGAGCTTGGGAAAAGCTTTAAAAAGCCCGTTCTTGGGAAAATTCCTAACTTGGAGGGTTAGGTGTACGATGCCTTGGGATAGGATCCAGGTTTACATTGCATATGCATTATTTTTGCCATTGACTACTGTTTTGCTTTCCCTAACTTAAACGGATTGCCAAACATCAAAAAAGGGGAGATTGTTGGAGCAATCGGCCCTAAGATGGTCTGGAGTGACCATAGGTTTTGATGTTTGGGCAAAGAGTTTAAGTTAGGTTTACCCTTGTGTACTTATATGTGTATGTTGAGTGTGCAGGTTGTACAGGTTACATATATGGACTTGACGGGACGGCCTCGGTACGGTGAAGGATGGCATGGAGGCAAGCTGGAAGCTTGCGTGCGCATCCGAGGGACCTTGGTGAGCAGGGACGATGAGCTGATAGGCACGGACTTCGAGGCATGCGTGAAGGATGGCATGGAGGCAAGCTGGAGGCTTGCGTGCATCCGAGGGCCGGGAGCCGAAGATGAAGAGGGCGCGAAGGCAACAGTCGAGGCTGCGGATGAGGAGTCAGTCGAGTCGTGAGGGTACGAGTGCAGTGTGATTGTACTCGGGAAATCTAGGGTTTGAGTGCGGAGTGAAATGTGCTCAGGAAGGGTAACCTTAGGTGGGTGAGTAGACCAGTCGACTGGCCTGGTGGCAGTCGACTGATGGAACTCACAGAAAGGTCTCAGCCTTGGGACCAGTCGACTGCCCTGGGGGCAGTCGACTGGTAGCGGCTGGTGAGTTGGCTAAAATTCGAACGTTGGGGGTTGCAACGGTCGGATTTAGCTGGCACCAGTCGACTGCCCTGGGGGCAGTCGACTGGTAGCGAGAAACAACCCCGAGTCCTATTTAAAGAGGACTTCGTGGTGGCTGAGTTTCTTGACGAATCTTGTCTTGGTTAAAGGCAAGATAGTAGTCTTTGTGCTCAGAGGTTTCCTTGAGATTGTGGCGAGGTTTCTCCACCCACAAGGAGCGACGAGGGCTAGCCGGAGGTTATCCAGGGAGTGATCCACCGACGGATTCTTAGATTAGTCACCCGGCCGGAGTGGATACCAAGTAAACCGGTATTGTTAGCGTTGTTTGTTTTGTTTATTATTGTTTCCGCTATGCAACTAACAACGCAGGTATAAGAAGAATCGAAAAATCGCTATTCACCCCCTCTAGCGTACAGAATCGATTCTAACAGTATGCACATGATGCAATGACATGTGTCGCCCCTGACGCCAGTCAAGCCGCCAACACATCACATCTGTGTGACCGAGTGGGTAGGGCTGTGACAACTGTACGCACTCCAACAACAAATACCACATAAAGCGTGGTTGAGTGAACAGGATGCTGGGGAGCCAACTACTCCAGATCCCTATACATATGGGGAGCTATCAACAGCTACAATATCCCTCGACAAACAACGGTGAGAGTGAGCCACCAACAGCTCTAATATCTCTCTAAAACAACGGTGAGGGTGTCACTATTTGGCATAACAGGACAGATGCTCGCACTCTAATAACTACCACGATAACAAGTGGTTGAGTGAATCGAGCAACAATATGACTAACGACGGCTTAACCAAATGTAAGCCCAACAGTCGTTACTATGCAACGTGCAAGTATGGTGCATGCTATACGATGCACGAACAACCAGAGAAACAACGATGCAATAAAATCCAACGAGTATACGATGCATCAAAACAACCAACCAGAAATCGCAAACCAATGATTATGCACCTACACTACTAGGTAGGGTATTTCTAATGCTAAATAAGTCTAATTGTGTTTAATGGACTTCTAAGTGCTCGCGTACAAACGTCACTTTACAGAACAGAAAACCAATAGAGGACTGTACGGATACAAAGTTGGAATACTCGAAGATCAACGAAGAATAAGTCTCAATGACGATGTTTAAATAACAAACGAAAAAGAACAAGGTCAAGCAACCTATCAGACATAATATAGCCATGCTTTTAAGGTAAAGAAAACTACTCGAGTACAAAGGAGAAGTACCCACCTTATAATTGTAGAACGTATACGAACAGAACCTCCCACGATCAACTGAACGAATCTGAATCAAGGTCCTGTATAAATGATAAGTTTTAGCTAATTATAACATTAACAAATTAGCTAAACATAATACGAAATATAATTAGGACAAATCCTAACTAAGTACTGATCACTAATAAATCTTAATTAGCAGTTATTTCCCTTTTAAGCCCATATCATGGTCTAATATATATGAAACCGTTCACGAAAGAACACAATATCATTGTGCCATTTATAAGTATACAGTGCCCAAAACAATTCTACAATTGGATTCCTTGGAATCCACCGAATATAATTTATATAGACTCACTCAAATCCAAGGTATCACAAGACTAACACAGAATCGAACAGCTTCACCCAAAACAGAGTCCAACTTCCAAAATCCCATCACAGATTCTCTACTACAAAATTCAAACCAAAGCTTAATCCAATTCCACTGATCTAGCACAAAATAACATCCATTCATCCAAAATAACTCTAAACCAAGCCTTTACCTTGATGGCAGAGGGAATTGGCGATGATGGGCCGACGCTAGGGCACGGCTCGGGAGTAAACGCGCGCTCGCCCTTGGTGGTTCTCGATTGCTCGGTGGAGAGGACCGGCGAACCTTGGCCTGTTGTGCAAGGGAGAGGGATATCACCTAGGGTTTGCGGCGAGGAGTTAGAGAGGGAGAAGAGAACCATTCGGCTAGGACTCCAATCGAGAGGGAGAAGGAAACTCACCGCCTCGCGAAGGAGAACTCTACACCGCGAAAGAGAACTCTACACCGGCGAAGGGACGACGTCGGCGACTTTGGTGATCGTTGTGCGTGCGGCGTCGGGGGAGAACCGAAAGGAGCGGGTGGTTTCGAGAGAAATCAGAGAGATGAGGGGAAGTTAGGGCTTTTATTAATGTTTTGACATTTTGCAAATAAGCCCAATAAATTTGGAAAATTACAACTAGGCCCCTACCGTTATAAAAATCTGGTATTTAACAGGATCACCAAGTTGGGAGGCAATTGTCTTGCTAATCAGAATCACTCTCGCTGCTGTTGGCTAGCAGAAGCGAGTGTTCCCGAGTGGGCACTAGCTGTTCCCAAGTGGCCTTCAAGTCAGGAAGAAGTGCCCGTCTACTCTTGAGTGAAACATTGAGTAAAGCACAAAGTTGCCTGACTGCTGAGTCGGGAAGATGATGCTCGATTGTTCTCGAGTGGAATTCTGAGTCGAGAAATAAAGAAGCTAAGGCCTGCACTTCAACGCAGTTTCCTTGAAACATATTCGTCCCACCTCCGGTTGTGATTCAAGATTTTCTCGGGTTGTCTGTTTCACATGATACAATGGCAAACCACAATCTCTACCAAGCATTAGTGGTCATGGCGAACTAAGAAGTACCCAAATATTATCACAAATATTTTGCTAAGCAGAAGATGCACAACAGAGAGAACGAGAATGAGGGGGAACACAATGAAAGTAGATTTTTTTTTTACTTTTGCACACACACTCCTGCCAAGGGTCACAATTGTAAGTACCCCGGATTGGTTTTGATGTGGTCCACCAAGTTAAGTTAGGTCTTATATGATTTGATCCTTGTGTCTAAGTGTGCAAGAGCTTAGGAACATAAGAAATCGAGCGAAAGACGCAACAAGTGAGAAGGATGATACTTGGAAGGGAGCCGAAGGGCTGGTTCATCCGAGGGAGGAGAAGCTGCGGAAGAATACACTTGGACGAGAAGGGCATGTGCGACATCCAAGGGACGAGAAGCTAGGAAGAAAGCTCATTCGAGGAGAAGGTCAAAGTTGGGTTCAGATGAGCACAACTCTGGACGACCGGATGATCACCCAAGCAAACGGAGTCCAAAAAGGTCAATTCGGAGGATGACCTTGAAGATCCTAGGTGTCTCAGTTGTGATTGAGGGCACCTCGATTGCAATATTGGAGCTGTCGCGGAAAGACACAAGGGTGCCTCAGTTCAGACCGAGGGCACCCTAGTTTGAAACTATGACACTCTCGGTTTGAACCAGGGCTCTCTAAATTGAATAGTAGTTGTTTGAGCTACCGTTGTTGTGTGGATACAACTTATCAATCTAGGTCACCCTAAACTTATCCATTTAGGCCACCTTGAGTCATATCTAAGACGTCCTAAATGTCACATCAGTAAATGGTCACTTTAATCATTGGGTTATCAATAGGCCCCTAGAGTTAGGATTAAAAAAACAATAATTGTAATTCATTCTTCCTAGTCTTTCTGAGCTTTTCAAAGATTATAAGAGGCTTCTCCGCCTTTCACGAAGGAGATTATTAATGATCTTTTCAACGTCTTGGATTAGCAACTTTCCTAGTTGCAACCAAGTAAAATTATGGTGTCTCTTACATATTTTTAAGTTGTTGTTTATGTTAATTTATTTATTCAACTAATTTGTTATCTTTGCTAAGTAAGAAACAAAAAATTGAGTTAATTTTTATAGGGCTATCTACCCCCTCTAGCCGACCTCACTGGTACCCACAACAACCTCCTTATATAGGAGCGCTCACCTCTAGTGAATTTCTTAAGATCTTGTTCACGTAGTGAAACTGACTAAGTACAAGTTCTTTTACCATTCTAAAAATTTTGATTCTTAGAATCACATCAGCTAGGTCCATATTTTTCATTCAAAATCTTGAGTTCAACATATCTTTAGTGGATTTGATTATCTTATCATTACTCTCAATGATAAATATGTCATTTATATATAGGCACAAAATGACATAGTCATTCTTTGTGGCTTTCATGTAGATACATTTATCACATTTATTGATTTTGAATTCACATTCCATTATGACATTATTAAATTTCTCATGTCATTCCTTTGGTGCTTGTTTCAAGCCTTATAATGACTTCACCAATCTGCAAACCTTATTTTCTGTCCTAGTACAGAAACCATTCAGGTTTCTCTATGTAATTTTTCTCTTCTAAATTCCAGTTTAGAAAGGTTGTCCTCACATCCATCTGATATATTTTCAGATTTCATAGAACGACAATAACCAACAACACTCTAATAGATATTATTCTCGACACTGAAGAATATGTATCAAAGTAATCAAGACATTCTCATTGTCGGTAATCTCTAATTACCAATTTGACCTTGTACTTATCAATCATGCCATCTAATTTCATTTTCTTTTTGAATATCCACTTGCAACCTAGTAGTTTACTTCCCAAAGGAAGATCCACAGGTTTTCAAGTATGATTTTGTAAAATAGAGTCTATCTTAAATGCATTTGTCTCTTTCTAGTGAGATCCATTAGAAGAACTCACTGCTTCTGAATAACTTTAGGGCTCACTTTCCAATATAAAAGTGATAAAATCTATTTCGTAAGATTTTTTCACTCGAGCTCTCTTACTTCGTTTGAGATCAACCTCAATTGGTTTATCATCATCTTCTTCTTCTTATATTTTATATGCCCATTTTACGGAGCTAGCTTCCTCTCAAGTCTTACACGGAAACACATGTCAAAGAACGAGACGTTTCTCAATTTTATTATCGAGTTCTTGTGTATATTTAGTATTTGTGACTCATACACAAAAAAATTGATACGCACTACTATTATGTGTATATTCAATACATATGTAATTAATAGTTTTTGACTCTATCTTAATTTTTTCGGATTAGGCACAAAAAATTTGGCAAGACACCCCACATTCGCAAATATTTGTAGGACGGTTGTCATCTATTTCACAACTTATAAGAACTTTTATCTATTTTCTTTCGGGACACCTTATTTAAAAGGTAATTGGCTGTTAACACAACTTACCCCCACATGAAGTTTAGCAGTCCAAAGCTCAATAAAAGATCATTCATTATCTTTTAGAGTTCGATTCTTTCGCTTAACAACTTCATTTTACTAAGGAGTATAAGGAGCTGTTGTTTCATATCTGATCCAACTAATGGTGATACATATTCATCGCCTCAATCATTTCGAGTCATTTTAATTTTCTTATTAAATAAGTTTTCAACCTCATTCTTATAAAGAACAAATTTCCCTATAAATTTATCTTTACTATTGAGAAGATATACATAACAATATTTTGTGTTATCATCTACAAAAATGATGAAGTATTTATTCCCATCACGTATCAGTGTACCTTTTAGGTTGCACATGTAGCTGAGAATTAGGTCGAGTGGTTCGTTGCTTCTTTCAACATGTTGAAAGGATGATCTTATCATTTTTGCTTCAACACAAGTCTCACACTTATGTTTCGGGTTACGATGGAATGTGGATATACTTTGCATGTTTATTAATCTACGCAACATATTGTAGTTAACATGTCCTAGTCTCCCATGTCATAAATAGGAATATTTAAGCATATAAATGGAAGAGCTTTCAACTTTATTTATTTGAGGCCTAATCATCATTACATTGAACTTGAATAGCCCATCATATACATAGCTCTTTGTATGACTCAAAAATAATGCTAAAGTCATGTTTGCTTAATTGTTATTCGAACACTAGATTCTTCCGAACCTCCAGAACATACAACACATTGTCAGTGAGGTCTCTGTCTAAGGTCATTTTTAGCACCACTTTTTCTTGACCCATGATGTTTGAGGTTGTTGAGTTTCCTATGAATAGTTTGTCTCCTTTGACTTCTTCGAAATTGTGGAGCAGCTCTTTGTTGTAGCACACATGTCTGGTGGTACAAGTATCGATTCATCATTGTCGCGGGTTTGAACTCATCAGGTGCATCTCAGAGACCACGACAGTCACACCCTCCGAGCTCATGCTTGCTCGAAAATCGAGCAACACCTCTCTTATACGTCGAACAATTTGAATCTTGTCATACATCCATCTTAACAATATATAATAGCACTGTCTCACATGGCTAGCAACAATAGAAATAAAATAAAAAAGTCACATCCATGTAATAAATAATAAATAATAAACTTGATCAAATGAATGCAACCAATCGAAACTCCAACGAAGATAAATACCAGTCCAATAAAGAAATGAAAATAATGCTATCACTAAGAAAGTATATAACAACTCAAAATTAAAGACACGATATTGAGGGACTGAAAGTTGAATCCTCTTCTAGCAGTACGAGTCGCAGCCATCAACCATCTGAAACTAAAATAGAGGCAGGGGTGAGTTTGGGCTCGAACTCTGCGGGCATAAGGATAGAAAAATGCATATATAAATAAAATAAAAGCAAACAGGAAGAAACAAGGTATGCAGTCTCTGGTATATAGAACATAAATCATGCCTGCAGGGCATGATAAAAAATCTTTATAACAAAATCAATAAGCTACTCGTACTACTAAGCATCTCCAAATCATATAATAAATATAAATCAAGTTCATATATGCATGTCAATCAAATGCATAATCATAGCTCAAACAAGTGTAAGATACATCGTATGCAAATGATACAATGACATGTGTCATCCCTACACACCAATCTAACAACCATCACATCACATCTGTATGATCGACTGGGCAAGAGCTGTGACAAAATGCTAGGAGAATCATCTCAATCCCTGGGAGAATCACCTCAATTTCAAACTCCAAGAAAAGGGAGAGTGAGCAGGATGCTGGGGGAATCATCTCAATCCCACAGGAGAATCATCTCAATCCCGAATCCTAAGAAAAGGGAAAGCACAACCGCTCTATATAAAACACCCTTGGAGGAGTGTATCTCTACTCCAGGAACAAAGGGGAGTGTGACCTTTATCCCATGATACTGCAATATTGTGCATGATACCAATGTACACTAACCCAATCAAGTCAACCATTTATGCAATTAATAAGTCACGCAAATATTCAATCAACACCAAAATAAATAAACATGCACTAATTTACTGGGTATGGTATATATAATGTCAACCAAATCCTAGATATATTGCATGATAGTTCTAAAGTACACGCGTACAAGCGGTACTCTTTAGATCGAAAATCAAAAGTTGAGACTGTATAACTAAAAATTTACATTTTTACTCCAAGATTAAGCACAAAATAAGTACTAAGCAGGAAAATAAGCAGTATAGATTTAAAGTAAATCAACCTACTCAGATAAGAGAATAGCTATGCATTTAAAAATAAATGAAGCTATAGAAGCAAGCAAGAAATACCCGCCTCGTAAATGAAGTCTACGCGTCGGAGCGAATCTCCCACAACCAACAATATATTTCCAAATCAGTGTCTTATGTTAAGGACAAAGTTTAGCTATTTATAAAATTAATTAATTAGCTAAACTACATATAGACAAAAATTAGGATCAACCCTAATTACCACATCTACTTAATCAAATCGTAAATAACCATGAGTTCCTTCTTAACCCAATGGTCACAATTTGGTTATTAGGTTATTTTCTCAAACTAACCTAAGGAATCCATAACCGTCATATCCCTCATCAATTATACCAATAATTAAAATCTACATTACAAGAAGCAAATAGGTATACAAATATGATAGTAAAATGCTCAAAGTGGATAATCATCAAGAGCTTCTTTTCTACGCTAACACATCCAATTTATCCAGTAAAGTATCATGTCGTAAATCACCACAAAATCAATAGAAACCAACAACTTTGTAACTCACGACATGATCCTTCTATTCTATACCAAGCTAACACTTCATTCCCCTTTCCCCAACTTTGAATCCACCAAACCTTCCATGTGACATCTTGACAAGGGAAACAACCACAAGGAGACAACATGTGACATCATGACAAGGGAAACAACCACAAGGAGACAAGCTAAGAACAACTAAGACTCACCACATCTATTACTACATGCTTTAAGTAATTTTTCCCAACGAATTTACTATCCATGCCATAACTTAAAGCTACATCACAATTTCTACAACTAAAATCTAATCCAAAATAGCAACCCAATTGGGAGAAGTGTACCCTACCGTGTATCAATCTGATGGCACAACCAAAACTCCATTAACCTTACTGTAGAGCATTACAGGCCTAATGAATCTGTTGGATCGAAGGTCGGCAAGAGGGGGTAAATTGCTCCTGAAAAAGAAAATGAATCTTTTGTCTAACTTTGACAAAGATATTTGTTAGTTCAAGCAGAAATAATAAACATAAAACAAATAGAGCAAACTGAAAGAGAGAGACAATCGAATTTACTTGGTTTACAACCGGAGAAGTTACTAATCTAAGACTGAATATAGCTCGATTCTCCTGAATATATCTCCTTTGGGCAGAGAAGCCTGATAACCGTTTTTGTCGTGTTACGGTTTCAAATACAATTTAAGTATCGAACTCCTCTAAACTAATGTAGCATAGAGTAACTCGAGTCGTCTCCCAACGAATGTAGTTGGTACAAGATAAATCTCAGGATTGTATTTTATTGCTTTTGGGTTTTTGATATCAAACTGGGGTTTGGATTTGAACGTAAAGACTACGAAAAGAAATAGCAAGCATGTATGAAATCTAGTTCTAATTAAGGAAAGACAGTGCATGTAATGAAATCTAATTTAACCTGACTACAATTGCAGTAAAGAAAAGGACAACTAGAAATTAAGCATCAACGAAACTAGACATGGAACAAAAACCTATAGCATTAAAGAAATTTACTCTCCTAACTTACTTGCATGTAATAAAGACCTAAAACTTAAAGCAATGGGAAAAACAATCCAAAATAGAAGTTAAGCAACTAAGAAACATCACAATTGATAGTAATCATTCTAAGAGACATTTAACCAAACACCATATGAGCATGATTGAAATTGCTTTGAGTACGTGCCATTTGAATTGGGGAAATTCATCAAATACAAAAATTCAACAATCAAACACAAACATTCATCAAATAAA
The DNA here is from genome assembly GCA_024364735.1 of Boesenbergia rotunda. Taxonomy (NCBI): domain Eukaryota; kingdom Viridiplantae; phylum Streptophyta; class Magnoliopsida; order Zingiberales; family Zingiberaceae; genus Boesenbergia; species Boesenbergia rotunda. The sequence continues at coordinate 477,726 of JAGFNQ010000887.1, read as the reverse complement.
AGCAATCTTCCACTAACAACGCAATTAAACCACCAGTTAATCCAATCTAATTAGCTGCTGCAAAACTTCTGTAGAAGACTGAACTGCCGAAAACATTCTGTAAAGGAATGAACTGCCGAAAGGAAATGATGAAGAGCTGAGCTGCTGAATTGAAACTGATGAAGAACTTCTGGAATTGAATTGCTATGAAGTAAGAATTGCTGTGTAGGAATTGAAACTGGCTACTGGATCTGATGCAGAAAAACAAAGTTGTGAAGAACTTAATCTGCTGGAAATTTGAAAATAAAGGAATTGTGTAAAAGGAACTATGAAGAAATTTCTGTAAGGGAATGGATCGCCGGCGGTGGAGTCGACTAGGGTTCGGAATCCCCAGAGCCCTAGCTTGTGATGAAGTGGGTAGAATACCGCCGGCGGTGAAGGTAGAGAAGATGGATTGAGACGGGAACCCCTCGTCTGCAACCGCTTCTCCCCGATTGCCCTCGCCTCTGTGGAGAAGATGAATTTGAGAGGATGAATGGATCCGTCTGTCGCAGCCGAGAAAAAACCCTGGATCGCGCGTGGGTTCAGCCAAATCAACTCAAACCTTGGGTTCAACCACAGCTCAGTCCAACACTTGGTTCAATCAGCTTGGGTTCAGTCTTGATTCAGCCAAATCAGCTCAGCAGTTGGTTTGGTCCAGCCTGGGTTCGGTCCAGCTTGAATTCGGCTCAGTCCTTTGGTTCAGTTAACCCAGCTTAGCCCAACAGCACAGCAGTTAGGTTCAATCAGCCTTGGGTTCAGCCACATGATGATGGAAACAACAGACGGCTGAGAACAAGTTAGCTTCATCCAACGGTCAGATCTCTTCAGATCTAAACCAAACTCCACAGATCTCAATCAATGGTCCTGATCTACCTGTCCACAGCTCGGATTAGCCAGACCAGTGGCGGATGGTCCAGATCTTCCCTTTTCTTGAATGGATGGTCTAGAACATATTGAGCTTGATCCAACGGTCAGATTACTTCTGATTTGGCTGAAATTTTCAGATCTTGATCTATGGTCATGATTGACTCCATCTTGAACTCGGATTGACCAGAGGTTGACCGATGACTCAGATCTAGCCGTTCTCTGGAATGGACGGCTCCTATTAATCCGATGCTTAATCCCTTTGATCTGGATCCAATGCTGACTCAAGTCTGACCCTATTTGATCTAGGTCCAAGATCATTTGAAGCCTACAAAATGATATTCAAATTTAGTGCTAAAAAATATCCCAAATATACAAAGATTTGAATTAAATATCAAAATAAGGGGAATACATGAAACCTAATACAATTGCAAACTTAAGCATATAAAATGTGGATCAAACATGGATTTTAGAGCCTAAAATAATCAACAAAAATGATGGTTATCAAAGCCTCTTACAAGTGGAAAGCTCAGAAAAAGAAGAAAATAATACAATGAACTAGTTTGCTATTGCTTGGAATGTGTTGGATTATTGAAATTGAGCTTCAGGAGTCTATTTATAGTCCCGGTGAAAACTATCTGTTTGCTGATGTGGTAGTTACAGGGCGACCGAGAGGTCTTGGGTGCTTGACACGTGGCCCGAAGATTTATCCAAAGGCAACGGTCGCAAACGGCTAGAATTAACCTTCTTGAGTGCCTGAGACCACACAGGCGCCTGAGTGCTCGGGCGCTTAGTGGTCGGGCTCCCGAACTCCCAGACGCCCATAAGCTTACGGGCGCCTAGAAGCATCTTGGTCAACTGATGCTGACCAGTCTCTGGCTTGACTTGCTTCACCTTCTTGGGAGATTTCTGGCCAACTGAAGTTAGGCTCACCCGAACCCGATTTCGACCTTTCGCCCCTCGAGCGTCCTTCCTCCCGGCTTCTCGTCCCTCGGACATCGCGCGCATCCTTCTTGCTTCACCAGCGTACTCTTCCGCAGAGCTCCGCGCCCCTCGGATGCACCTAGCCCGTCGGCTCCCTTTCCATGCCATCCTTCTCGACTGTTGCGTCTTCCGCTCGACTTCCTGCGCTCCTAAGTTCCTGTACACTTAGACACAGGGATTAAACACACCAGGACCTAACTTAAATTAGTTGATCACATCAAAACCAACTAGGGGTACTTACAGAATCAAGTTCAACACAACAACATCAAATAGGTTCTACTTCCCAACCCAAGTATCACTCAGCAGTGAAATAGACAGCACAAAGAACACAAGCATTAACTCAAACACTAATTCAATAAATCTTCATACCAGAACAGAACACCATAGAATCAATCCCACATCAAAGCCCTTCCACCGCACTAGCCGAAACCACAATTCAAGGGAAATTGTTGAGGCAATTCCAATGGTTCGTGGGACAATATGTTTTGATGTTTGCATAATGAGTTTAAGTTAGGCTCACCCTTGTATTTAATATATGTATTTTAGTGTGCAGATTTGCAGGATACACATATGACTCAGCTTGATGGCTTCAGATTTGGTGAAGGATGGTGCATCCGAGGGACCGTGGATAAGGCAGCAACGATGAGCCAAGGGAAGCGTACTTCGAGACATACGCGAAGGATGGCATGAGGATGAGCCACGGGCTTGTATGCATCCGAGGTATAAGAGCCAAAGCGAAGAAGGCTTGAAGGCAACAAATCAAAATTGTAAAGAAGAGTCAAGTGAGTCGTGAGAGTCCGAGTGCTGAGTGAATGTACTCGAGAAGGGAAGCCCTAGGTTTAAGGTTTGGCCAGTCAATTGATATGGATCAGTCGACTGGTTGAGGAAACAAAAAGATCAGTCGATTGATCTTTCTATGCAGTCGACTAGTGTCAATTGAAATTTGAATGTTGGGCTGTAACATTCAAATTCGGTTGGAGCAGTCGATTGGAGTTGGCACCAGTCGACTGGTAACGGGCAGATCAGCATAAGAGTTCTAATTAGAGAACTCGGGATGCTTGGACCAAGCTAACGAAATTAGTGGTGGTTAACCCTAATTAGTAGTCATCTTGTGCTCAAGAGTTCTTGAAGTGCCAAGAGGTCTTGGTTGAGGTTGTGGTGAGGTTTGTCCACCCATAATGAGCTACGTGAGCTAGCCAAAGGTTCTACGGGGACTAATCCACCGATGGATAGATATCGTCCACCTTACAGACAGCCATGGAGTAGGAGCGTTATCTCCGAACCATGTAAAGGTTTTGAGTTAGCATTTATTCGTTATTGTTTAGTTTGTATTTTCACTGTGTTACTAACCTTGTAGGAAGAACAAGTGTTTTAGGTGACGAGCTATTCATCCCCCCTCTAGCTGGGTCCTAGATCGTCAATAAGAGCTATCAGAGCAAAGGTTGCTCTCCATTGGACTAACCGTCGAGGAAGCAAATGATGGTCGATTTTGCGGTTCCACTAAAATTTGAAGGAGGAGGATTATACAACATCACCTTTTGGATGGTGAAGATGAAGACCTTCTTCGAGATGAATTGGGACACAAGTATAGTAATCGAAGAACCGTTTGAAATCTTGAGAGACAAGAAAGGGAAGAAATTCCGACCACGTTATTGGATGGAAGAACGACAATTATGATCAAAGGCAAACAAGAAAGTAATATCAATTTTAAGTGATATTTTGTCTAATGATATGATGAGCCATGTAGGTGAATACGAGAACGCCCACAACTTGTGGAGCAAGATTAAGATGATTCAAATTCATGAAAGGCCTATGCAAGAGGAAAAGGTAGAGGAGGAGAAGAAAGTGGAACCATCCACATCCTTAAGTAAACAAGAAGTAGAAGTGCACAAAGAAATGAGTCTAATGGCTCATAAGGTGGTTGAAATTGAAGAAGAAGAATCATCCACATCCAAGGTTGAAAAAGAAGCCAAGACAAATGAAGAAGAGATCTTGGAAGTCAACCTTGTGAGTTCCTCCACCAAAGCAAAATCAAAAGACCATATTATTTGCTTTGGGTGCAATAAAAATGAACACTACAAAGATAAGTTGTTGGTGATCATCCGGTCGGCAAGAGAGGGGTGAATTGCCCTTGCAAGATAAAGATAAATCTTTTAACCGAAGAAAGATAGTAACATAAGAAATTACCCGAACAAAAAGGAAAGGAGACACAACCAATTTACTTGGTTTGCAACCAGGAAGGTTACTAATCCAAGGCAAAGTGAAGCTCGATCTCCTGATTAACTCCTTAAGGCGGAGAAGCCTCTTTACAGAACTTTGAACTCAAGAAAATAGTGAAAAACAGAATAGAATTCGTGTACAATTGATTGCATGAATGTAACTGAGCTCTAGGGGTTTATAGCCTCAGTGAAGTTTATCTGATCGCTGATGTTGCCCTACACGGGTGCCCGAGTGCTTAGTGGTGCCTAACACATGCCTCAGGGGTTATCCGTTTCACAACATTCACGAACGGCTACTTCTGGATCAACATTGGCTTCTTGGACACCTGTATGCACTGAGATGCCTGAGAACACAGGTGCCCAGGTGCATAGGGGTGCCCAGGAATATGGACGCCCGAGTTGACTTTGGTCAACACCGTCTTAACCAGTCTTCAGTGAGTTTTCTTGGATAATCTTGGACCTTCCGGAGTTGGGCTCACCCGAACCCTCCTCCGGCCTTTTCTTCAAGCATGCTTCTCCCTGGCTTCTCGTCCCTCAGACGTCGCGTGCGTCCTTCTCGCTCCATCGGCGTACTCTTCCACAAACCTCCGCGTCCCTCAGACGCACCGAGCTCGTCAGCTCCCTTCCCGTGCCATCCTTCTAGACCGCTGCATCTTCCGCTTGACTTCCTGCACTCCTAAGCTCCTACACACTTAGACACATAGATCAAACACAACAAGACCTAACTTAACTCGGTTGATCATATCAAAACTCACCTGGGGTACTTACAATCTCTCCCTTTTTGATGTGTATATACCCAAGTTAAGTTTGTTGGGAATAGTCGATCACCCACTTATCATCTTCGGTTTGCTCTTACACTTATTAGTTGCGCAATGCGGAAATACAATTAAACTAAAATAACAATGAAAAAACGCTAACACCAAACCTTTAACGTTATTCGGAGATAAAACTCGTACTCACTACAGTCCGTAAGGTGGACAATCCCGATCAGTCGGTGGATGAGTCCTCGGAAAGCCTCCGGGTAGCTCGTGTTGTTCCTTGTGGCTGGAGAAATCTCGCCACAATCTTACAAGCACACCTGAGCACCAAGACTACTAATTGACCTCTAACCACGACTAATTTCGTCAAACCTAGCTAGCCAAATTGAGCTCCCTTAAATAAAGCTCGTGGTTGAACTAGTCGTTACCAGTCGACTAGTTCCAACACCAGTCAATTGATCTAGTCGAATTCAAACGTTATAGTCCAACGTTTAAATTTCCAGCTGACACCAGTTAATTGCACAGAAGATCAGTCGACTAATCTTTCCAGTCGACTGATCCCACACCAGTCAACTGGTAAAATCCTAGACTTAGGGTTTCCCATCCCGAGTACAGTTCACTCGCACTTGGGCCTTCATGACTCACTTGACTCTTCTTACAACCTTGACCTGTTGCCTTCAAGCCTTCTTCGACTTTGGTTCTCGCCTCTCAAATGTATATAAGCTCGTGGCTTGTCTCCACATGTCATCCTTCATGTATGTCTAAAATTGCGCTTCCCTCGACTCATCGTTGCTGCCTTGTCCACGGTCCCTCGGATGCCTCTCCATCCTTCACCGGACCCGAAGCCGAAGTCTATGTGTATCCTGCAGAACTTGCACACTCAAATACACATATCAAATACAAGGGCGAATATAACTTAAACCCTTTGCCAAAACATCAAAACACATAGTCTCACAGACCATATATTACTTCAACAATCTCCCCCTTTTTGATGTTTGACAATACGTTTAAGTTAGGAAAAATAAATAGCAAATACAAATGCTAAACACTAAATGGACTTATGTTGCCAAGGCATCTTGAACTTACACCACCAATGCATATGCCATGCAAATAATGCATAGATCCTATTACAAGACATCCCCCACACCTAAACTCTGCCAATGAATTAGGATTTTCATCAACAGGCTTTTTAAGAACCACTCTAAGGCTCCCCCTACACTTGGATTTACCAAGAGCTTTTTAAGAACCTCTCACAAGACTCTTCCTTTCCCAACACATGAGCAACAAAGCTCCCCTTTCACCTAAGATCTTCCTTGAGCTAGGATTTCTTGCAAAGTTGTATTTGGTTTCCCACTTAAACCTAACACTTCTCCCCTTTTAACACATATCAAAAAGAACTCCAATAATATCCCAGTTATTGAATTCTTTACCCTTTAATGATCATAAATATTGTGTAGTAACCCCCCCAAGATTGTACACATATTTAATATCATTATGACTCTTTTCGACTTTGTTGAAAATAATTTCAGCATATATCAGTCGACTGAGCAATTACCAGTCGACTGATCCCTATTGAAAAGTAACTCACAGAATTATCAATCGACTGCCCTCTGCACCAGTCTACTGATACCCTGATATCGGTGCATTTCTGCATTTTAAATATAATTTCAGAAATGCATAACTAATTCCATAAATCTTCAAAAATTCTCAAGTTTTTTGGAGAGGTTTGTGGTACCCGTGTCTACTTGAAAAAATATATTTAAAACTGTATATATCTCGGACTCCAAGATTGACACAAAACTCAAAACTAGCTAAATGGTTCAATTGAACCTTGACCTAAAGTCCTAATTTTGGTCTCCTCTTGATGTATCTGCCCATACTAAACTACAATGCATCCCTAATGTTGGTTTATATAGCATATATCATCAAAAACTAAATTTTCATGCAATATGACCCCAATGTCATATTTTTATACATGAAACTCAAATCTAATGTGTCAAAACCCAAGGATTGAGACTCAAATCCATCTCCAAACCCTTTTGGCACACTCTATGACCCATCCAGACTCCCAGGTAGTAACCACCTGAGATCCATTGACCATGCTAACTTGGCTCTTAGAGCTTCCCCTTGAGCTCTTAGCCTTAGCCACCTCCATAGGTGACTCATCTATAATCACAAGGTCACACCGGTGTACATCCAGTGACTCTTGGCCTACAAATCTAACTTTCTTAACCTTGGACACTTTGTCCTTAGTTAAGTTCTTCTTCCCTTAAACCCTAGACACCTTGTCCTTGGTTAACGTTTTCTTGTCCTTAAATGACACTCCCTTGCCCATTTTAGACTTCTCCTTTCTATAGTCATATGACACTCTTGCATATGACTTTTCTTTAGCATTGGAGGACTTAGACCAGTATCCCAAGCCCGATCTATCATTATTAGATTTTTTGGCTCCCCAACAATTTATCTAACCCCTTAAATCCAATAGTGAATCTATCTAAGGGTTTCTTCAATTTCTCATGTTTTGCCCTCAAATTTTGATTTTTCCTTTCTAGGTTTGAGAACCTAGAATTGACATGTCCACCATGGACATTCCTAGACCTACCCAATTGTCTAGGCATATGTCTCATATTCTTGGGATTAATGTCTTGGTCCTTGGGTCTAATGGTTCTAGGTTTATCATGACATGATTTTCTAGGGTTTTGATATGCAATGTTAACCCTACTCCTATCATGATATTTGAATCCAAAATTTTGCATGGGTAAATAAGAAAAATTATTCTTAGCATGTATGAGAAACTTTGAATTTGAATTAAACTTCAAATTAGGGATTACCTCCCTTATCCTTGAAGCTCCCCCTTGATGCGAGCTCTTCCTCTTCTTCTTCTCCCATTTCTTTAAGTGCTCCAACTTCTTCATCTCTTCTTTCTTTGGGCACTTAGTGTGATAGTGTCCCCACTCATCATACGTGAGGCATCTAATGTGCTTCTTCTTCTTCCTTTCCCTACAACCCATGTTAGAATTTAAAGGAATTGACTTGAGTTTAGGGTTTACCTTCTTTTTCTTACCCAATGGACTCTTGTCCTTGTAGTGTCCCTTCTCATTGCATCCAAAGCAAATGATATAGTCTTTTGATTTTGCTTTGGTGGAGGTGCTTGCAAGGTTGACTTCCGAGATGTCTTCTTCATTTGTCTTGACTTCCTCTTCAACCTTGGATGTTATTTCTTCATTTTCGGAAGTGAATTGTCCCTTATCTTCTTGTGTCACTTCATTTGAGGAGGTGGATGATGCTTCTTCTTCTTTTTCTTCCTCGGATGTTGAGCTCATCCGCTTATCCGATTGGTCCTTCTTCTCTTCTTGGACCATTAAGCCCATCTCCTTAGGTTCTTCTTCTTCTTGTGCTTGTGTAGGGTTTTCATATAGAGCAATCACTTTGCTCCATAGTTCATGAGTACACTTATACTCACCTACACTCCTAATCACATCATTAGGTAAAATATTAATTAAAATTGAGATTACCTTCTCATTTGCCTTTGATTGTGATTGTTGCTCATTGTTTCAATAATGTGGTCGGAGCTTCTTCCCATTCTTATCTTTTGGAGTTTCGAATGGTTCTTCAAGTGCGATTATCATGTCTCAATCCATATCGAACCATGACTTCACCCGCAACCTCCAATAGTCGAAGTTGTCGCGATCGAATGGAGGTGAAATGGTGATGTCGTCCCCCATCCTTTCTTCAAGCTCCATTTTTCTCTAGCTCTTTGCTCCTTTAGCGGTTAGTCTAACAAAAGCGACATTTACTCTGATACCACTTGTTGAGACTTGATCGTATGACTAGAGGAGGTGAATAGTCGATCACCCACTTATTGTTTTCGGTTTGCTCCTACACTTGTTTGTTGCGTAATGCGAGAATACAATTAAATTAAACTAACAAAGAACAAACGCTAACACCAAACCTTTAACGTGGTTCGGAGATAAAGCTCCTATTCCACGATAGTCTGTAAGGTGGACGATCCCGATCCGTCGGTGAATGAGTCTCCGAAAAGCCTCCGGCTAGCTCGTGTCACTCTTCGTGGGTAGAGAAACCTCGCCACAACCTTGCAAGCATACCTGAGCACCAAGACTACTAATTGACCTCTAACCAAGACTAATTTCGTCAAATCGAGCTCCCTTAAATAGAGCTAGTGGCTGAACTAGCCATTACCAGTTGACTGGATCCAACACTAGTCGACTGATCCAGTCGAATTCGAACGTTACAACCCAACATTCAAATTCTCAGTCGACACCAATCGATTACACAGAAGATCAGTCGACTAATCTTTCTGTGACCTCTACCAATCGACTGATATCGACTGATCCCACACAAGTCGACTGGTAAAATCCTAAACTTAGAGTTTCCCATCCTGAGTACAGTTCACTCATACTCGGACCCTCACGACTCACTTGACTCTTCTTGCAGTCTTGACTTGTTGCCTTCAAGTCTTCTTCAACTTTGGCTCTCGTCCCTCGGATGCATGCAAGCCTGCAACTTGTCTCCACATGCCATCCTTCATGTATGTCTTGAAGTGCGCTACCCTTGGCTCATCGTTGCTACCTTGTCCATAGTCCCTCAGATGCCTCTCCATCCTTTATCGGACCCAAAGCCGTCAAGTTAAGTCTATGTGTATCCTGCAGAACCTGCACACATACACATATCAAATATAAGGGTGAACCTAACTTAAATCCTTTGCCTAAAGATCAAAACATATAATTCCATGGATCATAGATTGCTTCAACAAAGCTAGGCTTAAAGAACATATAAAATTACAAAAAAAATGTGACAATGTAATTTAAAACCAAAAATTTGAAATTAAGCTATCTCTTAACTTAATCCTATTTTCTTTCCTTTTGATCACATAAAAATTTAAACATGATAAGGGTTTAAAATTAACACTAATAAGAAAGACTTACAAAAATTCATAGAAAATTATTTAAACATCCAAAATTTTCAAAAAATTTTGAGTACATGTCAAAGATAATAGTTAGTTTTTAGAAAATCTAGTTTTTTAAAAATTTGATAGAAAATTATTTTTAAAATTCAAAGTCAATTTTCAAAACATAATTTATAATAATTTATTTTTACTAAAAAATTATTTAAATTTTTATCCAAATTAGAATTTTAGCAGACTCATCTTTGTAAAAATTATCAAAATAAAATTAATTTTTTAACTTTAAGAAAATAATTTTGAACTTAGAGTTGATAATTTTAAAAAAATAATTTTAAATTTTAATTTCGACTTCAAATAAATTTGAAAATTTTCTTAATGCTTAAAAGATAATCCATAGATCTTAGAAAATAGGATTTGATGAAATTAATTTTTTAAGTTTTTTTAAAATTTAAAAATATTTTTTTGAATGAAAAATCATAATAAATCTGTTTAATTGTTAAAAATTTTTGTGAATAGCTCACACTAGACTCTATCATTAAAAAATATAAAACTAATTTTTCTACAAAACTTATATATTCGGAAAAAAATTCACAAGTATGACAAATAAGAATTAATTAACAAAAATTGATAAATAAGTATTAAATAAAATCTAACAATTTAGTATAGATTTCGGGACCCAAAATAAATTCCTATCTATAGAATTAACAAAAAATTTAGGTGGAATATAAGTTTCAGAAATTTTTACAATTTGACCCCTGTGATACCGTAGATACCAATTTAGTCCTCCAGTATATCTAATTTTAGAACTAAAAACTTTTGAGCATGCATGATTTTTGAATACTTCAATATCTTCCTTTAGCTTTTCATTTTCATGTTTCAATTTATTAAACATTTCAAGTGGTATGAAGAAACTAGTTATTTTTTTAATTCTAATTTTTTATTTTTTAATTTGCATATTGATTTCATCATTACCTTAATACCTAAATAAAGTTCATCAGGACATGGAAAACATACATCACTTACCATGTCCTTTTCAAAGTTCGAAACTCCCCCTTCATTGCTGTTATTTTCAGATGTGGCTCCCCTTGATCAATGCTTTCTTCTTCTTCATGAGTGGCCATTAACGTAAGTCCAGCGTGTTCCATGTGTCACGCCCTCAGAGGCCCGTGCTCACTCGAAAATCGAACAGCACCTCTCCTGTACGGCGGACAATCTGAAACTTATACATACACACATCTCCAACAAATAAAGCACATCCACACTTGGTTGGCATTCATACAGTCACAACCACGTAGTTAAATATTATGATGACAAATAGTAAGCATAATAAATAAATTTCCATAAACTAAGCACAACGAATCAAAATCCAGTGGAAGCAATTAAATACACGTCTAACGAAAAGTCAAATATCATCCAAGATGATAACAAAACCAAAGAGACACCGATACGATAAAAATAACATCAGAGTACGAAGACAAATAAAAAAAGAATACTCAAATGGGGAGACTGGCAGTTGGATCCTCTCTTAGTGGCACGAGACGCGACTATCGACTACCTGACACAAAAATAGAACAAGGGGTGGTGAGTTCCGGGTGGAACTCTACGGGTATAAGAATGGATAAATGCATGGTATATAAAAGGGTAAAACAAGCATAAAGAAAACCAAGGGTATACAGTCTCTGGGATAAAGAAGATAAATCAAAAGCATTTGTACAAATAAAGCATACCTGAAAACCAATGAAACACGAAGGGGCATGATCAGAAATCACCCTAATACCTCAATAAGCTACTAGTACTGTCGAACAGATCCAGGTCATATAATAAATGCAAATCATAACCGTATATACATGTAAATCAAATACAGTAATCATAGCTCAAACAAGTGTAGCAAACACAAATAAATGCATAATGCATAATATGTGTATGGTGTCATGACCTGTACTGTACACACACCAACCACCGCTACATTAGGTATTTTGAGTGGACAAGATACAAGCTCCAAGTACCTGTGGCTATGCAAATACATTACAACATCTGTGGCCCTAAATGAAAAGTCGAAACACCTATGGCTATAAAAGCCCTGAAGCACTTGTGGGGACTCCAAACACCTGGGGAGTATCTGTTAGTGCCGGAAGCACTAGATCAAACCTGGTTTTAATAATGGCAAAGGGTTGAAAGCTAAGTTTATGTAGTGATCTAATGAATTTACTAGGTGTGCAGGAAAGTCCTAGTTAACCTAGGCACGAAGTCTTGACTTGCAGGGTTGAGTACGAATAACTGGTCGAGGACTGGGCACGAAGTCCTAGCCGAGGGCTGGGCACTGAAGACCTGACCGAGGGTTGGGCACGAAGACTTAGTTCGAGGAATTGGGCACGAAGACCTAGTCGAGGATTGGGCTCTAAAGACCTGATCCGGAAGATTGGGCAGGAGACTTAGCCAAGCGAGGACTATGGGCAGAAGTAGATATGGGTCGAGGTACGAACGTCTCGAGATCCGAGAGTCTTGGAGGCCGAGAAAAAGTCCAACTGGAGGAGCTGGTTGGCAAAAGATAACTTCTCCAGAGTGGAGTAGGTGAGGGTGCGTTCCCAGGAAGAGGGAGCAGTAGGCGTCGGTTCGACCTAGGATTTCATTTGAAATCCAAAGTCAGAACCAGACGGCTCTAGCTATCATTCATGCATGCATTTACCTTATTATACTGTGTTCTTAGACTAACCTAGATTGCAATCTAAAGTAACCAGCTGTTGCGATCAAGGGCGCCTGAGAGGGCTCAGCAACTGTTTCACAACTGATTAGATATAATACAATAACAAGTTGCAAAGAATCTTGAATAATTAAGTTTCACATAACTAGATTAATCTATTGACTCTAGAATCTAGAGTGGAAAACACGAGTTTTCATGGGATGGACTGATGGTTAATATTTGAGTATTGTCATCATAAAGTCTGGGGGTCAAAACCTAGTAAAGCCAGTGTGCCCGTCTTCCTCATGCGCTAGCTATAGCATTAGGTCTAATAGCCTCTTGATTTATGTTCTCAGTGTTAACCCTAGGATGGATTGGCAGAGGCATTGGGGGCAAGCGAATCACCTTGTACCACCTAGAATGGAAAACACGAGTTCTTATAGGATGGACTGATGACTAGAACATATAGTGTTGTCATCTTAAGATATAGGGGTCAAAACCTAGTAAAGTCAATATATATGTCAGTCCTCCCTATGCGCTTGTCATAGCATTCAAGTTAATAACCCTCATAATTTATATTTTCTGTATTAATCCTAAGACGGATTGATCGAGACACTAAGAACAAATGCATTACTCTTTTACCACCTAAGCAGAAAATAGAGTGGTTATACTTATTGCGAGAAGATTAACCTTTAAGAAAAAGAAAAAAAAACGAGGCTATTATTTGAAAGGATAGAGAAGATCACACGAATTTGGTATAATTTTATCTAACTCAGTGTTGACTCTTATGAAATTCACCTTCATCCACTCCTGTCGTTTCTGTCGTTGCATTGTTGCCTCTTAGAATATTACATCGAAGATCCAGATCCACTTGCTTGAATAGTCAGCGACAATATTGGAAAAAAAAAATCTCGTTGTGGACCTTGCTAGAAAATGTTGCCTTCCAAACTTAATCAAGATCCAAGAAGACAACGTCACTAACATGACGAGATCAATAACTAATTACTATATATATATATATGACAGATCAATAACTAATTACTATAGTCTATAGCTACAAGAAAATTCGTTAAAATCGCTTTCGTTGATTTATTTGTGAAAGCTATTCCGCGAGGAAATTAAATCAATCACCGCCCCCTATTGACTACCTACGGATTTAATCAATAACTTAATTAAAATAAACAATATTGACTTGAGTCAGTCAGCTAATATTCCAACTGAGTCGGTATATATCAACACCGAGCGATTAATTGCTATTTGACGAAACTTAAAACTAATAATATTCATTACGGTTTTCAATCACCATGATTTTTTCAAGAATAGAAATGGCACTATAACAAATTTGACAATTTAAGTCGGAAGATTCGATCACTAATTCCGATCGTTAAGTTTCAAAACCGAAGAAGTATGAAGTTTGGTCATTAATTAAATTCATGATCATTTTTAATATATCAAATTAGCGATAGACAGTCCTGCACATTTAAGGCTGAATTAATTAGTTTCGCACGTGTAGAATCTTCTGCAAGTACAGCAATCAGTTAGTCAAATCCTCAGCAAGCTGTCGAATTTGAATTCTTCGTGGATTTGCAGTCAAAGCTCTGTTCATCCGACATGTATATGTAGAATATCTTGCGTTAGATTCTTCGTATTATTGTTTGGAGAGATCCAATTCAACGAATGAAATAGGTCAACATTGTCCGCTCGGGTCAATTTATATAATGATCATAATACCAATATACATAAATACTACAGCTTAGGCTGTATTTAATTTGAGTCTGTTTACTACGTTGAGGTAGTACGGCTTCTTATATCAGTCAAAACAAATAAACCAAAAATATATATTAGTCACTTAAACTGTCTTATAAACCAAAAATAATAAATGTATAAATGTATCAAACAAAACTAATGGATCTGATCATTTAGCCAGCCGTTCCTTAAAAAAAATCATTTGAAGCCATTGTACATGAGCATTAGAAAATTGAAACATAATTACAATGTCCAGCTATACGGCTGCCATCATCAGACTCTATAGCAAGCAACATTTGTAATAAAAAGAAAAAAAACATAATAACCCATGCTTAATTACTTGTATTAAGCCATATTTTTGAATTTTTTTTGTTTGATCTCTAAATAAGCCTTTGTTTAGCTAAATTAATGCACAATCACCATGGCAAGACGGACGAACTTTGTGATATACTTAAGTAGCAGTTTAGTTCAAAGAAACTTAAATGGCAGGTCTGCATAAAATTACTACACAGCGGAAATTATTTTCTTGACCTGTTTATGGTATATAGTTCAGCAAAGATGTTGAGAATTGAAGAATGGGCTAGCGAATGAATTTCTTCAGGTTGCTTTAAGGCAAGCTTCCTGGTCACAACCAACATCCATTAACAAGACTTTACAGAGTCAATGATCTGAACAGCGCTGCTATGTTCATCTGAATTTGCAGATGCATTATTTTACATTGCTAGTCAAGTCAATGCATACGTAGTGTGATCATGTCGGCAAATGAGGGTGGTGCCAACCTGATGACTCGGTTTAATGATAGATCGCCCCCGGGCTATAATGCAGCGGTAAGACGATTAGTTGTTATTCTAAGTATTCGTGGTTCGATCCCTAGCTACGATGTAATTTGCAAGAATTTTTCCTCCAAATGAGGTGCAATCCATGGGATTGGACTTCTAGACCACCCATTGCGAGCACTTCCCGATTTACCCTAATGACCGGTGAAAAATTTCCGTGGGACCGAACCGGTCACCCTAGGTTTATCTGCTACCTGGTCAACATTTTAATGATAGATCGAAAACCTTGGACTGTTGGTCGACGTGGAGCTGATCAAGCCAAGACAAGGGCACTGGGTCTGCCATGTTTGCTTACCTGAGTTAGAGGTCAGGGGCTATCCACTGATCGGGGGCTATGATTTCCGGGATTCTTAATTATCACTGTTCCGGAAGGAGTCGACGACGATGACCAGTCACCGAGGTTCTGCCCACGTATGAGCTGACAGGAGGGAAGGAACTCTGCGCCCTGCGAGATCAACACGAGCGTTAGGGAAACACAACGGAGGTTGTCCGGCGGAGCCTACTCCGACGCTCAAGGCAGTACCTCGATTGTGAAAGGTGTAAGACATAAAAGAAAGTCTGAGTCGTAAAGAATGCTTAACCCCCCTTACCGGAGGGGTTGGAGTATCTTTTATACCTACGGCAGCGGTCATACGTGTCTATACACTCTTCGTCACGTTCCCCTCATCTTCGGTTACAAGATCGCCTTTGTAACGACCATTGTAGTCATTAAACCTGGTCCGTTGTAAGGATGAGGACGATAATGGCCGTGGATTACGGGTCATGACCCTCCTATAATTATTGACGATACTTATCCATGGAGCCGCAAATAGGGTGTCCGTTATTTGAGGTTCAAGGTGGCTTGGGCTCCACTTCCCCGAGATGACCTCAGGGTCTTCTGGCCTGGGTGACCTACAGGCGATCTGCTCCCCCGAGGCAGTTTCGGGTCCCGACTTCCCGAGGTGATCCCGGGAGGATGTTTCTCGACTTGCTCTTCCAGGGTATGTATCCCGAGGGGAGTCTGGGGGGTTCTGAAAGAAGAGTAGCTCATACTCGTCGTGTCATGCCACGCAGCTTCTTCTTCATCTCCCGTGCCCGCCACGGGCTATTCAACTTCATTACAAGTCCCTCCCTTTAAGTCTGATCGAAGGAAGTGTGGTTGACTGATCGGACTAGTGTTGTGATGAAGAAGTTGGGTCTAGGTGATCTCTTCCTTTTTTACTACTTCATTGGCGGCCCTTGGGGTCCTAAGATATAGCCTATGCCACCCAGGCCTCCGGGTGGTTTTTTGAATATGTCCAGCACTTCCGCAAATTATGCGGCGGCGCTCTGATGGCTATCTCAGGCCCCTTATAAATACCTTACAATGGCCATTCAGTCGTCTCACTAATGTAACCTCGCCACGTGGTTCCTCCCCCTTGGTGCGGTGAACTCTTACCGATGCTTGCCGCGGGCCATACGAAGCAACAGCAATAAGAGCTAGCGGTTCCTCGAGAGCACCAATCAACGCCATTGATGTGCCGCTCCCTCATTGCTTATAGTGGTGCGGCTTCTCCCTATAAAAGCGGGTGCAATCGGCGCCCTGCCATCTCCTTGCCCTATCTATCTTCAAGTGTCTTCCTTCTCTGGTTATTCTTCTTGCCGTTGCGCCCTTTTTGCAAGGATAAGTCTCCTTCTGTTTCTTCCTCCCCATTTTCCATGAGTCCGATGGAGAAGAAAAAGAAAACGCTAGACGACGACGAGCTCTCCCTGAAAGAGTTAGGATTCCATACGGAATGGTACGATACCATCTCTTCCTGGGTTAGGTTGGAATCCCTCTAGGCCGCCCGCCAGAAGTATAGTATCCCAAAAGACTGGGAGGTGAGAGTTCCCACCTCAGGTCATCCACCTGTAATAACTAGTAAGGATTTCTATACTTTCTTCCTGGGGCAGGTAGAATTAGGGCTTCGCTTCCCTATCCCGCCCTTTTACATGAATGTGAGCAAATACTTTCGTATCCCTCTGCAACAGATGGCCCCGAATGTCTTTGCCTAGATGGGCGGAGCTGTTGTAGTCTTCAAACTTTTCAACATTCCCTTAACCCCGCGGTTCTTCCATTTCTTCTTTGTTCTTGTCGGGTCTCGTGGGGCATTTAGCTTTACCGCTCGTTCCGGCCATAGGTTCTTGGAGGGTCTTCCTTCCTCCCACAAGGGGTGAAAGGAACGGTTCTTCTATATCCAGCTTCCTGAGCGTCCCTTTAGTCCTATCCACTGGGCAGCCAGTTTACCCCCGGTCCCCGATCTTGGCGATTTCCAGCAAGATGAGGGATATCAAAGGGCTAGGGGTATCCTGGCGGGGATGGAGTTCCACGGGCTTCAACTGGTGCAATGCGAGCAGTTCCTTTATCGGGTTGAGCTTAGCCCGAGAGTCACGCGCCTTAGCTTCAATCTTCGTAAGTTACTTCTGTGCCTAGTACGTTTCCTGGTTAATACTGATTGATGTCATTTTGTCTTTACTTCACAGACGACATCATGTTTTCCCGAGTGATGAACCAATTCCTGAAGTGGGACCAGACCAACTCCTGGTTCAGCCTCTACCACCCCCGTGAGCGCTTCTATTGCGGGCTACCAGGAAGGGTCGGGGCCCTCCGAAGATAGGGAAGCCCCGGAGTCTCCCCAAGATATTAGAGTGTCAGAGCTGCCAATGGGCCCTGACAGGGGTTCGACTGTCTCTCCCACCAAGGTGTCTGAGGAAGAAGTTGCCCCCCTTCCTCTTTGGCACCCTCAGAGACTCCCGTTATCGAGAAGAAACGGCGGAAACAGACAATCCACAAGGCTCACCCCCTAAAGAGGTTGAGGAAAGGCCTATCTCCAGAGTTTCTACATTCCCTTGCCGGCAAGAATGTGGCTCCCCAGTCTCCCTAGGTTCGTGAAGAACCCTCCATGCCTACAGCGGCGGCCACTACTACTCCCGACACGGTTCCCCGGACCGACCTTCCTGTCATGTCACGCGGTAAGGAGGTGTCAAAGGACGCCCCCAGTGCTCATCGGAAGGTCCCTGTCACGAAAAAGATGGCCCCCAAGGGCTCCCAATCTATCCGGATACAGGGAGTCCCCTCGAATGGTCAGCGGATGGCCTCTAGTTCAGACGAGGACGTCCCTAACCCGAGAGATGTCCCTAGCCAGTCAAGATCTCCCACTGAGAAAATCATTCCGCCACCTGTTCAACCGGGACGGTTATCCGGATCAGCCCAATATCTGGGCATGTTACATCAGTCTCTACCGACTATAATTACATTTGAGTTCTTCCTCTCTATTTTGTCATTTTGCATTGACTACCTCTGATCTTTATGGCAGGTTGCCTCTAATTGTGCCGCTACGAGCCGTCTGTTGCGCTCCGGGGGGGGGGGTCACGGAAGACCTCCTTCAGCGAGTAGCAATAGTCAAGGCAGAGGCGGGCCGGGCCCGCGAGGTCGGCCTCCTGCAGTTGGAGGTTAGCCAAGTGCTCCGGGTGAAAATTGAGCACTATCTCAATATACTTTGTTATCATATGCAGATGCTATACACGACTATTAAGTCCAGGAACGCCTCGGGTCCGAGAAGAGTCAAGCCCTGGCCGAGGACCTGCAGAAACTATCCCAGGAGCGTGAGCAGCTCCATGCTCAAATGACGGAGTTGTCCAATCAAATCCAACTCTTGGAGTTCTCAAAGAAAGCCCTGGAGGCTCGGCACGAGGCATGAGAATGTCTGCTGACTATGCAAGAGTATAACCTAGAGCTATCAGCCTCTTATGCTGACGACCTTCAGGAGAAGGTTACCTAGGCTGAGGCTCAAGCATCAGCCGCTACCAAGAAGCTCCAGGAAATGCAGGAGGCTTAGGATTATCTGCTCCATGAGGTGGCGACATTGAAGACGGCGAAGGGGGAGGCCGAGGCCAAGCTATAGCAGCAGCAGAGTGAGCACACAACCCAACTATCTAGGGCTGAGGCGGAGTTCAAGGCTAAGTTCCTGCAATCGGAAGAGTACGCCGAGGTTGTAGCCGTGCAGGTATTGAAGCACCTCAAACAGGGCTTCCATGACGCTATCTGTCAGTTGGAGAAGGATCAGCTACTGAAACCAGGCTTAGACTTGAGCTCTATCACTGTCCAACGGGTCTGGGACAACCTTCCTCCAGAAGAGCAGAATCTATAGAACCCTTCCTGACTTGGGGCACGGGCTCCCCGGCTACTTCTTGTCCGTTGCATTTTCTTCTTTTTCAAATTCTCTCTTGTAGTAATCGCTTCAGCTCTGGCTTCCAACATTAATAGACTTTTTATGTTTTTAGTAACTTGTTGCTCCCTCTAGAATATTAGTTTCTGGCCGAGTCTGCGCAGCACCCAGGCCCAGTATACTCGCCGAGAGGTAGTAGGGTTTTGCTATTCTTAGTCGGGCATGTGCAGCACCGAGGCCAAGCCTACTCACCGAGAGGCAGTAGGGTTTTACAGTTCTTGGCCGAGCATGTGCAGCTCCGAGGCCAAGCCTACTCGCCGAGAGGTAGTAGGGGTTTGCAGCTCTTGACCAGGCATGTGCAACACCGAGGCCAAGCCTACTCATCGAGATGCAGTAGGGTTTTGGAGCTCTTGACCGGGCATGTGCAGCACCGAGACCAAGCATACTCACCGAGAGGCAGTAGGGTTTTGTAGCTTCTGGTCGGGCAAGTACAGCTCCGAGGCTAAACCTACTCACCGAGAGGCAGTAGGGTTTTGCAGCTCTTGGCCGGGCATGTGCAACATCGAGGCCAAGCCCATTCACCGAGCGGCAGTAGGGTTTTGCAGCTCTTGGTCGGGCACGTGCAGAACTGAGGCCAAGCCTACTCACCGAGAGGCAGTAGGGGTTTTTCAACTCCTGGCCGGACATGTGCAGCTCTGAGGCCAAGCCTACTCACCGAGAGGCAGTAGGGTTTTGCAGCTCTTGGCCGGGCATGTGTAGCTCCGAGGCCAAACCTACTCACCGAGAGGTAGTAGGGTTTTGCAGCTCTTAGCCGGGCACGTGCAGCACTGAGGCCAAGCCTACTCACCGAGAGGCAGTAGGGTTTTGCAGCTCTTGGCCAAGGATGTGCAGCTCCGAGGCCAAGCCTACTCACCGAGAGGCAGTAGGGTTTCGCAGCTCTTGTTGGGCACGTGCAGCACCGAGGCCAAGCCTACTCACCGAGAGGTAGTAGAGTTTTGCAGCTCTTGGCCGGGCATGTGCAGCACTAAGGCCAAGCCTACTCACCGAGAGGTAGTAGGGTTTTGCAGCTCTTGGTCGGGCATGTGCAGCTCCGAGGCCATGCCTACTCACCGAGAGGCAGTAGGGTTTTGCAGCTCTTGGCCGAGCACGTGCAGCACCGAAGCCAAGCCTACTCACCGAGAGGCAGTAGGGTTTTGCAGCTCCTGGCTGGGCATGTGCAGATCCGAGGTCAAGCCTACTCACCGAGAGGCAGTAGGGTTTTGCAGCTCTTGGTCAGACATGTGCAGCTCCGAGGTCGTGCAATTCCGAGGCCAAGCCTACTCACCGAGAGGCAGTAGGGTTTTGCAGCTCTTGGCCGGGCATGTGCAGCTCCAAGGCCAAGTCTACTCACCAAGAGGCAGTAGGATTTTGCAGCTCTTGGCCGGGCATGTGCAGCTCTGAGGCCAAGCCTACTCACCGAGAGGCAGTAGGGTTTTACAGCTCTTGACCGAGCATGTGCAGCTCTGAGGCCAAGCCTACTCACCGAGAGGTAGTAGGGTTTTACAGCTCTTGGCTGGGCATGTGCAGCTCCGAGGCCAAGCCTACTCACCGAGGAGTGGTAGGGTTTTGCAGCTCTTGGCGAGGCACGTGCAGCTCCGAGGCCAAGCCTACTCACCGAGAAGCAGTAGGGTTTTGTACAGGTGGAGACTCAGCGCTTCCCACATGATATTTCACTTACACTTTTTATTTATTGTACCGCAAGGTAGTGAAAACAAAGAACATATCAGGCAAACAATGCAGTACCTCATTGAGTACGATAAGGGCGGAGATGGTTGGCATGCCAGGGCCTTTCCAGCCTCTTGCCCTTATTATCTTCTAAATAATAGCTACCCCCGGTGAGCTTTTTGAGGATAACATAGGGTCCGTCCCACTGTGGCTCCAGCTTTCCGGGATCCTCGACCGATTTGATCCTTTTCCAGACTTTGTCTCCAACCTCAAAGCTACGGGCGCTCACCCGGCGATTATACGCTTGCTGCATCCTTCTACGATACGCCTCGAACCGTACTGCGGCTTTGTCCTGCACCTTCGAGATGAGGTCTAGATCAATCAGCCGCTCCTGATCGTTATCTTCTTTGGGATAATATTGTCATCGGGCAGACTCTTCCCCTACCTCCACTGGGAGGACAACCTCAACCCCATAGATCAATTGGAAAGGGCTCTTACCTGTTCCTTCTCGCGGGGTAGTACGATAGGACCACAGGATGCTGGGGAGTTCTTCGACCCAACTGCCCCCAACGTGTTCTAGCTTTATCTTGAGTCCCCGCAGGATTTCTCGATTGACGACCTTGGCCTGTCCGTTGCTCTGCGGGTATGCGACCAAGGTAAAGGCCTGCTTAATGCCTAACTCTTCACACCACTCTTTCAATTTGCATCCAGAAAATTGTCTTCGATTGTCTGACACCAGCTTGTGAGGGATGCCGCATCAGCAGACAATGTCCCTCCATAGGACTTTCATCACTGTTGCCTCCGTGATGTTGGCCAGAGGTTCGGGTTCAACCCATTTGGAGAAGTAATCAACGAGAACTAGCAAAAATTTCTTCTACTGGGGCCCAATGGGAAAGGAGCCTACGATGTTCATCCCCTATTGATCGAAAGGGCAGGACACTGTAGAAACTCGCAAGGGCTCCGTCGGACAGTGAGTCACATGTTGGTGCTTTTGACAGGCTTCACACCCAGCCACGAATTTGAGGGCATCGGTCTGCAAGGTAGGCCAAAAGTACTTTGCCAAAAGGATCTTCCGGGATAGAGATTTTCCTCCGATGTGACTCCCGCAGATGCCTTCATATACCTCTCTCATCACATAGTTAGCCTCTCCCTGTCCGATGCACTTGAGGAGAGGCCGCGCAAAGTCCCTCCTATACAGTTGATCACCCACCAGCGTGAATCTGACTGCCCGGTGGCAGAATAGCCGGTTTTCTTGGTCCTTGCTTGGAACGGTCCCATTACGCAAGTACGCTACATAGGGATCCCTCCAGTCGGTCCGAACGTCGCCTCCGGCTTCCTCTCCAATTTGCGCGATTGTCCCCTCCGTGGCGCTAGATTCATTTAGCTGCCAAGTGGATATAGATCTAACCAGTTTGGCTAGCTCATTCGCCCGAACATTATCAGTTCTGAAGATCTTCTGCAGAATAACCTCCCCGAAGGAAGCCTTCAGCTGCTCGTAAAGGGATACATATTTCTGCAGGCGCTCCCACCTGACTTCAAAATCGCCCCTTATTTGCTGTGATACCAACTAGGAATCCGAATATATAGTGACCCGACTGGCCCCCATGTGCTTAGCTACTTGCAGGCTAGCTAGGATCGCCTCTTACTCAGCTTCGTTGTTGGTAGCTTTGAAGTGTAGCCGGATGGACAAATGTAATGCATCTCCCCGAGGGAAAATCATTAACACTCCAACCCCGCTATGTTGGCTGTTAGAGGACCCATCCACATAGATCTTCCACATCCCTTCGGTCTCGACCCCTGGGATAGTCACTAGCATGAAGTCGGAGAGGGCTTGGCCTTGATAGCGGTACAAGGTTGATATTCGATGTCGTATTCGCTTAACTCGGTTGTCCATTTGATTAACCTGCCAGAAGCCTCAGGATTAGTGAGGACTCGTGCGAGCGGGCTGTTGGTGAGAACCACAATGGGGTGTCCTAAGAAGTATGGCCTTAACCGCCAGGTCATTAGGACTAGGGCATAGGTTAGTTTCTCCATCATGGTATATCGTGTTTCGGCGTCCTTTAGAAGGTGTCCAAAGAAATAAACAGGATACTGCACCTGGTCTTTTTCTCGAACGAGCGTCGACCCTACCGCTTGCTTTGCTGCTGATAGGTAGACAAACAAGGTCTTCCCTTCCACAGGTTTGTAGAGAAGGGGGAGGGTGGCGAGATAAGTCTTCAAGTCTGCAAAGGATGTCTCACACTAGTCGTCCCACTTGAACTTGGCGGTCTTTCTTAAAATCTTGAAGAATGGGAGGGTCTTATCCGCGGACTTGGAAATGAATCTGGATAGCACCGTGATTCTTCCATTCAGTCGCTATACCTCCTTGAAGTTGCGAGGAGGCAGCATATCCAGAATAGCTTTTACCTTTTCCGCGTTGGCTTCAATCCCTCTCTCTGTAACCATGTACCCCAGGAACCTGCCACTTTTTACCCCGAACAAACACTTAGCTAGGTTTAATTTCAGCCTATTGGACCTCAGGGTGGCGAAGGTTTCTTCCAAGTCGACTATCATGTCACCTCCTTTGTCAGTCTTGTTGGGTATGACTTGGCAGGTTTCCCTAGCGAATACTTAGTCGTTCTTGAGAGACCTCTCCATGTCTACAAATTAAAAATAATTCGAATGAAGACCCATCTCCCAACGACCATCTAGTCATCGTTTCGTTCGGTACGAATTACAACTTGGCTAATCACAAAGATCGTGCTTTGTAATTCTCCTAACCAAACGACCGCAGAAGAGACGACGAGTGGAACGCCGGTTCTTGTGATTATGGCCGGGGTCCAATTAATTAATTATTCACCATGATTCGCAATCAAAATAATTAACTAATTCACATGAAATGACGAAGCAAAGTATAAAGGCACAAAATAACATAAGGAGCTTTAGGGAGAGATTATACCTTCCCTATTACCTCACGGCCTTCTACCTTATGTCCCTCCCCTCCCGGACGTCATGTGGGCGACAAGCTACCGAGAACCAAGATCACCAAGGCACCCAATTGATCTCCTTCCCTCTCTTTCTCTTGCGCCAAGAACAAACCCTACCTCTAGGGTTTCGGTCGGCGCCCTATGCCTCTCCACCAACCGCCGCCGATCACCTCCAGCAGCTGCTGAACTCCGGCGACCAAGAAAAGGAGGTAATGAAGGAGAAGATGATGAAGGAAATGAAGAAGAAGAGGAAACAAATCTCTTCTTCTCCCTTTGTGAGCTTGTCGCTGTCGCCCCTCTACACCTCACCGCCGGCGCCTCTTGCGCCTTCTCTCCTCACCGCTAGCCCTCTTCCCGACTTCCTCTTGGTGTCTCCGGCCACAAGCTAGTAAAGTAGAAGCTTCTCTCTCCCTTGCAGCCCTCACCGAGAGAAGAGAAGAGGAGAACAAGAAGAGGAAGACACTTCCTCTTCTTTGTGTTGCGCCGACACCCTAGGAGAGAGAAGGAGAGGGAGAGGAGAGAAAAGCCAAGCCTTGATCAATTAGCCTTGGTTTCATGATCCTATAGGGTATTTATAGGGTTAAGGTAGGGACCAAGAAGAGGAGTTAGATCTTGGCCTTCTAATGGATCTAAACTCAATCCACTAATTAAGATCCATTCCACTAAAGGATCTTAATTGAACTTCCTTACCAACCCCTATATTTTCATATGGGCTCCACTTATTACGAGTCGTCCATCCACCCGTATTTAAGATATCGAATGCCCATCAATTAATTTAATTTACTGACAAATTAAATTAATTAACTTCTGGATCCTTGATTAGTACCACTCAACCTTATCATCATGTTGGATCAAATCCACCTGCAGGGTTTAACATGATGAACCTTTTGAGCTCATCAAGGGGGCATCATCATCCCGACTCACTAGGACACGGATTCCGTCAATAATCAACGGCACACCCTATAATTAATATTATCTCCCTACTTATCGGGCCTATCGATCTAACAGAATAGATCTCGCCCATTGGTAAATCAAAGAAATAATAACTAATAATATGTGCCCGTTATTATATCGGGATTTAGGGATCGTGATCCATAATAATATATGAGGTCCTATCCAATTATCAACCTAGTACAAATTGGATAACCTCTGGTTTTGGTCGTGCTCAATGTACTCGAAGCACACTAGTGTAATTATATGGTCAAAACCAACCACACCTAATTACACTACAACCATCCCGATGGTTTATCCAATTCCATCTCGGCTGTGAGCCTCTGCTTATACTAGGCAAGGGACTGATAATATGATCTTCCGTGTAACACCATACACCGTGTTATCTACAATGCGAAGTAAAGGACTTTTATGTTGATGTAGTTTGACCCTGATTGTTGTTTTGGTATTGACACCGATTTTAGTTTAGGTTGATGAGATGATTATGATTAAGTCCTGGTCGTGGACTATGCATACCTAGTGGGACTAGGTTAGATGAAATCCTAGCTTGGAGGGCTAGGTGTTGGAAAATCCTAACCTGGAGGGTTAGGTGTGTGAAAAATCCTAGCTTGGAGGGCTAGGTGTGAAAAGTCCTAACCTGGAGGGTTAGATGTGGAAAAATCCTAACCTGGAGGGTTAGGTGTGAAAAAGATCTGGCTTGGAGGGTCAGGTCCTAGCCTGGAGGGCTAGGTTGATGAAATCCCGGCTTGGAGGGCCAGGTCCTAGCTTGGAGGGCTAGGTTGAAGTCCCAGTGAGTGAAGCTGGGCATGGAGTCTTGGTCGGAGGGATCAAGCACGAGTCGGAGATGGGTCGGAGGCTGGTTCTCTCGACTTAGAGTGGGTTTGGTCTTGCCCAGATCGGTCTGGTGACCGATCAGGGAAGTTGGCACGAAGTTCCCTCTTGGATCGATCTGGTGACAGATCCAGCGATGTCTGATCGGTCTGGTGACCGATCAGGGAGCTTCCAGTAACTTTGGCAAACCTACTAATCGACTTCTGATCGGTCTGGTGACCGATCAGGGAGAAACCGTGACCGATCAATCTGAACGATCAACTGTCGCAAGGTTTCTCACCCTGACCGATCAGGCTGGAGCCTGATCGGTCTGGTGACCGATCAGCCAGTGTATTTTAGGCGGGATTGTGGCAAGCTGATTTCTGGATCGGTTTGGTGACCGATCTGGTGACCGGTCAGGGTGACCGATCATACGAGCTTGCGATCCCAAGTTTCTCACTAGGGACCGATCAGGTTGGAGCCTGATCGGTCTGGGATAGTCCTGATCGGTCCGGTGACCGATCACTTTAATTCAAACGCGCTGTCAGACGCTCTGATTGCACCTGCTTTCACTGATACGCTACTGATGTCACTTTGATCTTCTCTGCTATTACTGATATAAGTTTGATTTCATTTGCTAAACCTCTGATTGAGTGTGCAGGTGACAAGGATGTATTTAAATACTCAAGGAGAGTCAATGGAGGCCTTTCCTTGGAGCAGGTTTGTCCATTTGTCATCTCAGGTTGCAACGGGCGTTGGCTGCTGACAGGAGCTGCTGACTGGAGCTAGTCTGAGGGAAGCTCAAGGAGTCCAGGTGAGCTCAGTGGTAGGCTGGGTGTTGCAGGTGAGTAGCTGGAGGCTGCAATGAGATGGCGGTGACCTGGTGATCAGAGAGCTGGGACTTAAGGCTTGGTGGCGAACAAGTCTCAAAAATGAAGTTCTCTACGTTGTGTTTGTGCTTGTGCGATCTGTTGTTCCATCATCTTGAGCAAGCAACTGTGATCTTTGAAGCAATCATCTGTTACTTGAGCATTTAGAGTAAGAAACAAGAGGCTTGGCGAGTCCATCAGCGAGAAGACACGAAGAAGGGAGTTCTTGCGTGAGATCTGCGCTGGGTGGAGTTCGGGAGAAGTTCTGCTTGTGTTCTTGTGGTTCCAAGTGCTAAGTAAGATCCTTCTTGTGTTTCATTGTGCTTAAAACATTATCTCTGTTGAAACGCTATGGAGAGGTTACTCCACCGAGAAGGAGGTTGCATTTTATCCGGTGTTCACCGGGGCTTGATCTGCCGACGATCAAGGGATCGCCCACCTTAAGGGGCAAGTTATCCCTGAACCTTGTAAATCCTCTTGTTAGCGTTCTTGCATTTGTTTGTGCTTAGCTTAGGGTGTAATTTCTGCAATACTCTGTTTTGTGTTATTTGCTTCCGCTGTGCTACTAACCAGTTAAGTGCAGAAAAATTGATAAGTGCTAAGTTTCGGTGTCTGGCTATATTCACCCCCCCTCTCTAGCCATCCAAGGTCCAACATTTTATGCATGTACTAATATAAACAAGCACCTAGTGTTGTTGGGATTCTCTTTTCAAAATAAAGATGATCTTATATATAAAAGAGCAAATCTTTTAGTATATACATCTATCAAGTCTTTACTAGGATATCGTCCACATACACCTCGATGTTTCTCCCGATTTGGTACCTGAAAACTTTATCCATCATCCGCTGGTACGTAGCATCAGCATTGCGTAAGCCGAAAGGCATGATGTTGTAACAATACGTGTCGTCGGCCGTCACAAAACTAACTTTCTCCCGGACCTCGGGAGGGAGCGGAACTTGGTGGTAGCCTTGGTAAGCATCCAACATTGAGATGAACTCACAACTGGCTATGGAGTCCACCAATTGGTCTATCCGAGACAAGGGGTAACAGTCTTTGGGACAGGCTTTGTTCAAGTCGTGGAATCCAATACAGACCCGCCATTTGCCTCCTGGCTTAGGAACAAGGACCACGTTAGCCAATCAGGCCGGGAATTGCACTTCTCTGATATGTCCGGCTTTTAGTAACTTCTGAACCTCGTCTCGAATAGCCTTATCTTGGTCAGGGGCAAAGTGCCTCAGTTTCTGTTTCACAGGACGGGCTCCCGGCGTAACATGTAGGTGGTGCATAGCCAACGCTAGTGGCACCCCTTTGATTTCTTCAGCAGCCCAAGCTTAAACGTCTTTGTGGGTACGCAAACAATCTACGAGACGACTTCTTAATTCCGGCGCGAGGTTGAGGGTGATGTGCGTAACTCCCCCTCCATGTTGAGGGTGAATCTATACTTCCTCGCTCTCGACCTCTCTCCTTTCCTCCTTGGGTCCTTCATCTTCTCGCGGGTGGGCGAGGTCCTCTAGCGAGACTTCGCGGAGATCCAAGTTCTCCTTTGTCCGCATCACGGGTTCTTCCACCGATTCTGCCATCGATGCTCCTTCAGGTGCTTTGCTGAATTCCCACAGATGGCGCCAAATTTGTTCCGGAAGGAATCGACGACGATGACCAGTTACCAAGGTTCTGCTCACGTATGAGCTGACAGGAGGGGAGGAACTCTGCGCCCTGCGAGATCAACATGAGCGTTAGGGGAACACGCCAGAGGTTGTCCGGCGGAGCCCACTCCGACGCTCAAGTCAGTACCTCGATTGTGAAAGGTGTAAAATAGAAAAGAAAGTCTGAGTCGTAAAGAATGTTTAACCCCCTTTACCGGAGGGGTTGGAGTATCTTTTATATCTGCGGTAGCGATCGTACGTGTCTCCATGCTCTTCACCACGTTCCCCCATCTTCGGTTACAAGATTGCCTTTGTAACGGCCATCGTAGTCATTAAACCTGGTCCGTTGTAAGGATGAGGGTGATAATGGCCGTGGATTATGGGTCATGACCCTCCCGTAATTATTGACGATCCTTATCCATGGAGCCGCAAATAGGGGGTCAGTTACTTGAGGTCAAAGGTAGCTTGGGCTCCACTTCCCCGAGGTGACCTCGGGGTCTTCTGACCTGGGTGACCTTCGGGCGGTCTGCTCCCCCGAGGCAGTCTTAGGTCCCGACTTCCCAGGGTGATCCCGGAAGGGTGTTTCTCGACTTGTTCTTCCAGGGTATGTATCCCGAGGGGAATCCGGGGGGGCTCTGAAAGAAGAGTAGCTCAGACTCGTCGTGTCGTGTCATGTCACGCAGCTTCTTCTTCATCCCCGTGCCCGCCACGAGCTATTCAACTCCATCAACCACCTTGGAGCTACTCTCTGTTGTCCTATTTGCTACTTGTGTCAGAGAGTCCACTTGGCTAGCTGGTGCCGCCGCAATCCTTGGGATTTTGACATAAGGTTTGTCAAATGTACAAATTCCTAGCATAGAAAACTTATGTTCTTACAGTCACCCTGTCCTCGAGGAAGGCGTAGGGCTGCACTGACAGGCTCTATGGGGATTTCTCTCGGCTGTCTGGTTGTATTTTAAGGGTATCTGTGCGTGTTCATACCCCGTGTGCCTCCCGCGTGTCAGGGTTGTCGATCAACTTTGTTAGCTAGAACTCTCGAACATGGTCGGGTAATTATCCTCCACTCGACGGGTGAGACAGTGTGCACTTGATTGAGGGGCATAGGGTCATCGTGTCCATGTCGGGGTTCAGGGTCGGTCAGGTACCTCGTCGCTCGGTCGACCCCCCGTCGGATAGCCCCAGCCACTATACCAACTCTGGCCGACTGGCGCCGACCATGGCCGATCCCCCATCCCACTCGGCTCGATTCGAGCTTCAGTTGCCTCCACGGGCTGGATCAGCTGGTTAAGACACTCGCACTTGAAATGGAGGGCATGGGTTCGAGGGTCGACAATATGAACGAGGGGTGAAACCTCGGCTGCTGTTTAAAAAAATCCCTCGCGCCTGGGTGTCTTAGCCTGCCCAGAATTCACCGTGATTTACTCCCTCTGAACACTTATGGGGCAGAAACCAGGGGGCCGTTGGGTTGACGGTCCCAACCTTTTGAAATCGATTCGAGCTTCAGCTGATCCCCAACCACACTAGCCACGCTACCCTCAGGTTTGACCTCAGGTCCTGGTACTTCCTGTCAGTCGCAATTAAAGGACTGACTCACAATGGACCGACCCTCCGACCGGATTATAGTTCATCAATCTGAAATATTAATTTCCAACTATAACTATTGGAATGGCCTCCGAAGACCGATGACGGGGTCAATAGAATCAACACCGCGTTTTAGTTCAAACCAGCTGGCCATGCCTACCACGGAACTGGCCATTCCCATTGCTAGCTCCTCCTCTGTTTTGTCTATAAAAGAGCGAGTATTTGCGAGGTTTTGTGTCATCAGTAACCCACAAGTCCCAATCCACTTCAATTCCTCGCCTCCATTCAAGAAGTTAAAAAGCAGTAGTTTCTTATATCTCAGGATGATGCAGGTGAGTGCACTCGTACAGCTTTATATATGGAATTGTTATTTCCTCTTCCTCCCCCCTTCTTCTTCTTGTTTTGCTTCTCGGTTTAGTTGCTGATTGAGTTTCTGTAGCAGAAGATGGTGATGAAGCTGACGATGGAAGACGCCAAGAAGAAGGCGAAGGCTCTCAAAACTGCTGTCGGCGTGCACGGTGCGTTATTAAATCACTTCGTTCGTTCGCGAGGAATTAACTTCCTCTGTTTTTCTCTGCTCTTGATTCTCGAGCTCGAATTGATTATGCTTTATTTGCCGGCATATATGCATGCAGGCGTCGTATCGGTCACGGTGGAAGGTGATAAGATTGTCGTCGTGGGAGATGGAGTTGACTCGGTGGATCTAACAAGGATTCTGAGGAAGAAGATGGGGCACGTTGACCTCGTCAGCGTGGCAGAAGAGAAGAAGGAAGAGAAGAAGGAAGAAAAGAAGGGAGATGACAAACCAGTAGCACTAACTTGGCCCAGCTATGGATATCCTATTGTGATTCAGGATCAGTATCCGTATTATCGAGAACCAGGTTGCATAATACTGTAGAAGAAGAGATAATCTTGCATCCCAGGGATTAATTGTTCATTCTGAGATTCGATGACTGCTATTTTGTAGTAAAAAAATAATTAATGAGTTTTTCCAACAGTGCAACTACATAAAAAAAAGTTTCAGAAAATAACTTTATAATATCAAATGACGTTATTTAGATTCGCATGAAATCACTGGGCAGTGTAGTTGATAAAGCTAAAGAAGTACCTTTCCAACATACACGTTATTAAATCATGAATAATATCCCCGATTGCGTATCTAAAAAAACTTGAATATTCCCGATTCGAGTGTGAACCGATTTTGTGTAGATGGCAAGGAGAAAAACAACTTTAAAAAAAATTACAACTTAATGAAAGACTTATTTTAATCTATTTAATGGGATGGAAACGAATCACTTGTCTGATAATATTAATATTTAAAAAAGACTCTTGAGATTTTGACCACCAATAAAAGAATCGTTAGTCACTTGAATAGTATCCCGAGCTAAGATGCATGGAAGATATTAAATTCCGTCCTCCTCGTGCATTAACTATAACATTCGAGCTAATAATCTGCATAATTTATTTTCTCCATATTGATCCTAAGATGGATTGACAGAGATGCTAGGACGAGCGAATCGTCTTTTGCTACCATGAAAGGATATTAAATTATCCCCATGAAATAGACTGATAGTTAGTACGTGAGTATTATTATTTGAGATTTGGGTCAAAAATTGGCAACGTCAATGTGCCCGTTCTCCCCACTCACTAGCCACAACATCCAGGTTAGTAGCCTCCGTGATTTACCTTCCCCGTGTTGATCCTGAGACGAATTGACAAGGATGTTAGCTAGGGACGAACAAATCATTTTTTACCACAATAATGTTAGGACTGGTAGGAGAGCTAGAGGGGGGTGATTAGCTCCGATCTTTGCTCGATGAAGATTTATTACGGCGGAAGACTTAAACAATGCTAACACCTCGATTTACTTGATATCCACCTCCTTGAGATGACTAATCCAAGAATTCACTCTCCTCACTCTCTCATACACTATGAAAGATCTCCTTCTTGAGGTGGAGAAACCTCTTACAAGCTTACAAGAAGAAACATTCAAGAACAAGCAAATACAATAGAAATCTTACAAGATTTACATAAATTAACTTTCTTTGTTTTTCTTGCTTTCTTCGAGCTTGAAATCACCTCTTAATCCTTGGAAATGTAGCAGCACTGAGTTCCAAGACCTCACTTGAAATGACGATGAAGAAGGTGAAGAGCGTCAAACCTACGTGAAAATCCTATATACCCACGACCTAGGATTCCCTATCGATTACCCAATCAATTACCACGTCAGACTTAGTCGTTCAACGACTATTTTTTAAAGCTTAATCGATTAGTCAATCGATTAAGAAGATCTTAATCGATTGTTGAATCGATTTAGCACCTTTCTGTGCTCTCGCGCAATACCGTCGTAATCGATTGCCTAATCAATTACGGTTAATCGATTGCCTGATCAAATAAGAGGAAGCTGAATCAATTACCTAATAGCCTACTTCTGTTCTCGCGACACAACTCTCCTAATCGATTACCCAATTGATTCACTCCTCCCTTAATTGATCACCCAATCAATTAAGAAGGCTTCTGTTCGCGAGAAACCAACATCAATTGATTACCTAATCAATTGACCTAACTCTAACTTGTGTGCACAAGTCTAGGGCTCCCTTGCCTAACCTCGGTCAACCGTGATCTATTAGGACTTCCTCACCAAGTTTTCAATCAAACCTTTGATCGACATGGATTTTTCCTTGTCTAGTTCCCAACTAGGACTTAACCTAGTTCCCAATCAGGTTTATCTAACCCTTGAGTTAGGTCTAGTCTCTCGGTAGACTTCCACCTTGCCAACGTGAGATCTCCTTGATCCATATGGACTTCACCTAGTCCCACTAGGTGTACCTAGTCCCACTAGGTGTGCCTAGTCCCACTAAGATTTTTCCCGTGCCAACGTGTGATCTCCCCGATCCACTTGGACTTCACCTAGTCCCACTAGGTGTGCCTAGTCCCACTAGGACTTTTCCCGTGCCAGCGTGTGATCTCCTCGATCCACCTGGACTTCACCTAGTCCCACTAGATCTTTCCTAGTCAAGTCTCCAGTCAACCTTGACTCACTTGACTCATATGATATTCAAATATCATTATCAAACATCGAAACTTAAGCTTACTAAGCTTACCAAACATAAACTCATCCGAGTCTAGTCAAACTAGGTCAACCCTGACCTAACAAGATTGCACACAATCTTTTTATGTTTATTTACTAATCCTTTTTTTCATTTCTCCCTTTGACACACATCAAAACTCTAGAGTCTATATGATCAAGCATGCCTAATGAAGGACACATACCTTTCATTTGAACCTATGCTCAACCTTGAGCATTCATCGTGATGAAGATTCCCAATCTTCATTCTTTCACTTATCCAAAAAAGAAAAATTAAAACACATGTTTTAAGGAAAATCTCCCCCTCAAAACATGCTTTGATCCTCTATTATTACACGAACAATGATTTTTAAGTTCCTAAAACTTTAGGAAATCTCAACTTGAGGTTATGATATTTTGAGATTCAAAACTTGAATCAAAACCTCTCCTTAACCCTATAGTTTTCACCAAACCATCTCCCTTTTTGATTCCACAATAAAATTTACCCAAATATACTTATAAAAGTATTCCAAGGGACTAGGGATTGTTAGGTTACTCAAAATTGGGTTAAAGGACTGTAATAAGACAGTTTCAGTTATACCAATCGATTGGTGTTGGATACCAATCGATTAACTGTGTCTTAATCGATCACTAGATCGATAACGACTGCCCTTAATCGATCAACGGATCGATTATGTGAGTTTCTGTGTTCGCAAAAAAGGTTCACCAATCAAGACCAATCGATTGGTTATTGTTCTAATCGATCACCTGATCGATTGGGAGTTTCTGATTTCTGAAAATAATTTCAGATCAAATTTCAGAAACTCCTAAATAATTCTACAAATTCTAAAATTCAAGAAATTTTATGTAGACATTATTTAAGATATATACTATCATGGAAAAATAGTTTTCTATGAAAATACAACATATTCTCAAATATTGACATAAAATTAGAAACCATTGAAATACTTCAATGTTTCACTCTATTTTGTATCCTATTCATCAATGATGAGTGCTATCAAAAGATAGTCTTCACTAAGATTTTCTAAAATTGTTTTGAAATAGTTTTCAAAAATGATTTCCAACCATATTCTTTAGGCTAAATGCAAATGACTTATACATTAACTTTCCCAATGATTGGAGTTCACTTAAGTTTTTGTTTTGGATGAATTTTAAAAACTCAAATAGATGCACTTTATCAACATCTTGAGTTTTTATTCATCAACCTAATATCTCACTTATTTCTAATGTGTCTCAAAACACATTCAAGTCAACTTATGATTTTGTGAGATGTGAAAGTCATGTTCTCCCTAAACTAAGGGTTCATGCATTTCTACCTAGGCATTATAACTTTGATCATCCACTTAGGATGTCAAATAATGTCAATGCCCTTAATTTCAATATAAATTAAACAATGTATGAAAATGACTATGACATACATCACATGGATATTTTCAAAAAAAATATTGATTATAACTAAATGACGCATGTATGACATGACATATGATATTTTCATAATAAAATATGAATGATTAATTATGATAACATGGCATATGATAGGATACACAAATCTTGACATATTAGCATAAAAGAAAATACCTAGATTTTTTATCTAAGTATCAATAACTCATTGCTAAGTCATTGATAATCCTAGTTTTACCCCTAATTTTCCAAGATAATGCCAAAACTTCTCAATTTGGCATATTCTTGGATTCTAACCTAGTTGTGTCAACTTTATCAAGTTTAATCTTCAAAATCATAGTTTAACACAATTTTACTCCTCATGAGTAAATAATTAACTTCTTCATTTTCAAGGGTAATAATTCCTTGAAAATGCCCCTAAAGTGTCAACTTCATCAAGGTTGGGTTAACTACCCTTCCAATTTGAGTTGACACTCCCTAGACCTATCTAGGGTGTGGCGAACATACTCTTAAGAACCCAAAATCTATTGGTGCTCCTTGGGTGTTCTAGGTATTCATTTGGGATAACTTCCCTTGATACCTTCCTAATGACTTTTCTAGGCTTCTCCGAAGCCTTAGTCATGTTGGTCTTGTTTTGATCAATTCTAGGGATGGCTTCCCTTGTGACTTTCACTTGACTCTTAGACTTAGATTAGTTCCATATTTATATGGGACTCTATGGTAAGATGAACCATCATCCTTAACTTTAGGTTTCTACCCCAAACCTTTCTTGCCCCTAGAGGGCCCTTGTTTTCCTAAGCCTAGGTTTTGATCCTTTGATCCCTTAAGAAGATTTTCTATTCTTTTGAGGGATTTCTCTAGCTTATCAAGTTTTGACTTCAAAACTTGATTTTCTATCATTACATCCTCAAGGCTTGATTCCCTAATATAGCCTTGGTAATTTTTCTTCTTGGTCTTGTTTTGAGTAGGTCTACCATTGAATGGTCTAAATTGTTCCCTATCCTTAGGTTTGATAGTCCTAGCATGGAAGACTCTATATTTCTCCTTAGGTTTTTCATACCTCCTATTTTCATGATAAATACATTTAAATGATAAAAATTATTTCTAGCATGTACTTTATCATGATGAAAAGAATTATCATTAACTAATGGTACCTTGGGTGTATTCTTGAAGCTCCCCTTGATTCGAGCTCCTCCTCTTGGCTTTAGTCGGATCCTTCCCCTTTGGACATTGATTTCGATGATGTCCTCTTTGATAGCATGAGAAGCACACAATGTGCTTCTTATCCTTCCATACCACGGGCCGACCTCCTTTGGCTTCTCCTTGGTCTTAGGTGTCACTTGCACCTTCTTTTTGATCAATTTGTGATACTTACTCTTATAGTGTCCTCTTTCCCTACACTCAAAGCAAATGATTTGATTTTTATTTTGATAAATTAAAATTTTTATACCTTTGCTTGTAGGGGTGGCACATGACTCTTCACTCGATCCGGAGGTAGAGGCTTCTTCCTTTTCAGGAGTTAATGATCTTTGCTCCCCCTCAATCCGAGAGGTAGAGGTCTCTTGAATTTCCTCCTCGGCCAATGCTTCTTGAATTTCCTCCTCGGATGTTAAGCATCTCTCAAGTTCCGAGTCCTCTTGTCCGATGAATCTCCCTCTTCAGATTTGTCTTGATATGGTATAGTGGAGGGATCTTCATGAAGCTTGGTCAACTTGCTCCAAAGCTCCTTGGCATCTTAGAAGTCTCCAATTTGACTCAAGATGGTACTAGGTAATAGATTGACCAATAATTTAGTCACTTTCTCGTTGGCCTCACACCTCTTGATTTGCTCCTCATTCCATTTGCTTTTCTTCAGGAGCTTTCCTTTACCATTTGTTGGAGCTTCAAAGCCCTCCATTAGAGCAAACCATTGCTCTATCTCCATCATGAAAAAATTTTCAATCTTTGTCTTCCAAAGATTGAAATTGACTTTGTCGAATGGTAGAGGTGCCCGAAGTGTCGTAGCCGAACTCCATTTTGAAGTTGAACCCACTTGATGATGACTTCTTGAAATTAGAGTTTCTTCAAAACTTTTTCTTCTTCCTCTAGCTCTTACTCTCTTGGCGATGAGTCCAAAGAAGAGCGACCTTACTCTGATATCACTTGTTAGGACCAGTAGGAGAGCTAAGGGGGGTGATTAGCTATCGATTTTTGCTCGATGAAGATTGTTACGGCGAAAGACTTGAGCAATGCTAACACCTCGATTTACTTGGTATCCACCTCCTTGAGGTGATTAATCCAAGGATCCACTCTTCCTTACTCTCTCATACACTTTGAAAGATCTCCTTCTTGAGGTGGAGAAACCTCTTACAAGCTTACAAGAAGAAACACTCAAGAACAAGCAAATACAATAGAAATCTTACAAGATTTACACAAATTAGCTCTCTTTGCTTTTCTTGTTTCTTCAAGCTTAGAATCGCCTCTTGATCCTTGGAAATGTAGCAGCACTGAGCTCTAAGACATCACTTGAAATGGACGATGAAGAAGGTGAAGAGAGTCGAAGGAATGTCGGAGCGATACAGCTTTAAACCTGCGTGAAAACCCTATATACCCGCGACCTAGGGTTCCCTAATCGATTACCACGTCAGACTTAGTCGTTCAATAACTATTTTTTTTGAAGCTTAATTGATTAGCAAATCAATTAAGAAGATCTTAATCAATTGCTGAATCGATTCAACACTTTTCTCTGCTCTCACGCAATACCGCCGTAATCGATTGCCTACGGTCTCCCTTAATCGATTGCCCAATTGATTAAGGCCCCTCTTATCTATTGCCTGATCGATTAAGAGGAGGTTGAATCAAATTCAGCTGCTTCTGTTCTCGAGACACAACTCTCCCAATCGATTACCCAATTGATTCACTTCTTCCTTAATCGATCACCCAATCAATTAAGAAGACTTCTGTTCGCGAGAAACCAACGCCAATCGATTGACCTAACTCTAACTTGTGTGCACAAGTCTAGGGTTCCCTTGCCTAACCCTGGTCAACCGTGACCTGTTAGGACTTTCACACCAAGTGTCCGATCAAACCTTTGACCGACTTGGATTTTCCCTTGCCTAGTTCCCAGTAGGATTTAACCTAGTTTCCAGCCAGGTTTGTCTAACTCTCGAGTTAGGTCTAGTCTCTCGGTAGAGTTCCACATTGTCAACGTGTGATCTCCCTGATCCACCTGGACTTCATCTACTCTCATTAGGACTTTTCCGTGCTAGCGTGCGATCTCCCCGATCCACCTGGACTTTACCTAGTCCCACTAAGTGTACATAATTTCATAGGATTTTTCCATGCTAGCGTGCAATCTCCCCAATCCACTTGGATTTCACCTAGTCCCACTAAGTGTGCCTAATCCCATTAGGATTTTTCTGTATCAGCATGCGATCTCCCCGATCCACTTAGACTTCACCTAGTCTCACTAGGTCTTTTCAAGTCAAGTCTCCAGTTAACCTTGATCACTTGACTCACACGATATTTAAATATTATTATCAAACATCGAAATTTAAACTTACCAAACTTACTAAATATAAACTTATCCGAGTCTAATTAAACTAGGTTAATTCTCACCTAACAGAAGATTACATCAACACATAGATGGATATTAAATTATTATATTTATCGTGTGCTTCTCGATTTATGTGAAAGATCGATAAATTTTTTTTATAAAATTAAATTAATATCATGTGCTTCATCAGTTATTCTTGAATAGCATTATAAAATTCAACTATCCTAGCTAATTGCATTAGTTTTATTTTACTAGTCAAATCAATGGGCCGGGAAATTCTAAAATATATGACAACGAACCCATAGTGTATTTTCATCAATTTAAAATATTAATTCCCAATTATAATACTATTAGGACTTAGTATAAAAGTTTTAACAAAAATCCAATTTTTTTTTAATTCATTAGAACTTTATAAAAGCTATAATAAATCGGGAAGAGAAAAAGAAAGGTATAGGAAAAGGAAAGACAGGTTTGATGTTTTTAGAAGAATTGTTCCAATCAACTTGATAAGTATGAACGACTTGCACTTTCAACAATGAATCAATCATTCATATTGATTCCGCTCTTAAATCTTATCTACAAGATAATACCAAATTAAAGAAGAGTGCGAAAGCTCTCAAAAATTGCTGTCACAATAACAAAGGATTAAATTCTCATTAATTTCAATTAATAAAATTTTAACATATTATTATTATTACCATTAAAATGAAATTGAATGATATAAGTATATATAAGTATATCACTTTATTTTATGGCAACAATAATTCAATGTTATTCTCTTTTTTTTCTTCAATTTAGGATAATTTTATCTCTTCCTTCTTCGATACGGCTTCACTCATTTCTGTGTTGACTATTTTTTAGATTATATGAATCTAGTTTCAACCTCTCAAGGCATGTATTTTTTTTTTTTATGATTTCAATATGCTACATCAACAATATGAAAATTTATTGAAACATCTTCAATTATCAGAATTATAAATGAGCTTTTTTTAATTCAATTCATAGTATGAGTTACATGACTTCATGCATATTATATCAATTTCAAGACAAAAGAATAGATTTAAGTTTTCACTATTATTCTTAAATTATAAATTTCAAATCTCATTTTTATAATGGTTCAAGATTTTTTTATTCGACTTTTTCAAATGTATAAATTTCTCATAAATTTTATGTTGAAAATGTATTACTTCGAAAATCCACATCCACTAGCTTGAATAGTCAATGACAATATTGAGCGAAAAGATCTCGTTGTCGAACCCACGTCACTAACATGATGATTATAAAATTAAAAATAAAATTGAATAAAAAATTTTAAATTATTATAGACGTGAATTTGAGGTTTATAATTTAAAAGTAATTCAAACTTATTCTTTTATCTCAAAATTGATATAATATGCATGGAGCTATGTATTATGAATTGGATAAAAAAATATTTATTTAGAACTCTAATTATTAGAAATATTTCAATAAATTTTCATATTATTGATGAGGTATATTGAAATCATGAAAAAAAAATTCATTTAAAGTTTTAATCATTAGAAATGTTCTTCCATTTTTTTTTATTTACAAGGGATATCTAAATTTACACCCGACTAATCCATTTAACTGACCGATCTTGCTCCACAGTCTTCAACGAGAGTCTACACCGGTCAACGAGGATAAATTATGGGACGGAGACATATGGCGACTTCACCACTAATGACATCGGTACTCGATGGCCCGACCATGCAGCAGTTTGTGATGATTTTTTTCGTCAGCATATTGCGTGTTCTACCAGAGAGGAATCACCCAAATAATTCATTACCAATCACGTCATACCCGCGGGGCATTAGAAATGTCCTTCCATTATCATATTGCGTTTTACTTTTTCCTGGATCTGTTCATCTAAATCCAAAACAAAGGTCATAACACATATCCATGTTAACCAGCCAGCAATTATAAGGACTATTGACTTGAGTAGTCAGCTAATATTCCAACTGAGTCGGTATCAACACCGATCGATTAATTGCTATTTAACGATAATTAAAACTAATACTATTACGGGTTTCAATCAGCTTGAATAGCCAGCACTATAGGAAATTTGATAATTTAAGTCGGAAGATTCAATCACTAACCGATCACTAAATTTAAAGACTGAAGAAGTTTGGTCATTAATTAAATTTATGATCATTTTTATATATCAAATTAGCGATAGACAGCCCTGCAAATTTGAGTCAAAGTACAGCAATCAGTTAGTCAATTCCTCAGAAGTTGTCAAATTTGAATTCTTCGTAGATT
Source organism: Boesenbergia rotunda (assembly GCA_024364735.1). NCBI lineage: Eukaryota > Viridiplantae > Streptophyta > Magnoliopsida > Zingiberales > Zingiberaceae > Boesenbergia > Boesenbergia rotunda. The sequence goes on along the minus strand of JAGFNQ010000887.1, from coordinate 437,702 downwards.
TGGAGTCAAAGTCTGTTCATTAGGCATGTGTCTGTAGAATATCTTGCGTTAGATTCTTCATATTATTGTACAGAGATCCAATTCAACGAATGAAATAGGTCAACGATTGTCAGCTCGTGTCAATTTGTATAATGATCATAATGCCAACATACATAAATACTAAATTCAGCAGGATATTCCATTTAGATTGGGCTTAGGCTGCATTTGAGCCTGTTTGCTACTAATATTATCAACAATGTTTTTCTTCTAGCAAAAGCTTGTTTCCTTGTATAACATGGCTGAAAACAGTGCAGAAAGCCTGCCACCATTTTCAAGAAATATGAAAGAAATTCTAGAGCCACATCTAATCAAGGATACAACTGCCACCATGTCTGTTGAGGTCATAACAATAACGATATTCTTTTCTTACATTAAATCACAATCCTGATCATGTAAGCAAGCACCTGCATCCTGAGTTTAAACAAGCATATCATTCTAACGAATCAAAACCTCAGCCTCGGCGGATATGCTCATATGAAGTCGCTAAACAAATGTCCCCAAACTAGATTTCCTCAAAGGAACAAATACAACTTACCGACATTATTCTTAAATGATTTACAGAGGGAAAATAAGGAAAATATGCAGGAGAGCTGTACAAGCCACAACGAGAAATGTTTGTTCCCAAACATGTAGCGTGGCCTTATGTATCATCAACTTGAGAATGGAAAACAAAGCTTGGGAATGTCGTTGTGATGTCCCTACACAAGAGTAAGATTATAGTGGTGAGAGATCATATATGAACAGATTGACTTTCTAATGTAAAAAATGATGGATGATTATGAGCAATACTAGTCATTTAAACTGTCTGATAAACCAAATAATAAATAAATAAATGTATCATACAAAATTAATGGATCTGATCATTTGGCCAGTCGTTCCTAAAAAATCATCTGAAGCCATAGTACATGAGCATTAGAAAATTGAAACATAATTTCAATGTCCAGCTATACAACTGCAATTGTCAAACTATAGCAAGCAACATCGTAATAAAAGAAAAGAAAAAAACAATATAACCCCATGCTTACCTGTATTAAGTTTTTGAATTTTTTTGTTTGATCTCTAAATAAGTTTTTGTTTAACTAAAATGCACAATCAGCATGCGGTAGTTCAATACAGTTCACTGAAATGTAAAATTTGCACAAGACGAACTTACTTTGTGATATACTTAAGTAGCAATTCAAGAAACTTAAATGGCAGGTCTGCATATAACTATTACACAGCAGAAACTATTTTCTTAACCTCTTCATAGTATATAATTCAGCAAAGATGTTGAGAATTGAAGAATAGGCTAGCAAATGAATTTGTTCAGGTTACTTTTAGGCATGCTTCATGGTCACAACCAACATCCATTAACAAGACTTTACAGAATCAATGATCTGAACAGCACTGCTATGCGAGTACAAAACACATGAATAGGGTATCCATGTCTCAATGTGGCATGAAATACATGTAAAAGAAATACCTAGCACATTGAATTGAAGAAAGAAATATATTCCTATGTGGGAAACTTTGGCATGAAATTTACAAGGTTGACCAGGAAGTAAAATAAAATTTATATTTCAAGCAATTGTGCTCTGTATATATATTTTTCCATATATGTTAATATAGTATCACTGTATCATTGAAACCTGTTGTCTGAGCAATGTGCTCTACCTCAACTACTGAGGTAAGGGTGTATTTACAATTATCTCTTGTACAGTTGCTTGTTGACAATAAAGCTAAATTTGTGTGTCCTATCATAAAAATGTTCCCCTGCTTAACCTATATATGTATTTATTTATATCAGTTGTTTATAACTCACCATGCTACATTAATAAGTCATCGATTCTTTCAACAGTGTAATGGGATTTTAATTGTACAGTATTTTGTTCATCCCAACATACGGACGGTAAAAATGTTCGCTGAATCAGAGACTAGATCACCTGAGGTATTGGAGAGTCAGATTTTTTAAAAGAGAGGGATGCCGCAAGACAAGACTTCGCCATTCTTCTTTATCAATTCTTCCATCATGTTTTGTGTCAGCCTCCTCAAAAGTCTACAAAAAAAAAATAAGGAACAAGAAGGTTCTTCCAAAGTTAAAAGAACCATACATGAAAGATACAAGTAGTCAAACAGATTAAGTATTAAAAAAAACAAGAATCTTATACATACAATTTGATGTTGCTTTATTGAATCAAATGTTTGACATGAAATTCATCACAGTAAAATTTTTTTTTTTTCAATTGCCAATTCAAATGGAAAAGTTACAAGAAAAAATGGTATTTTGTTAGATAACGATTCTAACGATAATCTTGTTGAAATTAAAAACTGAGAGAAAATTTTACGCAAAAGTTGGTTTTGGAAAATAAGATGCTAAATGTATAAATGCTCATCCCCTCAAAAACGATTATATAATCAAATCAAAATTAAAAGAGAATTTTGGAAGAAACTAGATGAAATTATTCAGTCTCCAAATAGCTGGAATAAACAATGCTTAGCTGCTGCTGCTGATGATGTCCCTAGGGATGGAAACAGGCCAGGCCAGGCCAGGCTTTCACCTTAACAGACCAGGCCTGTATAATAGCAAACAGGCCTGAGCCTGGCCTGTGGCCTGTTATAGGCTTTATTTTAGGCCTGAGCCTGGCCTGTTCAATAGCCTGGCCTGGCCTGTGGCCTGTTTACAAAGCCTATTAAATAATTTGATATAGATATTCTGATTTTGGATAAGAAAATATCAAAGATTTTAGATTAAGCTGATTTTTCAAAATTGATTACAAATGTTTAATCAAATATTCAGCACTCTCTGTGTAGCATACAAATATATAATTGTTGTCAGATTTGAAACAATGGTGCACTGATCTGATGGTTAGGTGAGTGTGAATAGGTATTTGCTTACTCTGGCGTCCAGGGATCAAACCCTTCCATCCCTACATTTATATTATATTTTGATATTTATTAATTTATAGAATACATATTTAACAGGCCCAGGCCGGCCTGTCAGGCTTTATAGGCTTTATATTGAGCCTGGGCCTGGCCTGATAAGCAAAATAGGCTTTCAAAATGGCCTGTTTATTATTTTAATTTTTAACAGGCCAGGCCAGGCCAGGCCAAATACAGGCCAGGCCACAGGCCCCTGACAGGCCGCCTGGCCTATTCCCATCCCTAGATGTCCCGATACAAATATTGATCTCACAAAACCATCTTGGACATAGAAATTGAACTCATTGACAAAGTTTTTCACACAAGCAGGATTTAAGAAACGGACAGAAATTGTGAAAAAAATGCAGCAAACAGACTTGCCCATGTTTTGAAATAAACAAGCTGGACACGAGATTCAGAAAACAAAGAAAATTATTTAAATCATAGATTATGGAAGCCTGAAAGAAAACATACTATACAAGGTTCATAGTAACAAATTTCAGCTCTGACAAAAAATCAAGCCTTAATATCAAGGAATATATTTTTATCCAAATTTAGTTTCAAACCAGCAAACTGGAAATATTTAGCAAATACAGAATATAAAAGCAACCTTGTCAATGATACTTTCTATCACATCATCTGAAAGATTCATTCCAGACTCAGAAAGTGTTGCAACTACCATCTGCTTAACCTGGTTCAGAAAATGATAAAGAATGTAAATTATTGAATAATTAGCACTCTTAATTCCCAGTTAGCAAATCATACATAAGAAATAAACTGAAAAATCCACAGAAATCCAGAACAGCATTCAATTCCAGTTGGTAACCTGAAATGTACTGCTTAGTTCAAATCATCATCTCAATCAAAATTGTTTAACATAATAAAGAAAGCAAAGTCAAATCTGGTTAAGAAACTCTATTAGAAAACTATCGAATGTAAAAACATTTAAAACACGGAGTTGGCAGTGACGTGTATTTTGCCAAATTTGACTTTCCAAGTATGCATTTCTATGCCACATTATCATCTGAGTTTGCAATGACAGCAATAGGAGATATATACATGTAATAGCATAGTATTAAAGTTAGCCAGGAGTTTTCTGGATCCATATTCTGAAGAAATCAGAAGGCAAACTGGTTCAGATGGCTTAGCAACAAACACCTTAATCCTAACTATTCAGGGTCAGCTAGAGGAATCTTCTATCGCATTGAATTCCAAGGATTTAGATATTTTTACACTATTTTAGAGGTCTAACCAAAATCTAAACCTTTAATCTCTATCAACTGGATTTAGCAGCATTGGCAGTTTTGGGGGCAGTTTATAAAACATGAAATTTATTTTGAGGAAACCAGAACTAAAAATATTGTTCAGATCGCTAGCCAAGATGCAGCCTTTTGTCAGCAAAGAGGGAGAATTACATCTTTCAAGTGACATTGCCAGTTTCACAGACAGCTTATGCAGAAATTAGAACAAAAATTATCCTTCAGATTGCTAACTAACCTAAAACTCTTTACCGGAGAAAAAGGAAAATTAAGTCTGTGTTTGGTTTAAGTGTTATCCATTTTCATTTTCTATGAAAATGCGGTTTGAAAACGATGTTTGGTTTGTATTTTCCATCTCTGTTCTCTAGAAAAAAAGATATCATTTTCTGGAAAACTAGAGAATATCTATAAGTCATTTTCCAAGAAATGGAAAAATACGATTTTCTAGAAAATGAAAAGAGAAAACTCTCACACCAACACTCCCTAAATATTTCTTCAGTGTTCTAGACCAAGATAATATTTGTCCAGAAAAGTAAATACATTCTTCTACTTGATCTTATAAAAAAGGACCTCGTGAAAAATGGTGGCTTGTCATTACTTTGGTTTATTAATCTAAAACATCATAAACAGATAGAGTGTACGTCTTCAGATTTCTCCACAACGACATTTTTCTAGACCATCCTATTAGTATGTTCAAAATAAAACTTACACTACATGGGAAGGTGTGATATTTGAAAATGGTCATGTGGATCCAATTGATGGAATTGTACCTCTTGTCTTTCAATGAAACCTTGCTGCTTTAGGTCATATAACTTGAAAGAGACTGCAATTACAAGATAAATATCTTGAAAATTCCATATAATCAAGAAACATTTTTTTAGCAACAGAAATTGATTAGTTTTGAATAAAACATAATGGTTAAATTTAGGCAGGACCATAATACAAATGTAAAATGCAATTTAGTAAACACAATTGCCAATAATTAAACAAAGGTGACTATTAACTAATCACCAGGATACCACTAGTGTGGGATTTAGACAACCAGTAACTAAGAAATATTATTAGCATTTTAGCACATTGCTTGGACAATTTAAATTTCATAATCAGAACTACAACAACGCACCATTCAACACAAACTTACCATTATCCTAGAAAGAGTGAATTATCAAAAAAAAAAAAATGCAGGGGCATGTAAATTTTGTTGTAAAAGGATTTGATCCCCTTTTCCAGTGAGTTCCTACTGGCAGTAACCATCTTCTTTTGTGATTGAGAATTGCTTACCGTATTCTAAAGCTTCCTCATACTGTGTATTTTCAAATCTCAATTTATTCATTTATATTTGATTTCATCTAAAAGTTTATGTAGTACATCTAATTTTACATGCAGATGAGTTTTTATGATAGCTAGTAAGTCTTTGGATTGTACTAACAAGTCTTTTACCTCAATATCTGAAGAGTGACTTCTTTCCTTTTAGATTGTTCTAAAATTTCTGATTGGGTCTGTTTGATATAATCAAGATTGCGTAATATTTCAGCAAGTATTTTGTTATTCTGATTTACTGATTTGGTAAAGTTTTCAAGTTTATGTACTAACAACTGTTGTTGTGCTTCTAAAGTGATTCCTAGACTGATCACAAGGTCTGTCAGAGAGTTTAAGTGCACATTTTCTATGTGCAAACAGTGAGTATGAGCTTTGACTCGTATATAACAACTATGTTTATTTTGAACTAAAGTGATAACTGTTCTTAGTTGTAAAGCTAAGTCTAAATATTCTAATGTTCATATATTTGAAGGAGTTGCAAGCATATACTAGTCCTAGGTCGTAATAAGCTTTGATACCAATTTTTTTTTCAGTGTTAAGAGAGAAATTGAGTTTTAGAAGATGTAAGCCTTGAGAAGGAATAGAAGTTACATTTATGTCTCACCAATGAGTCTCACCTAGTAAGAAGCCTCAGTTCTATTGTTTAAGTTGTTAGCTTACCCCGACAGTGTTTCAAGTCTTATGCATGCTAGAGATGGCTTTTGTTTTACTATAGTCAGCACAAGTTTTACAGAGAACAACAATAAACAGAACAGTCTTCTTCTTTAGCTAGTTACTGTTCAACCAAAAGGTATACTGAGATAAGAACTGAGGACTTTTGACATGAGATGTAAAAAACCAGAGTCATCGTAAGGCTTAGATAACTAACTTAAGTTGCCATATTACAAAGTACAAACAAACAAGTGCTGGAAGAAAAACTTACATATAGTAGGAGAACTGAAAGCAAGTGAGTAAAGAACGCTAAGAGAGATTGCCAGTGAACTTGTTTCTGGCTTGTAGGACGAGGAGAGTATTTATAGAGAGGGGAGAAGAGAAGAAAACACCAGAAAGATGTCTTGCTGGTGAATGAGAGCGAATATTTCCGGAGTGCTGAGTCATGGCTTTCTGAGTGGTTGCTGATGTCAATGCTTACGTCAAGGGAGTGCTGAGGTCATTGATTACGTAGAATAAGTTATCTTTTATGATTCCATCATATTTTCTAAGTTAGCCTCTTCTACTGAATCCATAGATGGCAGAGTAGTATTAGATAGTCTTGGAGAGGGCAGTTGATTTTGTTTTTGTTTTTCTTGCCATTTACTGATTTTTTTCTGGTAGAACTGGCATAGTATTTTATGTTGAGTGGTATAGTGAAAAGGGAAAAATTGTATCCCTAGTTCTTTTGGCTAATAAATTTTTTATGTAAATGTTTCTCTAGCCAAAAGGCAATCTAATGGATCTACGTATGGATCCCAAAACCAAGAACCGCCTTGAACTGAGGCTCTCCAATGTTTTAATTGTTCGTCAAGAGGTTTAGGAGAGGACCAATCTTTGTCTGTTGCAGAAAGATATTCTTCAAATGGATGGAGTTGTACGTTGACTCCTTGAAGGTCTAGCTTGAATACATGTATGGCAGGTTCTATTTTGCAATTAATCCATTCTAGGGGAGAACTACCAATAGTACAGCAAACAAAAGTTTCTTTTTTTTTCAAGGATGTATTGTAGTATGCTCTTAAGTTTGTAAGGAAACTCTTGGACCGAATTTATGTCATGAATCCATAATTGTTGTAGTAACCCAAAGTCAAGTAGGGTAAATGGAGTGATAAGACTTCTTCTATAATTCTTTTCTCAAACCTTTCAAAGTGAATATTAGCTCGTTTGAACGAGAAAGTAATTGACATCTGCAACCTAAGTCCAAAAATTCTGGTGTAGTACATTGTGAAAATGCCTTTTGGCATTTAAGTTTATAAAAGTACTCTTCTCCATAGAGAATAGTAATACCAGGAGTGGTATGTTGATGAAACCAAGTAAGAGCTTCGCTTAATTCAGCGAACTGTTGAAGTGTAGAAATGAAATCCCCAATAGTTCTAATATAAACAAGTATATCTTCAGGTAGATTTTTGTGTCCCGAGAATAACCGTTCGTCTTTTATCACTTTTTACTCTTAATATTTCTAAAGATTGATAATCCATGGGTCTTGTTGGCAAGGAAAGTCTACTGGTATCAGAAGTAGAAGTATTAGGATTTTGTAAGACAGTTGATAAGTATGTCTTGTCTTCTTGAGTAGGGGTTTCAGTTCGTAATAAGGGACTTATAAAAAAGTTAGGACCAAGCAAGGTTTAAAATCTCGACCCGTGCCGAGGTTTCGGTCTTAGACCGGAACGATACGGTTTCGGTATCGTATCGTGCCGTGCCAGTACAGTTTCGGTATTTTTTTATTTATATATAGTAATTATTAGATAAATATGTTTATTGTGTATAATTTAAAAATAAATTGTATATTGATTTTATATAAGTTCTCAATTATTGAACAACTTAATATTGTTAAAAAGATAATTAAATATAATTTTCTTTAAAGAAATTACTCTATTAATAACTCGAATTAAAATTGTTACATTATAATATGTTATCTTACTAATACGGATATATTAGAAGTGCACAAGAATATAAATGTTTTATTAGGAATCATGAACTTGATAGTATATATTTATCCAAATTTTTAAAATAAGAACATAATGCCAGATAATATTTCTTAGGCATATCAATTTTGATTCTAAAATATTTTTATTCTAAAATAAAAGAAAATATTATCTACAATAATTATATAAATTAATCCGAATTTATATATAATAATTGTATTAATTAATAATTTATATAATATATTTATATAATTATACTTTATAAATATTCTAAAGAATATGTATTAAATATTATTGTAAAATTAAATTTATTTAAAAAATTTAAAAATTTTCTAATTTTTAACAATTATTTTTTAGATAGTTTTTAACAGTTTATTTAATTATTATTAATTTATATAATATATAATTATATTTTATATAATAGTTAATTAAAATTAAATATTTTATATATAATTTAAGATTTTAATAAATCTGTTTTCCTCTGATTATTCCCCCCACCCCACACCCCGAATTCGCGCTCGCCCCGCCTCAGCACGACGCCGCCGCCGCCGCCGCAACCCGCACCCGCCGCGACTGCCTCAAAGGCGCCATCACCGCCACCACCTCACCGTCGCACCTTGCCTCCGCCTCCGTCTCCGCCTCGCCGCCTCTCCTCCGCCTCCGCTGGTAAGTTTTAACTAAACCTAACCTAAGATTTCATCCTCCAATTCTTCTTCCTTCTCCCTTCTCCCTTCTTCCTTCCTTCTTCCTTCTGGCGCGCGTGACGCATGCGATGACGCATGCGAAATTGATCCGCCTCCCGTGCCGGTGCCGGTCCCGTGTCGGAACGGTAGGTTTCGGTGGTTTCGGTCGGTACCGGCACGAGATTGTAAACCTTGGGACCAAGTCTAGTTCTAAGTAGATCATACACCTCGGAGACAAAATAAAACCTTTTATACAAGGGTTTATTAGTGTCTGGAAGCATGTTTTTGGCTTCTTCCCAAATAGCATATAAACCTACTTGTGTTCTAGTCAGAATAGTATAGCAAGAATATTTTTTAACTATTGGTTTCTGCACTATTGTCAGCAAGTAATTGGAAAGAGCATTAATAATGGCTATATTATGATTTGCTACTCAAGGGGGAGTGGGAATATTCCATACGTTGTCAATTAAACAGTTGTATTGGATCAAGTTAAGCTAGTAATTCAAACTGAAAAGTATCCTCTTTACGCAAGTATTGCAGAAGTTCTTGAGTTCCAAATTTCATAGTTTTCTGTCCATAAGTACGCACCTTCTTTTGTTTATCCATATTCCTGCAAGAACAAGTATTAGTGAAGTAGTCGAGACAAAGTATCTGCCAAGGAATTATTTGTTCATTTAATATGTTCCCAAGTGATTTTAAGACCTTTATTAATAATAATGTTTGTAAATTTAATCCATCTTTTAACACTTAATCCTTTTTAGGTTCCTTTCGTTTGCTAACTATAACGAACTATGGCTTCACAATCTGTTCGTACAGTGATTTCAGTTTTACTGCAAATAAAGAGCATAAAAGCATTGAGACAATAGATGACTACTAAGAGTTCATAGTATGAGGAAGTGAGATGACCTTTTTCTTTATATTTTCTAGAGGCATGTCAACAAAGACTTTCAGAGGTTTTAGGGTTATATTTAGATAGTTTTCTGAATAAAGCTCCTCCCCATCTTATTTCATAGTTGTCAGTTTCTATGACCAGATAATCTGAATCTAAAGGGAGAGTTAACATTGGCAATTGTTATACCATAAGTTTAATTTGTTTGGCCAAGTCTATATCCTATTGATTAAAATACCTTTGTCCTATTTGTGAGGTCTTATTGTATAAAGGTCCACTGATTTTGCCAATATCTTTCAAATACGGTCTAGCATAAATAAGTAAACCTAAGAAGGATCTTAGGGTTTTAATATCTTCCATTTTGTCTGGATAGGCTAACAATTTAGTCGTTATGTGTGTTTGAAGTGCTATTTTTCCTTAGCTTATAGTGTTCCTAAAAAATCAATATATGGGACTGCTAATTTCATTTTTTTTTCTTGAGACAATTAGGCAGTGATTTTCAAATAAAGTAAATATCATGTGTAAGTGGGCAAAGTGTTCATCTTTAGTTTTAGAAAATACTAAGACATCACACAAGTAAAAGAGGAGACACTTCTAAAGATATCATCCATTTTCCTTTAAAAGATTTGGGGTGCAACTTTAAGTCCAAATGGCATAACTAACCATTCGAAGTGCCCTTCAGGACAAGAGAATGCAGTCCAGGGTATTGACTCAAGGTGTATTTTTACTTGCCAAAAGCCTGATTTCATATCAAATTTTGAGTACCATTTTGAATTCTATATTTTATTAAGTAGTTGTTCTTTATCAGGGATTTTATATCCATCTTCATGACAATTATCATTAAGTCTTTTATAGTTAAATACTATTCTGGACTATCCTCGTTTTTGTTCTCCTTTGTTAACAATAAAAGAAGGACTTTTGTGTCTAGAGTCAGATCGTTGTATGACTTTAAGCGCTAGAAATTGGGCAATATGCATGGTACATTCATTTCTTTCCCAATTGGTATACCTTAAGTCCTGAGCCTTAATAGTTAGATCAGGATTGATGATATTTAATTTGCAATATACCTTATCTTGATCCCAACATTTTGTCAGGTTTTCTCCTATGATCTCAAGTTTTTCTAGTCTAGAAATAACATTGTCTAGATTATCTTGTGTTTTAAGTAGGGTGCATAAATAAGTAGGATTACGAAAATCTGTTGGATATAATTCCTTATCTTGGTTTAAATCCAAAAGAAAGACTAGGTCGTCTTCCTCATACTCATATTCTATTTCTAAAGAGTTTCTTTCTATGTGTGGGCTATCAGAGGCAAGTATGTTTAGTTTCCCTGAGTCAGTACTTTTAGTTTGGGTTTTGTTTTGCAGGAACCTTTAATGGGACAAGGACAAGCTGTTGGGTTTTTAGCTTCAGGCAAAGGCAGAGGGGGAAGGGCATCACCATGCTGGCTAGCGCAAACCTCTAAGGGATAGGCGGAGAGAATAGGGGCACAAACAGGAGAAGATAGAAAAGTACATAGTCACGAGTTAAAAAGAAAGCTCTATCAAAGGAGAGTAGGAAGTTAAGACCGAGAATAAGAGGAATGGATTTATGGGGCATTGGTCCGACCCGAAGTTAAGCCATAGAAAGGGGAGCACTAAAAGTGCCACAATTGGTAAAAAAACCTAAGATGATCATTTTTCACAAATTTATGACAGGTTATATATTGCCATCAAACTATGTACTCATAAGTGTCGTGTTAGTCTGCTTAATAAGGTCCGGAGGGAGTATAAATAATAATAAAGATTCATCAACCGTAGAAGTGGTAGCATCACTATCAATAAAAGCATATAAAGTTAGTTCATGTCCTTGGATGTTAAGTAGGGCATTGGACCCTAATGTCTATAGTGTTACCAGTGTTGCAGATACTAGGAGTTTGTATAAATACAAATTCTGTATCCTCTGGTTCTTCAGGTATAATAGCTTTTCCTTTAGCGGTAAAGGCTATTTGTTCCCGTAATTGAGTGAGTTCTGTTTCTAAGACATTTATTCTTGTTTCTAAAACAGCAACACAAGTTTCTAATAAAGTATTGCGAGTGCTGCCTCTGATCGTATGAGTAGGGGGAATAGAGATATTGTAAATAGTGGCTAGACAAAGGTTGCAACATTGTTTTCAGCAGAGTTTGCATGTTCCTCTTTGGAGAATAGAAGGATAATAACCACAAATAAAACATGGTATACTATCAGTTCCGTCTTTTAAGTTCCAATCATGTTCACAAGTCCGTTGATCAACTCTTAAATCATGGATGGTTTGTGGGATGCAATGATGAAACATAAGTTCAAAGTTTTGAATATGGTTAATAGTTTCCTCATAAGTTTCTTGATCTTCTGGTGTTAAATAAGAGAAAGTGGTAGGTTGTAAGGAGTTAACTAGAGTATAATAAGTTGTAGAGACTACTTCTTCCAGGTCTTCTACAGAGACTATAGAATAGATAGATGAAGTATCAGAAATATCTGACTGGATTTCAACAAGGTCTAAATTGGTACAACCTATAAGTGTGGCCTCCCTACTATACAAGTTTTCCCTATTTGGACAGGCTGAAGATAAGTGGCCTAGTTTATTACAAGCAAAGCAAGTAATAATATTGACATATATTTTCTTTGGTTTAAATTTTCTCACATGTTTTTTTTTAAATAGGGTTTCTTTTCTTTACTTTTCCAGACATAATAAGTTTTCTTAGGTTTGAATTTTGGTTTTGGTTTGATAGGAGGTCCCCGTCTTCTAGGAGTCTGTCGAGTAGTTCCGTATTGGTGTGGAGTATATATTTGGCTACAGAATCCATATTGTTGATTTTTCAATTGTTTTTCGATATGAATATAAGTATATTTTTCTTTTAGAATGGTTAGAATATGTTGTATTCTAGCGCTGATGTTATCATAAACTGCAAGGACATGTAAATCAGTCCAGGCCTTATGAATTTCTTTTCCTAAGTCACCAGATAATTTACTAAAAAGTCTTTCTCCTAAGGCAGAATTACAATAATTCCCAAATATTGCTGTAAGAGCTAAGAAGTTATCACAGAAAGGTTTGATATAATTCCAATTAAATAATTATAGTTGTTCAAAGTCTTGCATGGCTTTTTTGCCTAATATCTAACCCAATGTTAGCATCTGTAATAGTTAACAGACGATGAATAGCGTAACAAAAATTTAGGATATTATTTCCTTGTGCAACTATTCGAGCTACTTCATCTAGAAAGTGAAGTTTAAAATCTTCCCATGTTGCTCTTGCAACATCTCCTAAGTAATTTTCTCCAACTCTAATTATGACATCACCAGTTTCTATATCTAATTCATGTTTGGCTTGGTAGTCTCTTTTTATTGAGACTATCCATTGTTCTAAATAAGTGCATATAATTGTGGGTCACATTCTGTTATGTTTAGCAAGACTGAGTCTTTTCCAAAGAAAGTCATTTCTGGAGGTCTCTTCGTCCTATGGTTCGTACTAAAGGATTATTGTTGGTATATGGAGGAATTCTAGTTCTTGATGGATGACCTTGTCCATAGTCCATAGTTCGCATGGTACTTTCTGGTAGGCGAACTTCATATAGTTTGGACGAAGAAGTATCAAAGGATTCTGCAGGATTCATATAATTTTGGGTTGGGAATAGTACAAGAGGAAGAGAAAAAGCTTGACTTTGGATATCATCTTCTTCTTTTGTGCTATAATATTTCATAACTCATCAAAGTATAACGTCCAATTTTGTGGTAACTTGTGATGCTGATGGTCAAAGTTTTCTAAGTCTTGACAGTCTGCTTCTGTAAGAGATTGGGCAATTTCGGCTGGTAAGTACACATATGTATTTAAGTCATCAAAGAAACTGTCAGTTTTCATCTACTCTTTGGAGGGTTTTTCGTAAGAGATTGGGAAATTTTGTACTAACTGTAAATGTTTCTGTCCTATCTGTAGGAGGGTTTTTTGTATATCAACTCTTTGGAGTTGCATTAAATGAAGGTTTCCAGGAGGGTGAATGATGTTCTATGTTTGTGTTTCTTCAGTTTCAGTAGATATTGGTTGATAGCCAGAGAATCTGACAGATAAATTATCATGCCTATCTTTGTACATTAGTGAAGAAGTGGGTTTCAAAGTGAGCTCAGGATTTTTAAGTTGAATATTCCATTCTAATCCGGCTAACAATTCGGAGTTGTATTCACGAGGTTTTAAAAAGTGTATTCCTTTTGTTGTAAGGGCTTCGATCATGTTGGTGACAGAAATTTTAAAATGATTATGTATATAATTCATAGTTTTGCCTAGGAAGATCATGTCTAGTTGTAAAGTATCTCCTTGAAATTGGTTATACCCTTTAGCTTGTATGTGAATTTTGATGTGTTTTACGAAGTCTTTTATAGTCATATTGAAATTAAGGCATAAATAAGTAATACCTAAGTTACTATTCATGTTTACTTCTATTAAGCCTATTATTGATTTCTCTGTATCAGAGAATCTTGTATCATGTAGGACAAGGAGTACCTTTCCTCAGAGTCTGGCTCGAGTAAGTCTGTGTAATTCAAACACAATTAATCCTAAATGGATATAATTATGTTTTATTAAATAAAAAAGTTTTTGCAGCCTCTTCTGACATCAAATTGAGCTACACTTCTCCATCTGGTAGATAAAGTGCTTCTTGCCTATGATGTCTATATACTGTAGTGGAAAAATTAAGTAGCCCTTGCCTATATAATTTTCTTGGATTTAAAGTATTTAGTTGTTTATTGGAAAATATGTTTAGGTCTTTTTCTATATCTATGATTTCTTATAGTCGGTGTGGGACAAGAGTGGGCATACTATTTCTTCTTGTAAGTACAGTATCTATCCAAGAGTAGTATTAGATTCCGTTGGTCTTACAGTATAAGAAGGACCAGTAAATTTTCAATTTTTGCTAGATTCATTTTTATAAGTTAAAAATTTTGACGTAGTTGGTGTATCCCTAGGAATTGTTTTTCCTAAAGACAGTTGGCTAAGTCTTTATTCAGTTTGTTTAAAGCCTCTTCCAATTAATGGATTGGGTGTTTCCAAGAATAAGTTTTTCTAAGGTTAACAATTTGTTATCAAGTAAAGAGAGTTGGTAATGAAGTGATGAGACTAAGGCTATTAAGGTATTATTTTGTTGTAAAAGGATTTGATCTCCTTTTCCATTGAGTTCCTGCTGGCAGTAACCGTCTTCTTTTGTGATTGAGAATTGCTTAACGTATTCTAAAGCTTCCTCATACTGTGTATTTTCAAATCTCAGTTTATTCATTTATATTTGATTTCCTCTAAAAGTTTATGTAGTACATCTAATTTTTCATACAGATGAGTTTTGTTGATAGCTAGTAAGTCTTTGGATTACTTCTTTCCTTTTAGATTGTACTAAGGCTTCTGATTGGGTCTATTTGATATAATCAAGATTGCGTAATGTTTCATCAAGTATTTGGTTATTATGATTTACTGATTTGGTAAAGTTTTCGAGTTTATGTACTAACAACTGTTGTTGTGCTTCTAAAGTGATTTCCAGATTGATCACAAGGTCTGTAAGAGTGTTTAAGTGCGCATTTTCTGTGTGTAAACAATGAGTATGAGCTTTGACTCGCATATAACAACTATGTTTATTTTGATCTAAAGTGATAATTGTTCTTGGTTGTAAAACTAAGTCTAAATATTCTAATGTTCTTATATTTGAAGGAGTTGCAAGCATATACTAGTCCTAGGTTGTAATAAGCTCTGATACCAAAATTTATTTTTTCCCAGTGTTAAGAGAGAAAACAGAGTTTTAGAAGATCTAAGCCTTGAGAAGGAATAGAAGTTACATCTATATCTCACCAGTGAGCCTCACCTAGTAAGAAGTGGGGGCTGGAGCCTCTTGTTTCAAAGGGTGAACCATCAAACTTAATCAATCATTAACTAGCAACCTAAATGTGGAAGGCTTTGTAAGGGAGATGCAGAAGTAATACATTAAGATCAATTATGGGTTCTCTTTTATTTTTATTTGCATCTGTTATTTTGGCACAGATTTTTTGTTCTTAAAAAGTAACAATTTGAAAAGGTGAAATATTGCAAAATAAATTTCTAGGTGTGGGGATTTCTTAACATCAAGTTGGTAAAAGGTGCCAAATTCTTGACAATCCATATATACAAAAAGAAGCTTGCTGATAGTTTTAATAGCACAATATAACAAATGTTAAGTATATTATTAACAGATAGCAGCAAATTATGGGAATTTCATAAAGTGCATATAATAGTAAGAACTAACCAGTTATATGACAATGAAATAAGAAACAAGATAATGCAACAAGCAAACTGGTCAAGACTATACTGTCCATTTTAATCATAAAAATGACAAAACAATGAAATCAGAGGCATACAATCAATTTTGTCATCAATAGGAGCATTAGGATGGAAGACGGACAGTGCGTGCGCAAACTCTTCAAATCCTAGAATTCCATTGTGCTTTGTGTCAAATAAGTCAAAAACCTGCAAAAAAAATTAAAAAAAATTCAAGACCGTAGATCATAAACTAAACTGAAAGAAATTAAGTGGTATCCAAAGATATAGCCTTGAGATGGAAACAATTAAGGGAATCCACAGCACCTCATTATTAGTTTGCACGAATCTAAAATTGAAAATAGAATGCTACTACTAGTTTGAAAAAAAACATTTCATGGCTCATGCAAATTTTGGAAGAACCATCAATTTTTTGTTCATAAGATTTTCAAGCTTAATGGCAGTTCGGCACAAACTGCCCACCTTATATTGTTTCTCCTAAATTGTTGTTGAAACCATCAAAGTTGTTTGCAAAGATGCAAAAATAGATGATACATACACATTGGTAAATTTTGAGCTATCTGAAATTACAAACATCTCAATCTTTCAAGTAAAAGAAATATATATTTGGTGCATTTCTCTCCCTTCCTCTCTCTCTCTCTCTCTCTCTCTCTCTTTTTTGGCAAATACACAGTCAAATATGTGAACAACAATAAACAAATTCTACTTAAGCATCCAAATCTAGATCCCTCGCTTTTGTGATTAATTTAACTCAAAAGTCACAATACACACACGTATGGAGAGAGGAAGAGACCCGATCAGCGAATAAGCTCTCCTTCTTTCTAGTCTTGAATAGTGCCAACTGAAATTCTTCCTGCATGATAGCAAAACATGTTTTAAGTCTTGAAGATCCAATGATGCAAATTAACATAAAATAGGATCATTCCTAGAAAGGGGTAGGCCTCTGCCATTTAAGATAAATGTGTTTATCGAAGCTCTTCTGGGTAAGAGGATGAATAATATAGAGTCCTATGCATTTAGCATGCTATGATATCTTGACTGCAGGTCATTAATCAGACTAGGGAAATCAGAATACTTATGTCTAGTACCTTATTGATTAGTCCATCATCAATCACAGCACTACTAATCTTTTTGAATAGCTCATATAATGCTTCTATTTCACTTACACTAACTGCAGGATGAACAAGCACACCTTTAGCTAGAATCAAATGACAAATAACAATGATGAGAAGTAAAGGATGTATCCAACAGTCAATAATAGCAATTTCAAACCACAACTGCTGAGAATAACAAAAATTGAAAAGAGCATATATAAGAAACTTATAAGGTCATGAAAGAAGCTAGTAACTATTGCAAAATCTTGTGTATATACATCTCTAGGTACATACACACTGTTTCCCTAGCTAACCGGTCTGGATCCCTAAGTTCTTTGGGCTGGTACAAATCAAGATCACAGCACTTTCCTAGGACAGCAATGAAATGCTCGAACCATTCTAGGCACTGCAACATGATATCTTCTGACTGTTAGCACACTCCATACCTGTAATTTGACAAAGCAAAGGTAATTAAAATATTCCTGGTACTTTAGGGGAAATAGAAAAGCATCATATATTGCTAGAACAACCTTTTCCACATTTTATATTGCATTGTAGTTCAAGCTTACGAGTAAGGTAGACCTCAAGATGCAAACAAACCAGAATCTGAAAAGAGAAAATCCATTAGGTCATTAACTCAGGTTCAAGAAACCTGGATGTAGCAAAGATGCAGGAGCTTCTCTGGTGTAACATCAGGAGTGGGAAGAAACAATGTAGCACGACTAACATGGCTTCTCGTGACAATTTTGGAAGCGGTTTCAGGAGAGGCAAAAAATGCAAACAACACTAAGACTACAAATCTACTATGTATCTAGATCGAAAAGATGGACCTTTGAACCATTGACGGATTGAAAGCCAAAATTTTCATATTAAAAATACCTACACGCAGTTCCATCATATGCTCACAGCTCACTCAGAATCGAATCACGTTAGCCTATCTATCGTTAATTTCCTGTCCGTTTCAAGGAAAAATTGAGCCTTTTCTCCTCAGATTCACAGAAAAATTATCATGCAAATTAGTTTCATCAAATCAAACGATACGGGCGAATCAGTCGAGTAAGGGTTGGCATCTGCGCCCAACCCCGAATCAAAACCAAGGTATCGCAGCTGGGAAGGAAACCAACAAACACATATAAAAGGACCTTCTTTTCGCGAAGAATCACGGATCCCAACAGTGAAGAACGTATAAAGCTACCTGATCTAAAGCCGACGATATCGCTGACGATCCTCCTCTCCCAGCTCCTCCGAAAGAGCCGGCATAAGAGGGAAACAGAGATGCGAATCAAAAGAGGTGACTGGAGGTGAGCAATAGATTCGAAGAAGGAAACAAAACAGGCAGACGGATTACGTGTGCTGTTATTATAATTTATCTAAAATATTCTGGCCATTACAAAGTTTAGTTATTTTTTGAAAAAATTATCCTAAACATCTGCATAAAATTCAACGACCTCCTCAGTTCTTGTATCAGAAAAAATTTATTTCGATTCCGTACATGCAAAATTTATATACTTCAATTATCGATTTATCGAAACTCCGTACATGCAAAGTTTATATGCTTCAATTATCAATTTATCGAATTACCTCAATTTTTTAAGATAAAAAGTCTGAAATAAAGTATAATTTTTCTTAAATTTAACATCATTTAATTAAAATCTAGTACATTTTCTATCAAGTTGAGTACGGCCTAATCAATTTATCCTAAGTTAATCGATTGGTATGAACTCTTAATTAATTGGTAGGTAAAAAAAAATTATACTCAAATTGATAGAAAATATATTAAATTTTAATTTAAATATACTAAATTTAAGAAGTATTATACTTATTTTTAGAATTTTGTACATATAAAGTATTATACTTATTTTTAGAATTTTGTACATATAAAAAATTAGGATGATCTTCTCTCATGATAAATACAATTGATCAACAATTCTTAATTGATTGAAGCTCCCCAATTGATTGTCTCAATCGATTGGAATTGATTGAAGCTCCCAGCTCCAATCAGTTGTGGACAATTTTGATCAATTTTCGACCAATTGGATTTGAAAAAAAAATCGTACTCAATTTAATAGAAAATATATTAGATTCTAGTTATATGATATTGAATTTAGAAAGAATTATATATTTTTTTAAACTTTTTATAACTAAAAATAATGGGAGTAATTAGGTAAATTAGTATTTATTAGAGAGTTGAAGTAAATATAATTTTGCATATAGAGAACGGAAATAAAGTTTTTTTAACGAAAATAAAATTTAAGATGCAACTAGAGATTTAAAGGTAATTTATAATTTTTTTTAGAAATCTTAGACACAATTCAAAATGTATTCTCCAAATTTATAAGAATAAAATCGAAATAAAATTTGAGTTTAAATGAGTAAAATATTAACAAAAAAAAATCATCCACAGATTGATTTTAAACAATGTCCCTTTACAATTTGCTCAATAAATGACTTCAAATAAAAATTTTAAAAAATTATTCTTGAAATTCACACGGAGCTTTAGTACAATTTAAATCATTTTGACTCCCTTATTTTTTGGATTGTTTAAAACTATAAACACATTTTTATTTTAAATATTCCAGGAAACTCGAAGATTCTTTTTAATGAGTTATTTTGAAGGTAAATGGTAGAAAACTTTCCAATTCTCATTTGATCTTTACTTTCACTCTCTATTTAATAAATTCTTTGCATTTACTCCCTGATAGATTGAGTATAAAAGAGTAAAAATTAAGTATACATTAGTGAAAAATAAGTATAAAAGAGTGAAAAGTGAGTATAAAAGAGTAAAAATTGACTACACAGTTTGTTGATGTGGTGGATATAACCTTACATACTTAAATTTCTAACTTTTATACTCAATTTTCTTCAAATAATACTCACATAACTGTCTTGTCAATTCCATCAGAGACTGCATGTAAAAAAAATTTTGAATGGAGATTGCATGCAAAGTTGAGTTTGAGATTGGGGAGTTTAAGAAAATTTCCCCTTATTTTGAATCCTTAAAATATTATGTACTTTTAAAATATTTTTTAACTAAAATTGATTTTTTTTATACGACAGTTTTTGGTGTGTGTATTATTATATATATAATAATTTATTTTTAGTCTCTAGTTTTTTATAATAATTTTTATGATATATATATATATATATATATATATATATATATATATATATATATATATATATATATATATATATATATATATATATATATATATATATATGTTTGTTAAGGATAAAATGTCATGAAGTATTGCACACCCACCAAACTTGAGGCGTCTTCGATGCAATGGAAGACATCTCGAGTCTTTTTTTTATTAGTGAAGGCGACACTCATATTTAATAATTTTTTTTATTTATATGTATTTAGGATTTAAAATTTTAAGATTTAAAGATTGAGTTATAGTAGATTTAAGTCAATAAGATTTTTTTCTCTAGGATTTAGTCTTCCTTTTTAGGTTATCGTATTCCAAATTGAAATTTTTAAATGCTCACATGGATTTTAGGATTTAGGAATTGGGTTATAGTCGGTTTAAGCTTCTAGGGTTCAATATTTCCTCTTGGATTATAATATTTAAAATTAAAAAAAAAATAGATGTTTATGAGATATATTATATGTATTTAGGATTATTTGAGAAAATATTAGGGGGTGTTTGGTTTGTTGCATTTTTTATTTTCATTTTCCAGAAAATGAGAAAATAAAAAAATGAGAAAATATTAGGGGGTGTTTGGTTTGTTTCATTTTCTATTTTCATTTTTTAGAAAATGAGAAAATATTAGGGGATGTTTTATTTTCTCATTTTCTAAAAAATGTCTTTCTTTCATTCTCTAGTTTTCCAGAAAACGCTATATCTTTTTCTGGAAAACAAGGCTGAAAAATGCAAACCAAACATATTTTCTAGAAAACCGTATTTTCTACAAAAAAATAAAAATGAAAAACAAATCTACCAAACATCCCCTTAATTTTTAAAAATAAAATAAAAAATTAAGACGTCTGTGTCTTCCATGAGGAGTCTCAGTTTTTTTTAAATAAAAATGGACTCGAAGCTCGCTATGGACTTTGCCCACGCCAAGCAATTTTTTCAAGCTCCCGATTTGCTTTTCAGAGGCGAGCGAGTGCGAGGCATGCATGGCTGGCTGGAGGAGAGCGCGAGGTAGGCTCGACGGCGAAGTCCTGCCCTAGCTTCGTTTGTTTTCCCCACTTAGAGTCTTGTAACCTTAAGACGACCTTGTTGGTTGGGGGTTATATATAGTTAATAACCTTAGTAGGTTATCATTGATAACCTTGATAGGTTCTCAATGATTTGTTTAGTTTAAGTAATCAGTGATTCCCAATAATATAATATTCTCGTCACGTCAACAATTAGGGAATATAACCTGAAATTAAAAAAAAAACTTGGAAGCCTTTTTTCCATGACTCTGGTGTTAACAATTTATTTTCTAAAATTATCCTCCGAGGTGAGTAATCGACGATGGCGAACCGGCAGTCACGGCAATGGCCAGTAGGTGCTGGAGGCTTGCGGAAGAGGCAACGCCAGCGATCACGTAGGTTTGGGAATCGATACAGTGAAAATTATCGGGGAGAAACAACACATTAAAGTGAGGAAGAATTAAAAATTATAATCAAATGTCTAATTTATTTTAAATATATATAAATTTATTTAAAATTTTAAAATTATAAATGAATTATATTTATTTATTATATATATTATCAACTTATTAATTAATATTATTAATTAAATTTATTTTAAAAATTAATAAAATATCAAATTGAGCCCAGGGTAATATATAGTAAATGTGAAATCAGATTATAGCATTACTTTGTTGAACCAAATAACATTGGGGTATGTTTTATTCCCCTTAACTATGATTATTATGTTATTACTAGACATAATTAAAGTTATGCACGGTAACTTAACCAAACACATCATAAAAGTAAAATTTAATTGACTTAAATTCAGAATTAAAAAAATAAATAAATAAAGTATTATTAGACACCTTAAATATATATTCGTAAGCACCTAATTTTTTTCGTTTTAAATTTTTTTGCTTAAACACTATAACCCAACCCCTGATCCCTAAAGTTTTTTTATTGACTTAATCCCAAAAAAACATTGTTTAACAATTTAGGCACCCCAGTCGCGGACGGAAACAATGCACAACATATCGAATTTGTATATATATAGTAAAGTTATATTTTATTTTCATAAAAAAAATACACATTGAATCAAATAGATAATTAACTCTTCTTTATTTTTCATAAAATAATTTAAATATTTCCAGTTCTTTGATTTTTCTAATTGTTAGAATTTGGTGATCCGAATTTAGTTTAATCCGTTAATTTGTTATTTTCTTATTAATTTGTTAATTAACAGATTCTTATAAATCTGTTAATTAACAATTTCGTTATTAATTTTTCTTTTGACTAAGTATCCTAAGGTCTCTATAAATTGTGTATCTCATGGACAAGTTTATTCAATCAATTAAGAAAGTTATTTGGTTATCTCTTCTTTCTTTCTCTCTACCTCTCTTTTCTCTCTACTTCTTTTTACTTTATCAGAGCCGCCGACTTTTTATTCCATCGTTCATAGTGATTTTTCCTCCTCTGTACGTGATTTTTCCCGTCAAGGATTTTCCACGTAAATCTGGTGTGTTCTCTATTGTTCTTGTTGTCGTTTTTCGTATTAATCTCGTTTTCAAGTAGTATCAGAGCCAGGTTGGTTTTAAGGATTTCAACTGGGATTAATGACAACGACAAGCATGAAGTATGATATTCTGATTTTGGATCGCAACACCAGGTTTACGTTGTGGCAAGTTAAGATGCGAGCGGTGCTAGCGCATCTGGACTTGGATGACGCACTATTCGGGATAGACAACATGCCCTCGTCATGGACAAAGGAGGCAAAGGAACGTAAGGATCGAAAAGCTCTATCTCAGATCTACCTTCACCTATCGAATGAGATTTTACAGGATGTTTTAAAGGAAAAATCCGCCGCTGCACTATGGCTAAAACTGGAGCAATTGTGCATGAGAAAAAGTTTTACGAGCAAACTGGGTCTGAAACAACGTTTGTATTCTTATCGCATGGCAGAAGGTACATCGTTAAGAGATCACTTAATCGTGTTTAAGGAAATCGTCTCTGACCTAGAGGCTTTGGAGGTCAAATATGACGATGAAGATTTAGCATTGATCTTACTGTGTTCTTTACCCTCGTCATATACGACTTTTAGAGATATTATTTTATATAGCCATGATACTCTTACTTTGAATGAAGTTTATGATTCATTATTTTCAAAAGAGAAAATGAAACAGCTTGTCGAAGGATCTGAGGCTCAGGGTGAGGGTCTTATTATTCGAGGAAGGACTCAGGTGGAAGACTCTGATGGTAATAACAGGGGCAGATCGAAATCCAAAAATAGCGATAAGATCTGTAATTATTGTAAGAAGAAGGATCACATCAAATCAGAATGTTACAAGCTGCAGAATAAGAATAAAAGGGTAGGTGAAAATTCAAGGGGAAAACAATCAAAGAATTTTGGTGAGGCAGATGTTGTCGAAAATCACAGTGATGGTAAATTTCTCGTTGCATCTGATGCTGATTTAAAGCAGAGTGAGGAATGGATTCTTGATTCTGGCTGTACGTTTCATATATGCCCCAATCGAGACTAGTTTTCAACATATGAAACGGTTTCAAGTGGTGTCATTTTGATGGGCAATAATGCATCCTGCAGAATCGCTGGCATTGGTACGGTCAGAATTAAGATGTTTGATGGTACCATTCGGACACTTGGTAATGTGAGGCACGCCCCTGATTTGAAGAGAAATATGATCTCTTTGAGTATTCTTGATTCTAAAGGTACAGGTGCACTGGTGAAGGTGGAGCTGTGAAGGTCAGTAAAGGGTCTCTTGTTGTGATGAAGGGACTAAGGAGAACCGCCAATTTATATGTTCTGCAGGGATCTACAGTAATAGGTGATGTTGCCATCACAAGGTGACATTGATAAAAGAAGATCACTTATGAGAAACTTGTAAGAAAGCTATTTGGTTGAAAGGACTCTTCAGTGAGCTTAGCGAAGACTTGCAGATTACTACACTCTTTTGTGATAGTCAGAGTGTCATTTTCCTCACGAAGGATCAGATGTTTCATGAGAGGACAAAACACATTAATGTGAGGTACTCCCTATAGACAAGTTTAAGTATTGCTTGGACTTGGTTGATGCTAGATGCTGAGATTTGCCTGTGGGGCTTTTGTGGAAGAGGTGAAGAATTTTCTTTTGAAGATTTATGAAATTCGCGTCAAGGTGGAGATGGTTAGAATTTGGTGACCTGAATTTAGTTTAATCCGTTAATTTGTTATTTTCTTATTAATTTGTTAATTAACAGATTCTTATAAATCTGTTAATTAACAGTTTCGTTATTAATTTTTCTTTTGACTAAGTATCCTAGGGTCTTTATAAATTATGTATCTCATAGACAAGTTTATTCAATCAATTAAGAAAGTTATTTGGTTATCTCTTCTTTCTTTCTTTTTACCTCTCTTTTCTCTCTACTTCTCTTTATTTTATCAGAGCCGCCGACTTTGTATTCCACCGTTCATAGTGATTTTTCCTCCTCTGTACGTGGTTTTTCCCGTCAAGGATTTTCCACGTAAATCTGGTGTGTTCTCTATTGTTCTTGTTGTCGTTTTTCGTATTAACCTCGTTTTCACTAATTTATACTAAATTTATTATTGAAAAAGATTAGAGCAAAGAGCAGTAAATAGGCACATTAATACATATTAACATCATCCCTTAATTCATACATGTATAGATATGAGTGCAAATTGTTTAACAGAAACAAAGGATTGAACCATGGAAAACAAAACTACACAAAAATATCAACATGTAATACAGATTTTCTTCTTCATCCCAGCTTTTCTTCTTCAAATGCCCTCTCAGTCAAGCCATTTAGCCTTCACTCAGCTGCTTCTGCAAATCTGCAAATGAAGACTGGCAAATGGTTTCTGCTGCAATATCTATATATATATCAATATTGTTTGCTAAAAATAACATAAATCCAGCATGCATGCATATCTAGCTAATACCGTCCCAGGGCTTCCTTCCTCATTGTTCTGCCGGTGCCATGCAGCAAAACCATTTATTCTGCTACCGCAAATAGATGATCAATTAATTAGCAAATGTAAATGATCAGATATATATATTGAAATCAGCTATACGACTAAATTCTTACAGCATGTGGCTTGGAAGTATAAGGTCCTTGTTTAAAAGCCATCTCCTCCTTGCTAAACTTGCTCTGTTCGTTAGTGTTGGCACTTGTTTTCCTCTCATCTCGAGCTTTGTTAAAGATCACGGTGAAACCCTCTGCAGAAGCAGGATCATTGACATCCCACTCGCCAAATTTGGGCAGAGGACGACCCTTGTCCTATCCAAGTCAAAGGAAACACATAATTCTAAAACTTATATCATGTTTCTAGTGCAAATTAATTATGAAGATTTTTTGTACGAGCAAATAATATACTGGAGAACAGAAGTTTGGATCTATCAGCCATCGATCGACCACATAGCAAGGTAAAAAAAGAGAGGGAGAAAAAACAAAATTAATCGAGACTTACTGTCATTCTCCTTTCGAGAAATCGAGAGGAGGAAATGAAGAGGAGGAGGAGGCTGCGGAGGAGATGGGAAGGGAGATGATTCAATAAATTACGTCAAACGGGGGGATATTTATAGTCCGTAAGAGCTGTTGATAGGCCGGCATTAACGGGAGACACAAATAGCCATCCAAGAAGAGGAGTTTAGTTAATTAAAACTATTTTATTTTTTGTTTTGAAAAAAAAAGAATTAAATTAAAACGCATCTTGATTATTAGTTTGGTTCTATTTCAAATTTTATTTTGTCCCAATTTGGCCTTAGTTTCAATCAACAAAAATAGATATCTATTAAAAGCCTGGGGATAATTTTGCAATTGATTTTAGTTATAAATTGATAATGGAATGTATTCACATTTATTTTCTAAAAATATTAATTTTATTGTTTTAGACCTACTAATATCTTTCAATTTTATTTTCATAAAATAAGTTCAAATAAACTCTGCAAGTTTTTTTAAATAATGCGATGTAATACAGATTACAAAATTTTACTTAACTTGTATAGTACAAATTACATTACATTATAATTTTTAAAATGTATCAAATAAAATAATCAATCTTATAATATAATCCTAATTATATTACAAAATTGATTATCTCACACTAAACATAGCCTAGAAGTATATATGTATGTCATTTCAGATTGAAGAACTGGCAAATTTATCATTATAGTCGACGTTTATTAGTCAGTTTTGCTTATCTATATTGGCTGGTGTAAAATTCAAAATCCACGAAATATCTAAAAAAAACTCATGCTGAACCGAGTAGGAAAATAATTCTCTCAGCTTTATCGAAAATCGACTGTTATTGCATTCTATAAATTTATCAGGTGACGACCAATTCAACTATGTCGGAAAAAGAATCCACTTAATATTCAGCTTGACAGATTATGGATTAAAGAATCTCATTAAACTTAACACTATACGAGCTGAAAAATAAGTTGTTTTGTTTTTATTTGAGGAAGAACAAAATCTTTACATCTTGTAGATTTGACAAGATTTGATGCTTAATGTGCATCTCGATGCAGTATCAATTTAATGCAATTTGTCCTAAATGTAGACCGGTAGCTTTATCAGACCAGAAGTCAGATCATCTTCTCGAATTTATCAAGCTTTTTAACTCTTTGCATCGATCTGAGTACTAGAATCAGGAAGACACCTGCATGTTTGTAAGGAGTGAGTACACTGACAATTTTACAGAAATTGTAAAGAAACTGGCAGACCATCTTGATCTGTGAGTGCACAATGCGGATATCCTATGAACATATTGGATACTGTCATAGGCAGAACGAATATCACAACTCAAAAAACTGAAACTAATAGAGTCGCTATTTTGCTACCACTCAGATAGATGGTGGTGATCATGAAACAAAAATTGCAACGAAAAAACCTCAAGTTGCCTGGACAAGGAGGTGGTGAGTAAAACAGGATGCAAACCGTGGTGCAGAGGGGCAAGCCATCTTTTCTTTGATGATAAAGGGTTGCCCCTATATCAATACAGAAGAAATGGAGAGTTAAAGCTACTCCATCTTTAAAGATTCAAGCTTACCCGACAATGACAATGTGGATAGCCAATCTTGTGGGCTGGAGAAAAAATCCACAGGATGGGGCGGTTAAAAAAAAAGGATCAGTGAATATGTTGGTTGGCTTACTATGTCACTACTGGAGGTGGCAGAGCCACAATGAAACTGGGGATCACTGACTACTAAGCTGTACTGACCGCACTTAAAATAAACATTCACTATGCAAGATGAGTTTGCATCGGTGAAGCCTATAGATTGCTTCAATCAAACAAAGTTCAAAATTTGCAGCTTTGTTAATATCTATGTTAGACTAATCACTCACCAGCACCAATAAAAGATCCATATGCAATCGGTTGGTTTCCCAGACTGCTCAGTGTGACTCCAATATTCAGTAAGGTTCCACTTGCGGCTGTATAAATGGTAGCCATCTGCAACACTGAGGCTTTTCTTGCAGCTCTTTCTGACTGGAGAATGAGTAAATCATAAAGAATCCATGAATCACATATAAGTTCTAAAATCTTGACACGGATATTAACGCACGATGTCAATTAACAGCACAGGCTATAAAAGCCTCAAAGGCACATAAAGTAACAATTTTATTTATTTAATTAATTATTATTATTACTTCTATTTTTACAATCAGGTTATTCAAGTACATAAAACAATTGGTATGATTTTCATTATTATTTCAAACGAAAATGAACAGAAAAGAAAGGAATATTTAAAATGGTTGAACAAAAAGAATCCTAAGAATTTTACATAAGTGTAAGAACATTGGTATGATTTTCACTATCATTAAAAAAAAATAGAAAAGAAGTTAAGGAATAGTTAAGACGGTTGGACAAAAAAATTCATAAGAATTTTACACAAAATGTTTGATGGATACATAACTATAAGAATATTGAGTAGTTAAAATGAAGAGGAACTTACGGACTCATATGTGATTATCATATGCCTCTAAAGTTAAAATGAAAAATTTGATAAGACTGAATTAAGATTAATCATACTTAATACTTTGAGCCAGAGTATTGTGCAGTTAGAAGAGAATAGGTATAAAAAGTCAGCGTCAACAAAGATGGACGCATGAGATTATTGGCATAAACTTGAAGGTTTCCTTATCACGTGATGATGGTGGTTACAGCATTGGTTATGTAGATCATTAGTAATTAAGATTTAGTAGTACTAGAAAACCCTCAACTATTCCTTTCTACTACAACAAATCTTTCTGAGTAGTCATATTGGTCATAATTATTCTATGAAAAGGAACAAACTATATTGAATCAGCAGGAATAAGCAAGCAGGTATGACTGTGTGCAATGGATCAAATCCTACAAGTATTCTTTTTGGAGAAAAGGGCATGAGCAAAAGATTCTCATTCAGCAAATGCTCCAATATTGTCTCAATGGTCCATTTCCCTTGTTGTCCATGTCTTCAGTCACAAAAAGGACTCCTTCACAAGATGCAGTTGCTTAACATAGGAATATTGTTAAGTGCAGTAGTGCATAGTGATACCTCAAGCACTCTAACTCGGAGTTTTAGATCTCCTGACTCGAGTTGGGTTACAATGTCTTCTATTCTCTGTATCCTGTATGGCATTGAGATTGTAGAATCCCGAGCCTGCAATTAATGAAGTGAAAATGAAATCAAGAAAAAGGAAAATCTAGTCAATTACTTTGAAATTTCAAAAAAAAAAAATTATTGGAAGTTGCTTGCAGCAATAATCTCAAGTTTGTGAATTATGTAATAATTTATCAGGTAAGATTGTCGATCATGTTCATGACATGCTACCATTAAAAGCTAGTGATAAAAGTATAAAATGGACAAGTAGTTCTTCATAGCAGTATCAAAAAACATAAATTGCTAAACTAAAACTGAAATATTCTCAGGAAAAGCCATTAGCATGGTCAGGTATACAAGTGCAGCTCTTATAATAACAAATTGTTTATAACAAGCCATCAGACTGAGAGATGGGAAGAAAAGCCAATAAGATATATTCCCCATACATCATTAGCTTGTTTACGTATCTCTTGAACAAGTTCAGCTCCACCCTGTTGTTTCTGTCGTACGTCAAGTAGTTCCTGAAGGTTTCATTAGAAGTAAAATTATCAGTTGTGAGCTATGGCCAAGGGATATGGAATTAACCATTAGAAAGCAAAATAAAAGGGTGTCAAAAGCAAAATAGAGTTGGTTTAGGATTCATACAAATGGCAATGAAAAAAATAAAGATGAGAGATTATTTAAAAGAATGAGACCAATGAAGCGAAGGATGAAATTTCTTTGAGGAAAGATGCCCTGACTTCACAAAAGATATTGAATGAAGGTGGTGAGAAACATGAATGGTGTCGAAGACAATAATGTATAGCTTGTGATGTGAGTATTGATGGTGGGAAAACAAAGTAAACCATCAACTAGCAGCCAAAATCCGGACTCTGACGAGTAAAAAAAAACATGAACCATTTTGACCTGAGCATATGGAGCAGCAATCTTCACAAAGGAAAAGTCAGGATCCAACGTATACCCAATACCTGCAAGAACATAATCTAGTATGAAGACCTAGTGCATAAATGAGCCATCAGAGTTTATAGATAGCTAGATGACAATAAAAAACATGGAAAAGGAGGTAAAGCCCATAAGGGATATATGAACATCACAATAACAAAGGTTTTACAACATGTTCCAAAATTCCAAAAGGAGAAATTGACAACCTGAAGAGATACGGAAATCATGGAAAATTTTATGCCATGCCCAAACCTCAACCACATAAAAAATTAGCCACAAATTTATGCACTTCAAATAACTATGAAATGTGCAACCACTGTTGAGAGCCATGAAAAGAAATCTTGAGCAAGAACAGCCATGAGATATCAGCAATTCATTTCTGCAAAAGGTCATGCGCTGACCCCGAGCGCCCCACACGGCTAGCTCTACAACCATTTGTAAAGAGGTAAATCAGAAACCGAGAAGGCCGCCACATGAGAGGGTATTTTTCCCAGGCTTTGCCAGGAATCGACCCTTGCCTATTTCTGCAAATCTACCATGTAGTGACCAACTCGGCTATGCCCTGGGGCGATATCAACAATTCATGCTATTATAGGAAGTCAACTTCTAATGAGAAGTATTGATTGTTGGTAGAGTTGATGAGGACCAACTGTAGAGCAAGACATTTTTCTCATTTAAAGATTCAAAATAATGGTAAAAAAAAGGAACCAATGAAAAAAGTGCCATTGGAAAAACCTGTCACCTTATTTCCTTCTGATTTCTTTCCCTTGAAGGAAACACACCCTTTAGTTTTGTTTTAACTTATAAATTTGCTTTTGAATTCTACTTCCACTCTCCACAGTTGAAGTTCCAAACATTTTCTAACTTAACTCACATAAATCAACACACTAGAATATGTAACATATAGCAGGAATTGTTTCAGAAAACAAACATACATCAGAAACTTATCATGAATATGACTAGCATTTCTATTTCATGCTAAACAAACTGATAAGAACTTTTATATTGAAAAGAAAGCTTTATTGAATATGATAGAAGTTATAGGTATTATCCAAATTTTGCACCTTCCAGAGTTGAGAATGCTCTTATTACAAAGGTAAAGGTGGATGGAAAGCGGAATGGCTGATCAGTTGCTATTGCAAACAAATCCTACAAAATCAACCACATTAGAGTATTATCTACAAAAATAGATTTGTGAAGTGTCACTCAATTAGTTATTGTGTTTGCTCCAAAGGTTGTTTATTGATGCATGGAACACACCTCGCCAATTGCTGCCAAAGTCTGTTGCTGATCAGGTGTTTGACTCAAAAGATTATCCAAGAAAAATTGTATCGATCTCCTCACCTAAAAATCATCATAAAGTAGTTAAGCATTAATATAAGATATCAATGGTTAGTGGATTAAGAATACAATTCCATACAGAGAAGAACAGGTTCTACTAACTGGTGACAAGTCTCCTATTGGTTGTAGTGCTTCAAGATCAATCAGAGATTTCATAACCTGTATAAAACTTCTTGTTAGAACCAAGAACAATGCCAAATGACATAATAATTTTCACAAATAAATGAATAATCCTGTGAACAGATACTAGAAGTTATTGAATTTAACCACCTAAAAATAAGTTACAGAGACAGTGACATGAAGATTTTACAGAATCCAAATACAAAAGGTTTTCTTCATATCTCATTGAAATGGCATTGGTCTGGGATTTGGTCATGTTTGTGAAAAAGCAAAAAAGAACCGTATGAAGTCTTCAGTGGCAATCCTTCAGTTTCTGGAGATATTATCCAAGATCAGAGATGGTGTTTGAGATGCCCACAGTTTAAGAGATTTAGAATTGACGATGTTCAATGTTGAAGTCGGATTCAAATATGTCCTACATAAAAGGTGCTTATAATCAATAACGTCCAAGTTCAGAGTTGGAGTCAAATATGTCTTGCAAAGATAATGCTTCGAATCAATATCATCAAGGCTGAAGTTGGAGACAGAGACTGCTGGAATCTTGGCATCCAAGTTGAAGCTTCAGTTGAAGACAAGTTATTACCACCCTGTTCAGACCAAGATTCCAGATGCACCTTGAAACGGTGATCCATCTTAGATCAGAAGATCTTCATGGAACCCTACTAATTGCAGGAGAGCTTCTTCTTATCAATTAGTGTTATGGGCAACCATTGATATGTGGCATCGGAATGACATTCTAAACCTTGGTCGAGATGCCAAAAGTTGAAATGCTTTGAGTCGATAGACACCAAAATGAAATGTTTTTGCCAGTCAGTGAAATTCAGCATTAAAACAACATTTAAAACATTGGTCAAGATGCCCAAAGTTGGAGACTCTTAGTCAATGACACTAAGGTTCAAGCTAGAGTTGAAGGCACCTAAAGTAGGAGAGGCTTGGGGTCAATGATGTCCAAGGTTAGAACCAAGGCTGGAGACGCTCAAAGTCTGACATATGTGGAGTTGGAGTTGATGACATTCAAGGACAGCTAGAGTTGGAAGAACACCCAAAGTTTGGAGAGTGGTGTCGTCCTATCAAATACTTCTGCTTGGAATTGGCAGCACCCAAGGGTTATCTTGAAGCTGTTCAAGGAAAGGGTCAGAGTGCTCAGTTTCTGCTCACATATTTTTATCTTCTTAAGTTGAAAAGGTTCAAGGGCCCTCTAGATGAAGCAATGGATAAGGAAAGAAGACACTTAGAGTTTGAGACATCCAAGGTCGGAACTAGCCTTCTAGTGACCATTTACCCTTGTTAGATTTTGATATCTTCTGTGACTTCACCACATGCTTGGGAGTAAGCCTGAATGGATCTCATCATCCCTCACTCCAGTGGTTACTATGTGAGCCTCAGCCTACCAATGTCTTTGAGATTCCTCATGTTATTATTGGGTGGGTATGTGTACTTAGGATTTGTTCTTAGTCGGATCATTTTCGTGCAAGATTGCTAACTTGGGTCACTGTCGCTTGCATCTCCATACCTTCTCAGACCATTGCTACATAGGCTTACTGGTTTCTTTGTGCTTCATCAAGTCATTATCACATTCGAATACCAAAGCCCTAGTGATGTGGTTCTAATGACTGTTTAGCCACTTTTGGATCAAGAACAAAAGATTATTTTCCATCTGCAACAATCTTCCTAATACTGAAACATAGCCTTTCTATCAATGATGACCTGAAGAGCACAGCATAATGCAAACTACCAATAGACTGGGTATACAAGACAAAGCAGAAACTACCTATGAGGCCAGAGTTTGTCACACTGAGTTGCAAATTCAAGTTAATTGCAAAGCCTTTGCCCAAAAGAAAGGTTTGTTACAGAATGAATGTCAAAAGGCTATTTTCTGTGAAAGAACAAATATTATACTAATTAGATTCACATAAACACAGAAAGTAAGCAGTTAGATAAAAACCCAAATAAGAAGCATGCAGTACTAAGGAAAAGCAGAGGAAAAAAGACCATATGATATGATGGCTCATGTACAAGAATTGAGACCAGTTTTGATCAAAAGTACATGGAAATATGGAATCATTGCCTAAAAGATAGGAATACCTTGTTTGCATCCTTTTCGTAGACTGAATAAAACAAATCAAGTAATCTCTTTCTTGTGAAAGATTTTATTTCACCCATCATTCCAAAGTCATAATAGATAAGTGACCCATCCTTGTCAATAGCAAGATTGCCTGGATGGGGATCCGCATGAAAGAAACCTGTCTTTAAAATCTGAGTTTGAAAAATATGGTAACATATTAATAGAAGAAATAACTGTATCTTTGTTCAACTGGATATCAAGCCATACAGATTTAAAATGGAAGCCAAAATAATATGACTAAACGTTTTATGGCAAGTATAAGATGTGTAGCTGTCGTTTTAAAATCAGATGGACTTCCTACTTATGTGCTAATCCATAGTCTTTATATTTATAGTGACTGAGATACAAATTCTGAAATGAATCAGGCATTCCAAGTATGTCAAAAGAATAACTCAAAAAAATAACAGAAGAACTGTATTTAGCATTGTGACCTCAAATGACAAATAAGGGTAGTTTTAGTTACCAAAGGCAAACAATTTATAAAACTGCACAAGAACAATAGATGAAAAATTCAATAAGCTCTTTTACCTGAATCAAGTATGATTCTATTGCACGGGAAGCTATCATGGATCGGCTGTAGCCTCTTGCATCTATCTGCTCCAAGTTATTTATTTTTGTGCCTGCTCAAGATGTAGCATTGAATGTCATATGTTCTGTTTACAACAAAGATTCCTTAGTTAATTGCAAAATTGTATGCTATACTGTCATAGCAATGTCAATCTCAAACATGCAAGAGTAATCTATAACAGTCACTACAAGCATCATACAAAGAAAAACATACCAGGAACATACTCCAAGGTCAGAATTTTCATAGTGGTGTAATCCCAACGGATAAGCTACAAATTCAACAGTAGTCTAGGTCAGATGAAACAATAAACTATTTAAAACTTCTCGGCCTAAATGTAAAAAGTTCAGTGGTGAAAGAACCATACAGGTACTCTGACCCACTTTATGTTTCTAAAATCCCGACGAAATCTGTCAGCATTCTTTCCTTCATTGATATAGTCAATTTCTTGGTATAATATTCTGAAGTTTAATATTGCAAACCTAGATTAGTCGAGGTATTAAAAGACAAGCATAAGTGAAACTATTTAACCACATAGGAGAAAATAACTGGAAAGGACAAAAGCATCCCAAGGTCACAGCTTCACTAGTCCATGGTTTGGCAAACCAGGGGACACAATTAAGGATATAGGCTACTTTACGATTTGATTATAGAAAAATCCAATATGTGATTGTTATTTCTGATGAAAAAATACCACCTTTCAAGTCGTGGATGGCCCAACTGAAACAATAAGCAAAGTGATACAAGAATTTAGAAAAAAAAAACATCAGTCACTTAAATCAAAAAACCAAAAACAAAAAATTTCACATATCGTTATATATGTGCAATATTAATTTAGAAATAAATGATAGGTTAAGTCAAGAACAACCGTATAAAAAGAGATTTTGAAAAGATAAAAGTCATAAAAACAAAGTTTATCAGAACAATTTTCATCATAAGTGTAATTCTTTCTATAATTGTCCAAATTCTATTGACCTGAGAGTGCCCTCTTTTTCATCAATATACTAGGCTTATCTGCACAACATGTAAAATAGGTGACACTCTTCTAAAGATAATCATGACTAAGGACTTCATTGACTGACTAATCTAGTGTTTAAAGCTTATCGAGCCACTGTATGACCCTTTGTAATTTCAGTCACATCCTGACATAATTAAGGAACCCCTTTTCCTATGAACCGAAAACGTTTTAAATCTTTTCCTCACTTAAGTATTAGTCTAGAATGAATCCTTTGTCAGTGGAATGATGGTACGGTAAGTGCTCCACTATCCATGGTTATCCTGAGCTATTTGATCCAGTCATCAAGTTTTGCATCTTTTGAACCCAATAGGATGACGAGATCGTGGATGATCCCCATATAACCATCACTTAATAGACTCGAATCACTTGGCTACAATGTTTAGGCCTATAAACAAACACAATCAACCAGACGCCTGAAATGTCACACTAAACAAGGTATCAAACTGTTGATCCCATTTTATGCTTCCTTGTAATATATCCATTACAATGTATTCCTCTTTTAAAAAATAAACAAAAGGAAAATCTCGATTAGGATGGAATGTCAAATTGCACAAGTTTGCTTGGGTAGCAATGGTATCTAAAGCATATGATGATTTGGTTTAGACATTGCAGTTTCTTGCCTTCTTGTTTATTGGAAAATAGATTGAAAAAGGTTTTCCTTCTTTTTTATTGTCATAAAAAAAATGTTTCCGTTCCTGAAAAGGTGGATAAGTATCACAAAAAGGAAATGGTTAGTCTTTGTGTCGTCCACATGCTATATGCAATTATGCATGACAAGAACACTATTGTTACCCTTTACAGATGACGATGAAAAATATCATTATGAAATAGATTGAAGCCAATAATGGAAGGAAATTTTTCCTAATTTAATTGCTTACTTTGCACATTCATCATATATACCAATCCAATCCCTTGTAGGACCTCCAAATGTCTCACTTCTTTGAAAATATTCAGCAACCAGTTTCAAGTTTCCTGATAAGAAATCATAACTTTTCATCATTCAAATGACATTTTCAAACTCAACTGCATCCATAGAAGATCAAGAACATTGTGCACATTTATCCTAGCATAAAAATCATGTCCCTACAAAAAGGATGAAGGATCAAGTTCAGATCAAATTTTCTCGACATTAAAGTGATATTATGGAAAAGTATAAACAAAATTAGCTATCATGGTTCACATACTTCAAGTCATAGGCGATGCACTTAGCTTATGACTTTCTTTATTCCTGACGTGTGAGGCAAAAAAAAACAGCTGAAAAAAATAATTTTCTTAATTTACTGAAGCCAAGGTGCTATTTAGTTGCTTTAAGATCAGGTAATGTGAAAATTTTTAGTGTGATAATAATAACAAATGTGACACACATTTTCATCCTTGTCTTGTTGAAATGCAGCCACTTAGGCTTGTAATATAAAAATAAAGGATCACTATAAGGCTATAACTGTTTTGGTTTCATCACACTGATCCGTCCACCAAATAATTTTAATAAATATCATGCTAGTGGTTTTCAAGAACCTCAATGTGAACCATGATGAATCAATGAGCACAATGAACATTTATTGTTTCAAAATGATTTAAAGAACCTTCCCTTTGAAAAATGATTGAAGAGGTATGTTATTTCTTTCAGGCATCATAAAGTTCCATAACAATAACAGTTTTGCATGGATGTAAAGAACTATGCAAAACAACTGAAGCGCTGGAAAAATATCTGTAAAATTGCAGTTGCCTACAGCAAGAAACAAATGAAAATAGGATCTACTACAAATATAACTAAAACAAGAAGGTTGACATCACAAGATATCTTGCATAAGTTAGTATGATCTTGCATTAAATTATTGCTATTATTCAACAGGCAGCATACTTAGATCAATGTCAAAAAGTTTCTTTAGCCCTGGCCTCTGAATTTTCACAACAACTTGCTCACCACTATGAAGGATGGCTCGATGCACCTAGATGATCAAAGTAAATAAGAGATATGAGGATCC
Organism: Boesenbergia rotunda; assembly: GCA_024364735.1. NCBI lineage: Eukaryota > Viridiplantae > Streptophyta > Magnoliopsida > Zingiberales > Zingiberaceae > Boesenbergia > Boesenbergia rotunda. Next base: position 400,791 of record JAGFNQ010000887.1, on the reverse strand, counting down.
TCAGTGTGCACATAAAAACCACCAAAAAACAAATCCACGTAGAGTAAGCATGATCCATGAGATTGTATACACAAAACATAGAAGGTCAATTTCAGCATCTTCAATAAACAGGGAACAAAGCTAACAAATGAAACTTAGATGACAATGTCAATAACTTCAAATATAAAGGTTTAAGGTTGGTGCCATAAAATCATGAAGAGATAAGATTCAACAAAATATGAATAAATAAGAAAATTAACAAAAACAATGAACGGTGTTAATTAAGCAGAAATACAAAGCCTCTGCTGATTATCTCTGAAGAATTTGAGTTTACATGAAGTGAGGGAAAAAAAGGAATAATGTAAGAAGACGTTTTGGAATATGCAAGCAAATAAGAAAACGAAAAAAAAAACATCCATATATTGAATCTTTGAACTGCTACTCTGGACTCTGGAGTTTTTATGAGTTACAACCCATTACTAAGATCCAAATAATAGAATTCGACGTAAAAAAGTAACCAAAGTATAACAAACACCTGACCGAGACTAGCAGCGGCAATTGGGCGGTCTTCAAATTCCTTAAACAATACTTCGATTGGGCAACCCAACTCACTCTGCACAAAGGCTTTTGCTTTTTCAGGTGAAAATGCAGGTACTCTATCCTGTGTGAAGAAATCAACATTCAAGGTCAGACCTAGAAGAATAAAGCTGTGTAAAGAATTTTAGTCTTTCTAACAAGAGAAGACTGCACATCAAAAGGAAAAATGTCCATTTCGCTTAAAACTCACAAGAACTGAGCTATCAGATAAAAAAGTTCAACTCCACGATCTTTCTGAAAAGGATTTGGACATAGGCTACATGCCAAGTAGAAAGATTAAAAAAAAACTAGTACTAAATCAAGGGAACAAAAGCTAAAGTTTGCTAAAAATTACTAACGAATAATAAAATGTGTAGAACTTTCATGTATAAGGGCACAAAGATATGCAACAACTCTTACAGTAATGTATATGTGGTAACATGACCAATATTTCATATGATTTTACAAAGCATAAAAAAGGAAAGTCGGCAGCCACAAACAACTAGAAGAGTTTCACCAAAAACTAAGAAACTAATTAAACTCAATACCTGTAGCTTAGCAAGTTCATCTACGAACTCTCTTGGGAATAAATCAGATCTTGTTGAAGATAACTGTCCTAGTTTTATAAAAGTCGGACCAAGTTGAAGAACTTGTTCTCTCAACCATGAAGCAGTCTTTTTCCTTCTTAGTTTCTGTACAATCAAATTAAGTTTAACTCAAATGAATACACATATACAGAATTTAGAATTTTCAACAGAGAAGTTCAATCAATAAAGAATTTCAAAGCAGACGACTACGCCTTCTCCTTGACGAGGAAAAGATACGGTGGGGAGGGAGAGTTGTACAATTGACAAAATTGGCTTTTAGAGTGGTGTGATAGTTAATCGTTAAACAACTAATAGAATGTATAATGTAGACATGCACGGATTAAGTTTTGTTTTAGTGAATATAAGAAATTTTTCTACGATGACTTGTGAATAAGAAACAGAAGCAAACAAGAAACTGATATGGTCTTTGAAAAGAAAGGTTTATCAAAGTAATTGCATTTGGATTATAAAATTAACATCGACTCAAGTTAGTAGGAACCTACCTGCTTTTCCTCCGTAAAACCCTCAAAGTATGCCCATTTTTCATTGTCAAAGAGAACCAGCAATCGGAAGGAAAACACAAAGGACCAGATGTCAATAGTCCTTTGCAAAGAGTTGTAGTTTTCCTTGGCCCAGCTAAAACCCTCATCTGATGGCAAAACTTTTAACTCATCTGTATCAGGGATCACTTTTGGTTCTTTCTTTTCAGTTTTACTAAGAGTTACTGTACTATTCCTCTTAATCAGTCTAACACCATTAACCATCACATTTGAATTATGCATTGACAATGATTTTTGACGAGAGGAGTCCTTATGTGTCACCAAATCCTTAGTTGAAACCATTTTAGTTTCCCTTCTGTTAGTGTTTGAGACCATTTTTATAGGCCTTCCATTAGTTCCAAACTTATCAGCTTGTTCCTGTTGCACTTTTGCTATGACCCGTGGAAGTTTTTTTGTTGCCGAGGATTCATTTATTGCTGTTGTGAACTTCGCAAATTTCAAATTGGAAATTGATCCTGAAAAACTGAGATCTTCCAAGCATCGTCCTTGATTTATGGGTTCTAATTGTCGTTGATAACACCTACTGGAAGCCAGAACAGCTGCCATTGAAGAACAAGATCGCTAAAAGACCCCTGCACCCAAGTCAAAACAGAACTTAGTGAGCATGAATCAACTTCTGCAGTTATCGTTTTGACAAATAAAACATGAAAGTTAGGTCAAATGATGATAAATTAAAAAAAAATAATAAAGGCAATAAATCATATCTTTTCTTGGTGCTGTCTTTTATTGATGTATTCCGAATATAACTCTAGTATTTCTCACACAGATTCAGTTTTTAAACAAAGATCACCACGAAAATATTTTTCACAGGAATGACTTCCATCTCAGTGTTTTGCTATTTTCTACACAGCCAATTCAAATACACACAACAGAGATCAAACATAATTATTGTCTGATAGGTTCATGATATGATCAGAGTATCAGTATTTGTCAACCATTCCAGAAACTACTAGGACTACTAAATGAACAAACATGTAGAGATATCGGCTAAAATGGTATGGTAGGACGTTGTTTCAAGTTGTCATCTTTACCAGATTGCTACTATCGCCCCCAGGAAGGGGGAAAAACCTTGATACATAGTTCACAGGTCCCTCGAATCCAAACCCCCTATACCTAGCTCCTGTTAGAATGAAAAAGAAAAATATATATACACAAATTGAACCTCAAACCACACTCCTTCCCTAAAACCATAACCTGTATAAACCCAGGCACGAGGCAAATCCGTCAGCAATCTGTTTCAATGCGGAATCGTAACATGTATAAAAAAAACTAGAATCTTCACAAATTCCACGGCCCCCAAATTAGTAATTTTTTAAAAAAAAAAAGATGGCGACGGGGACGACAGGAGAGAGCGAAACACCTGGAGATCTTCAGGGCCTAATCACCCCGGTGGTCGCCAGAGACAGGAGTAAAGGCAAGACGAGCGTCTGGGATCGGTAGTGGATATCCGTATGGAAGGCGCAAGCGAGGGGACATGAAGAAGTGATGGGTGAGGCTTAACAACCACCGCGCGGCTGTCAACCCGATGACGCTGCGTGCCTCAACTTCCTCCAGGAAAATGTTTAACGTTTAAATCTTTGGCATGAAAATTTTCCAGATTTTTTAATTCTTTTTATTAAGAAATGTTGTCATAAATATATTTTTCAACGAAATATCACCTATAACAAAATCATTTCTATAACGTATAAATAATTATTGAAGTAAATCGAAAATATTTTATCATAGTGCATCGAATAAAATAATAAATCATAGAGATATTTATCCAAATACAATCTATTCCAAAATCTATTACAATTATTAATGTAAATAGTAACTGTATTAATTCATGAGAGTGTAAGTAATTGTACTGTATATTGGTTATCCAAGCATTTAAGCAAAACAGAATTATTAAATTTGAATTTACCATGTCGATTTTAACTGCCAGTCACATAACACAGATTTAATAATTTTAATAACATATATTTGCATGCATTAAATCATTAACAGTTCAATGTAATAATTACTTGCTTCATTATCCTTTATAATATAAATACTAGAAACTCTCGGTAATTTTGTTAATGTTTGTTAATATTACTGTATCTTTATAATTCATAAATATTTTAATTGGAACGAAATATAAATGAATATTTATCAACATGTCAACCGATATAAAAGGGCCTTCAAATAAATATTCATGGGGTTCGTTATCCCCAGAGACTGTAGAATCTTGATTCCGAATATTTGAAGAAATCCAATTTCTGAACAAGGAAGTGAAATCAGTAACTTTGACTACCAACTCTCAACAAGACAACTAACACCCGTACAGAATCAGAAACAAGAACAAATTTTACAGATTAATCCGTGCTCAAACTGCATTTTCCTTCTTAAGTCTGGCCAGTTCTTGCCTTATGGCACGTCCTCTCTGGAGAAAATATTAGAGAGTCATCAGCACAATGACTAAACTAAGAATATGGTAAACTAAAAGGCATGAAATCAATAGTATAGAAAAATTAAATACGCGTAATATCTACCTTAATCTTGGTCACCATGACCTTGAACCTGTCAAAGTCATTTAGGGCAGCTCTCCTCTTCTGGACAATAAGCTTCCTGCCCCATGAGCTGTTTTCCCACTTATTCTTAACATCTGCAGCAGCATGTTTATCACTTAAACCCAATAATTGCATGCTACATTGTTGGACTATATTAGACAGGGATATCGAGTGTAGGGTACCAGCAGCCTCCATAGCTTGAATGAGGGTCTTCTTCTTAGGGACTCGTGGTATGTCAATCTTTATATCAGTGAGAGAAAGCCTTTTGAAGTTAATTTGGCCTCGAATCATATCAGGAGCATCAACCAAAGCCTAAACTTGTGTCAGAAGCAAGGCGAGACACAAGTCATTCATACAATACTCCAGAATAGCAAAACCAGTGGAAGCAAAATATTAATGGTCAGCACATACCCCAAGTGAAAGAAAAAACAAAATCCAATTATAGATAATCTCACATCATGCTATTATTAAGATGAACCTTTAGACTGGCGTATAGACAATGGTGTCGATGGCTGATCAAGATTCCAGATGGTATTTGCAAATTTTAAAAAGAAAAAAAAACTAACTAGTTGTGCCCAAAAATATATTTTCTGCAACCCAGCAAGTAGTATGGAAGTGATATCCTTCAGATCAAATGGTTAAGAAAATAAAAGAATTTTCACAATTCTAAGGTTGACGTTACATGGAATACTAGTAAACCACAAGTGGTGCACATATAGCTAAAACAGAATTCAATTGGAACTTTGGAGACAAGTGATATTTTGGCAAGAACTTCAGAATAAATTTGATACAATAAATGGAAGCAAGCATTTTACCTTTTTCTTTCTTTGAATATATATATATATATATATATATATATATATATATGGAAGCAAGCTGCCACTTAAATGAGGGTTGTTTAACTAGGACCTCGGCAAAAACTTCCAACGTTGTTATAAACTCAGTGGCCGGCGCCTTCAAATCAGGCATTTCATTTTAATACTCCACCACTAAGTTCGCAAAATGATTTGAAATGCCTTCAAATCAGGCATTTCATTTTATTATTGATTAATGTCTTGGAAACGGAATAATTTAGAGCAATATCAGAAAGTTAATATACCACATTGTCAATAGTTGAGTAACAAAAACTAATCGAAAGATGGATTTTTGAAACGAGTATATACACGTACTAACTCATAAGTTGATCTGCGCAATTTAATCACACCGAAAATTGAGGCTTTGTAAATCAGGAAATGCCACGTACCCTGTTCTGGTCGATAACGTCGACGATGACGACGAGCCTTCCATACTCCTTCCCATAGTTCACGAGGGCAACCCGACCGATCTCCACATATCGCTTGAACGGCTACAAGAAAATCCATCGAAAATATACAAACTCAACTCAAGAACACAAAGACGTCTTGGATTCGTACGGGAGACGAAATTAGATTAAGAAATCGAAAGGAACAAGTAGAAGAAAAAAAAAGAGAGGTTCACCATCAGGAGAGCGGTGAGGAAGAAGGAATCGCGCCGCAGGGAAGGAGTGAGCGTACGTCAAGGGGACTAAGAGAAGAACCGAAAGCTTTATACAAGCCGTCCGATCTAGGGCTTGTCTTCGTCCGCTCAAATCACATTATTGCGTTCGATGCATGGCTCGACCGGACCGTTGTCAATCCGAACCAGACTAAAACTTACACTAAAAAATATATTAAAATTTTATTAGTTGATCATGTTACGAAGTGAGATGGACTCTCAAGAGTAACGTGAACTCCCGGAGGTCGTGATCTGCTGATGCTGGCTCTGATCTTTAAGGAAAAGATGGTTAGCGAATCCACCGGAAAAAGTCCCCGGCAAGGCACTCCGACAATCAAGTCAGTCCCCGGTGGTGGAAGAGCAAAATAATAGAACAGTGGAAAAATACTATTATGCATACTTGGACGACGGAGAGCGCAGAGGCTTATATAGCAGGGGGGCCGGCAGTTTCTACTCGGCCTGCCACTCCATGTCGTAAGCGAGAGCAAGACAAGGCGTGGCCAGTGTTCGCAGGGTGAGGCGCTGCATGCCCAAATAAGGAAAGAGGCACTGTCAGCTCATCGACGTGCGTCTCCAGGCGCCGCTCGGCCTGACACAAATGCAGGTGGTCATGGTATGGGGCGGCAGGGGATCACAGTGTCAGCGAGATACCCACGATTTGGACCTGAAGTGTGTCAGCTTCACGCCGACCTCGTACCACCTTCTGCTAATGCGTTGTCAGAGAGTGAGTATGGCTGAAGGAAGGGCGGATCCCGAGGTAGTTTCTCGACCGAACGGCCCGAGTGATATTGGACTCCGCAACAATCAATCTGCCTGCTCCCGAGTAATACGATTGAGTAGCTGAGGTAGAGGACGCTCGAGTCAAGGGGCACTCGGGATCGATGGGGCACTCGGGATCGGTTCACCTGACCCAATCCAGGGTCGGGCAGCTGGGGGGTTCGAGGATTTCCCGGGTCGGAAACTCTTCGTGTTGAGCCTTCCTCAGCCCTTCCCTTGGGCCTCCGTTAACATCGTGTGCATTCGAGTTAGGTCGGCTCCTCGACGTCTTTAAGCAGGTTGGGCCGGGCCAGATTCTATTGGCTCGATCGCCTACGCGGGCCCTATGATTCACTGGGCTCCCGGGGCCCCCTATCTCTTTCCTGCCTTGATGTGGCGCCAGGCTGACCGAGCGAGCCACTCGTGAGCTAGGTCGGGATCATAAGCCTCCCCCTCGAGTTTAGTCGAAGGAGGCGTCGAGTCCGACTGACTGGACTATTGCTCCTACACAAGCCTGGCGCACTCGAGTGGGTTGTTCTTATGGTCGACCTCCGCGATTGGCCCCGAGCCAATGGTTCACCCGACAGATGCACATCCCATCAAATGTCTTTTCCATCTTCCGCCCCGACCCATGCCAAATCACCTTGTATCCTCTTCTTTAATTGTCGCCTTAATTGTCTGAGCCACGTATCTGTGGGTCATTCGCCTTCCGAGTAACGAAGTGTCGGCCGCCAGACTGGGCGAATGACAGAGGCACACGTGTGCAGTGCCGCCTCGGGAATTACCGCCGGCCGGATCGGACGGCTGCGGTTCTTTCCCGCCTTTTGTCGGGCTCGCCATCAGACGACTGGCGTTAGCCGGTCTGCCCTATAAATAGGCCTTTACCATCTCCACTTTTACCATCGATCCTGAGTTTTGACGCCGACCTGTTGCCCTTAGTTGCTCTGCTAGGGTTCCGGCAAGATCCAGAGGTGCTCATTTCCCGGCAACTTCCTTCTCCCCTACTCAGTCATTTTCTATCTCGACCCTCTTCTTATGGCTTCTTCTTCTTCTCACTCGGGCCCTTGGTACTCCACCATGGTGTCTAAGCTCGACCACCATGACCTCAACCAAATCCGCGCCGACCACCATATCCCCTCCGACTTCCCCCTTCGCCTACCCGAACCATCTGACCGACCCGAGACTTCCCCTCTCAGCAACCTAACCATCTCCCGGGACCATCTGCAGGCCGGGTTACGCTTCCCGATCCACCCCTTCATTGCCTCCATTTACCGCTTCTTTCAAATCCCCCTATCCCACTGGCCCCGAATGCCATCCGGCTGATCTGCGGGTTAGTCATTATCTTTTCTCTTTATAAGATCTCTCTCCAACCCGACATCTTTTTTACTTCGTCTATCCCAAAAAATAAGAGTCAGATGATTTCTTTTTCCAAGCCCGAGCTAAAATTTCCTTCTTAGCGAAGCTTTCGACCTCTAACAAAGGTTGGAAGGAACACTTCTTCTACATCAACACGACCCCGACCCCGAGCTGGCCGATCACCTAGATCTCCGATTTGCCTACTCCTCCCCCTCTATCGAAAAATTACTGAATTTCCCCCACCTATCAGTCGGCCCTGTCCAAAATCGAGGGTCAACACTTCCACGGTGTCCGCCTGCTGAGCGAGGACATCCTTCACGCGTTCGGACTTAGCCTCGTACCCTTCCACCACCCGGGGGTCACTCGGTAAGCTCCTTGTTTCTTCTTTCATCTGTTAATGTCTAACTAACCTTTTGTTGCTTCCCACAGCCGACATGATGCTAGCCGCGGTTCTAGAGGAGGGTTTCGGTCTGGACGATGCCGAGCTGGAGGCTCAGGTGGCCGAACAACTAGTCCAACGGGAGACTGCTCCTCCAGCTCTGGCATCCCTGTCGCCCCTCCCCGAGCCCACAGACGTGCTAGTCGTGGACCCCGAGACTGAGGACGAGGACGACCAACCACTCCTTGTCAGGCGTCGCCGAGTGCGGGAGTCAACCATGGAGCCAGCGCCACCGACTGTCGCGCCAGCTGAGGCCTCTACCAGCCGGCCTCAAAAAAGACAAAAGAAGAAGAAGAAGGCGCCCGAGACTACCGCGCCTCCTCCATCTCCGACCCGGGTGCCCCAGGGGGAACCGAGCTCCTCTCACTTCGGGGACCAATTTGGGTATTCCTCCATGCACCTCCTAATGCCATCGCTGGCCGACCCAACGATGAGCCTGGAGGTGTCAAGCGGTGTGGACACCGGCCGAAGCCAAGAAATCCATCTCCATGGTCCCATCGCTGCCCATTTCTTTAGGGCCTCCGGGAGTGCAACTACCGAGGCCCGAGCGTCCAAGCCAACACCTTCATGTCGGCAGCTACTCAGGTATGTAGGCTAAGTATGTTTCATTCTCTTCTCCTTAGACTCTTCTAACCTTTACACTAACAGTGAACTTTTGTGTCTGGCAGCTCTGGGACTCGTGCTATAGTGTATCAATGACCATGCTGGCACACGCAAATGCCCGCTTCCGAGCTGAGCAGCGGCTAGAGGACCTGGAGGCCCGACTCCGCCACACCCAACTGACTTCGGACGAAGACTGCCTCAATGGGCTGAGGGTCGAGGTCATCAGTCTCCAGGACCGACTGGCCCAGTTGGAGGAACAGCTGGAGGCTTTCCGGGCTCAAGTCGAAGCGGCGGACATGGTGGTCGGCAAAGCCCTCGCCTGGGTCTCCCAAGCTGAGCACACGGAGGCTAAGGCTTGGGCCCTCAAGGACAAAGCACAAACGAAGTTAAAAAAGACCCAGACCAAGCTTCATAAGATGAACCGGTCGAGCAGAACCCTGCAGTCCAAGGTGGAGGCCAAGAAGCAGGAGGTCAAGTCTTTAACCAGCCAGCTAGCCAGTCGGGACACCGAGCTCCAGGCCCAAGCGGAGGAGTTAAACCAATTTCACCAGCAGCGGTCGGCTTGGGAGGCAGCCCAGTCGGAGCTCGAGGAGCTCCGGGCCTACAAGGAGGGCGAGGCTGCTCGATGGGAATCCCGACGGCTTGAGTACATCAACTCCCAGGATTTCTGAGAGCAACTGTCAAGGAGGATCCGACCCATGCTCAAGCAGCAGCTGTCCAACACAATTAAACAACTCAAGCAGGGCAGACATCTTTCACCTGACCTCCCGGCCAACACTGTCAAAGCTGTCCGGGCTGACTCATGGCATGGAGAATGTCTTCCGACCCTTCCAGTGAGGGTCGACCTTTTGCTGCTTTTCTTCTTTTTTGTTTTTCTTTGTAGAGGCTCGACCTCCTTTTGTAGTACAATTGCTATTAATGAAACATCCCTTTTACTTAAGCCTCGTCAATTGTGTTTGTTAATTTTTGAGTCTAAATATTGATCACTCGGACTCGTGCCCGAGCCCCTTTTCCCTTCTCTTCTCTGCACCATCGACTCGACTAACTCGGCCGAATGTCGTAAATTCTCGGATAGATTAAAGCTAGGGACTAGTCCTTAAGTCATCAGCCCGCTCGTGGGACTTAGCTATTTCACGCATTTTATCAGCCTGATTCCCGGGAGCATGAGTTGAGACGCATCCGGTCCGGGGGAACAGGCCGAGTTAAGTACAATGATACTCGCATCAACGGGCTTCGCGCTAGGATTCTTGATCGGCTGGATTCCCTAGAGCGTGAATCACCATGCATCCGTACTGGGAGCCGAGGGGCGAGTAGGAGCATGCCCGCT